>JABFEA020000010.1:20670159-20685877 GCA_019775915.2 Cyphomyrus plagiostoma | reverse complement strand
TCAGTAAAATAAACTTATTAACGTTACTTACATTTATCAGAATCAGAAACACTTTATTGATCCCGCCATTATTCAACACTGAAAATTTGCCGAAAGTCCCTCCCCTTCCTCTACGTAGTCAAAATGGCGTCTGTTTAGTGCGAGTAGTGTGCATCGTTCTGCACTGCGTTTTCTGGCCGTTTTCAGTGCACCATCTGGGTACTTTCAGTGCACTGAATTTTAGCTTAGTTGTCAGTATGAACGCACTACGCCCTAAAATCGCGCACTAAAAGTGCACAAGTGCCAGATTTCGGACACACCTTTTGTTTTTGTCTGTGAACCTATTGAAAAATGTTTTCACTTGAAATTAGTGACAGAGCCATACAAAAATGTTGGATTGTTCATTTAATCATTAAATAAAATACAGTACACTGTGTTAGGTCTTGGTTCAATAGGTTACGGGCAATCATTTTAATGTTTTAATAAACATTGAACCAGTCCGGCCCTCGGCTTGTAGCAAATTTGTTTTTTTTTTTTGGCCCTCTAATGTATTTGACTTTGACATCCCTGCATTAGCGCATCAGTGAAGGGGTCCTTTCTCCAGACGGCACTGTCCTGGCCACTGCCAGTCACGATGGCTTCCTGAAATTCTGGCAGATCTACATAGAAGGACAAGACCAGCCCAGGTGCCGACCTCAGTAATGTTTTAGGTTACATGCTTCCATCCTACAGGCTGTAAGTGGCTGCTAATAAATCCCTGCATTCCCGCATGCTGCCACCAGGTGTCTCCACGAGTGGAAACCCCACGACGGCCGGCCGCTGTCCTGCCTGCTGTTTTGCGATAACCACAAGAAGCAGGATCCGGAGTGAGTGTCACATGGGCGCCTCTGATGACCCAGAATTCCTTGCATCTTTTCAACTGGAGGGTTTCCGTTGGTGAAACCGCTTTCTCCCTTTCATAGGGTTCCCTTCTGGCGTTTCCTAATTACCGGCGCGGATCAGAACCGGGAGCTGAAGATGTGGTGCACGGTCTCATGGACCTGTCTGCAGACGATCAGGTGGGGGCTCCGCCAGCACTGTGGGGGGGGTGGGTTGTTCTGTCTCTCCTTGCTGCTTGTTTTAGCTTCTCCCACCATCCTGCCATCTTAATGCTCTGCCTGGGTCGCTCTGCCTCCCGCATCCAGGTTTTCTCCAGACCCCTTTAACTCCATCGTCCTGCCCAGCCTGAAGGTGGCGCTGGACCTGTCCGCCGGGTACCTGGTCCTCAGCGACGTGCAGCGGAAGGTGGGTGGAGAGCCCCGCTGGGCTGGCGCTGCCGCTGGGCCGCCCGCGTCTCACCTGCGCCCCCCCCCCGCCCCCATCCCAGGTGTTGTATGTAATGGAGGTGCAGCAGGACCAGGAGAGGGGCCGCGCCAGCTTCACCGCTGTCTCCGAGTTCCTGCTCACCCACCCTGTGCTCAGCTTCGGTCTGCAGGACGTCAGCTGCTGCCGGCTGCAGCCCAGCGAGGTGCTGCCCCCTGACGAGGACAGTGAGAGCATGACCACCGGTGGGTCCCGCTCCCCAACCCCAACCCGGGTCCCCCCCAGGCCCCTGCACGTTTTCTCTGTGATAACGGCCCCTTTCTCCCTCAGAAGGAAGCCAGGGTGGTCTGGCCGAGTGTAAAACAGGCGTGCAGATTCATCTCTACTGCATCCATACCAAGTGAGAATCTCTCTGCTGGTGGGGGGGCACTGGCGTCATAGCCCTCTGACTCTGGCCTGCGTCTCGACCTTCCCCCAGGTGCCTCCAGGACGTGCAGATCTGGTTCCAGCCCCACGTCACTCCGAGCGCCTCCCTGCTCCGGCCTCCTTCCGACTCCCAGGAGGATTTCGGTTAGTGTAGCATAGCGCCGTATCCGCTTCGTGTCTGACACGGCGCCCCCGTGTGGCTCCCCGGGTTAACTGCGGCGTGTGGGCGGCTCTGCAGGCTGCTGTGAGCTCCTGGCGGACACCAACCCGGAGGGCCCGGCAACGGAGGGGGAGTCCGGGCGGCCCTCACAGGGCGACCTGCGCCGGGTCCCCTCCTTACCCATCCTGGCTGACTTCCTGCCGCCCGCCGAGGGCCCCAAGCCCACGCTGATGACGCCGGACGCCTTCATGACCCCCACTGCTTCGGTATGCCCCACTCCGCCCCCCCCGCCCACCCCCACTCTCTGTCCGCCCGCTGCGATCGCGCTGAAGCTGCGGTTTTGTCTCTCTCCACTGAGCGCCCGCTGTACAGCCCGCTGAGCGCCCGCTGTACAGCCCGCTGAGCGCCCGCTGTACAGCCCGCTGAGCGCCCGCTGTAGCGCTTTCGTGCGGCTGCGTGTCTCAGGGACGCCGTTTTTAGCAGGGGTCCCTCGTCGAGGCCCCGCATTCGGTGTCCCTGGTGCTGATGTATCTCCCGCTGCCCTTCCCCTCTGCCCCCCCCAAAGATCCCAGCTTCTCCCGGGAGCAGCGTCAGCAGCCTGACTGTGGTAGCGGCCGTGAGCAGCTCCAGCACCGGTGGCAGGTACATCCCATGTGGGTGGGGGGGCGTTAGGCTTAGCGTCGGGTTTAACAGAGTCCTGCTTTTGGGGCTCCTCTGTGGTAGGGTTAGGCTTAGGGTTAGGCTTAGGGTTAGGGTTAGCGTCGGGTTTAACAGAGTCCTGCTTTTGGGGCTCCTCTGTGGTAGGCCTTCCAGCCTGGGTCCCCCCCCGACCTGCATACCCACGCCACCCCACCAAGGCTGATCCAATTCCGAACGCTGCTGGAAGCTTGTGTGGTGCTTTGTGGCCGCAGGATCGACAGCCTATTTTTGGTGCCCACAGAACGGGCGAGGAGCTTACCCAGAGCTCAAAGGTTTCCCTGGAAAGCAGTGCATTGGCCCTGGGTTCTGCCTCCGGGTCTGGCTCCAGTTCTGCATCTGGCTCGGCCCACAGCAGCCCCCGCTCCAGCACCATTCTTATTCCTGGTCTGGGGGAGCAGATGAACAGCAGTAACATCCAGGTAACAGACCACACGTGCCGTGGATGGTGTTTAAACAGACATCCGCCTTAGACGCCCAAAACGGGGCTGTTACCCTATTCTGTGCAGCATGCAGTACCATTTCTGTCCCACAGGTGGCGGCACCACTTAACCCACCCCTGTCCCTGGACCTGCAAGCCATCGAGCCACTCCTCGTCCCTCAGGCATCCCCCACGCGGGAGCGCTCGCCGGACGTCATCTCGTCTGCCTCCACGGCCATGTCCCTGGACATGCCCGAGATCGCCTCAGAGACCCTGCCTCGAGTCGGCGTGCCGCCTCTGCCCCCGGAAGTGCGCAGCCCTGCCCTGCACTCTGACAGCATGGCGTCGGCCGCCTCAGCGCTGCACCTGCTCTCCCCACGTAACCGCAGCGGCTCGGAGCACGGCCGGCCCTCCCTGGACCTGGGGGGCGGGGCCGGGGGCGGGGCCACAGCCGACGGAGAGAGGCTCAGCGCCACCCCCTCACTGCTAGAGGCCGCTCTGTCCCAGGAGGGTGCTGCCGCATGCCCGCTGGAGCCCAGCGTGAGCTGGCCCGCCGCCCCCGACATCACACGTGAGACACGAGACAGCCTGGCAGACTGGTGAGAGAGACTCACGTGTGCTTGCCTCTGTTGGGTGTGCGATTTCCTGTCGTATGTGAACCAATGGCGGCTGCTTCCTAGTGTTTGCGGCTTGTTACTTGTTTGATTTGTTGTTTTTTTTGTCCAGCTCCCGAGATGAGATGAAAGACAAGCACAAGATGTCACCCTTCCACAGACACTCCTACGGCCTGCCACTGAACGACAGCCAGGATGCCAGCGCCGAGCAGAGGTGGCCGTTTACTGTCACGCAGAACGGTCGCTACACAAAATATACGCGTTTTTTATTTAGGAGATGCTGAGGCAGCATGTTTTACCTGTTTTTGGCTTTGATCTTCTGATTAGCAGTTTATTTTGCTTTTGATACGTTGGGGGGGGGGGGGGTCTCCAGAAAGAAGAAACCCACTCTTGGTGGCTCGTCACTGACACCTGTCAGCATGCACATCTTAATGCTCTGCGATCTGTTCATATGGACACCTCCACTTATTGGCGTGTGCCCTGCCTCCTCCCCCCCCCCCCCCACCTCTGGGTGTACAGTGACCATGACGACGAGGTGGCGAGCCTGGCATCGTCGTCTGGGAACTGCGCCTCCAGGACATCTCACAGGCTTCCCGTGAAGGACTGGAAAGTCTCCCCCCGGTCATCCCCCAAACTGAAGAAGAAGTGCAGGAAAGATGATGGGTGGGTAATACCAACTGTTCTTTTTGAGGGGGGTGTTCTAATCAAGATCACATTAGCTTGCTTTCTTCCTGAAGTACCTTCACTGCAGTCCTCTAACTGGGTTGTCAAGTGATTGCGGCAGTTTTGTTCTGTCTCCTTTCCGTAGAGAATCACTGCTGTTACGGCAGCCCGACCAGCTGGTGAGTTCCTGAATCCTGATTCTTGCCGGCACAGTAGTACTCAAGACTGAACAGTAAAAACCGGCCCTTGGGTCTTACACCTGTAAAGTTGCGGGTCTCGCATGCATTCATCTGCGCGGCTGCCCATGCGATGACCCTCGTCGTGTGATCCGCGCAGATGGGCCTGGACGCACAGGAGGAGGTGCTGCAGGTACTACGCAGTCAGCAGAGGGAGCTCTCCGAGCTGCGGCAGAGCCAGCTGGAGCTTATGCAGCGTCTGACGGCCAGCATGGACGCCATACAGAGCTCTGTCTTGGCGATCGTGGAGCAGGCTATCATCAACCAACAGGAGCAGAGCCGTATCCTTCCAGAGAGGGGCAGGCTTCTCATCTGCCCTCACGTGGCGTCTCAACTATAATCCGGATTTGATGAGGAAGTCGTGTAACTTCATAAACCAGCTACTCTCTCCCATCTATGGCGAGGGCTGACATCCTTTTCTCTGTGACGGGAATGTTCTACGCAGCTGCTATTCCTAAGCTGAAACGGGCCGAGGAGCAGGATCTGTCATCTTGCGTAAAAGTATTAATCTACAGAGTTAGTGCTGCCCTCCTGTGCGGCTGTTCTAGCCAGAGGACAAAGGGGGGATTAGGTCGGCTGCCTGTGAAATCTTTCTCTTATTGGCTGATCTAAAAGAATCCTATAGATTATTTGATTGGGTGAATCCATACATGGTGATGATTATAGATGCAGGTGATGTTCTGTGCTGATGTTTGGTATTTTGATCGTGTGGGTGCATAGCCTTGCCATTGCTCCCCATAAGGATGTGCTCTTTGTGAGTCTAACCTACAGGAGCTGCGATTGGTCAGATCGATACGTATTTATATATAATGATTCTCTCTGGCATGCTGATCGGCTGCTATCTGCGCTGGCTTGTTGTGGGAAGCGCGGTCCACTGTGTGGCACATCTGGGTTTGACCCTTGACCCCCCCCCCGCGACCCTCAGAGCGCCGGATGGAGCGCATGATGGCGGAGGGGCGCGAGCAGAACCGGCAACTGCAGGAACACCTGTCCCAGCAGGTAACGCAGAACCTCAGCACTGCTCTCTGTGGGCGCATGGACAAGCTGTTCCGTGAGGAAATGAAGAAGAGCATCCCTCAGGGTGAGTTCTCTGTGAGTTCTCTGGTTCTCAGTCTTCTTCAGAAAGGATTAAGTACTACACATGCTGAAGGCCGTCTCTCATCCAGTTTGAATAAATCGGTGTTTCCCCATCTGCTCCTCGGCGACCCACAGTTGGTCCATGTTTTTGCTCCCTCCCAGCTCCAAAGGAGCAAAAACATGGGCTGTCTGTGGGCCCCAAAGGAAACACTGGTATAAATGATTAAATAACTGGCGGTACTGGGTACAGCAGTTAGTATGTAAACCAGTCTGTGTAGGCAGAGATCGAAACAGATGCACACCTGCTTCTAAACTCGCCTGTCACAGCCGCACATCAAGGTCTTAACATTCAGTGCATCGTCAATTCTCTGTCTTGTTTTAACTAAATGTTTGGTTTGCTGGTGAATGTCAAGGGCAAAGCCCTTCATATTTTGGCATTTAGCCTGTGAGACCTTTTAAAGTTTCCCTCCCGCTGTTACCCGGTACCTCTGAGTTGGAAGTGAACTACAGTGTTGCTTGGTCAGTGTGATTTCTCCTAAGTGGGCCGGTCTAGTTAGGCGATAAGCCCCGGCGATGCTTTAAGGCTCCCAGGGAAATCTGAACATGAGCAAATGTTCTTTTGGAGCGGTCGGCTGTGTGCCAGTCCCGCCTGCCAGCGGTGCGGTGGGCTTCCTCATGCCGACTGAAGCATGCTGTCGGTCACTGCATCCTCTTCCACCTCCACCTGCTTTACAGGTTCAGTTCAGCTTCCCTTGCCAGTATTGTTGCAACTTCCCTCCATCTCTAACAGTGTTGCTCCCTTAAATTCGCAGTGATGATATGGCCTGGGTACGGCGTTTTACTTATTTTCTCCTTCAGAGTGAGATCCATGCTATAATCCGTTTCTGTCCATGTCGATTCCCGGCTTCCCTGCTGCTCAGAGGCTGTGTGTGTCGGCCATCTACTCGGCCACCTGTACTGTCTCGCAGCTGCCCATAGCATTTGCTTGCAATGTTAACATCGCTATCCTTTCTGCTGGGTCTTTAACCATAACCCCCCCCCCCCCCCCCCAGCGATCTCCAAAAGCCTGGACCCCGTCACGGGGCAGATGAACAGCACTATCGCCGCTAAGCTGACCGCCGTCGAAGGGGCATTGAAGGACAACGTCACTAAGGTGGTGAAATCCAAGGTCGGTATGTTACGCTTATGGCCGACGCCGGGGCTGCAATTTCTTCAGCTTGCTTCTGTCGCCCGGCACGGTTTTTGCCATGACCCCTTTGTGTGGCTTCTCCTCCGCCCAACCCTGCGCAGAACACCACAGACGCCATCGGCAAGGCGGCAGCAGAAGCCATGCAGGGTCCTATCCAGGCTGCTT
Organism: Cyphomyrus plagiostoma; assembly: GCA_019775915.2. Taxonomy (NCBI): domain Eukaryota; kingdom Metazoa; phylum Chordata; class Actinopteri; order Osteoglossiformes; family Mormyridae; genus Cyphomyrus; species Cyphomyrus plagiostoma. The sequence goes on along the minus strand of JABFEA020000010.1, from coordinate 20,678,949 downwards.
ACAAGGAAGCCTTTCAGGGCATCGTGCTGCCCGTCTTCGAGAAGGGCTGCCAGTCCATGTTCCAGCAGATTAACGACAGCTTCAAGCAGGGCACCCACGAGTGTAAGTGCTCTGCACATCGGGCCTTCTTGGCCGCACCCGCCAGCAGAGGTTCCTGCTGTCCCCCCGTCCCGTGTCACACGACTTCTTCCGTCGCGCAGACATCCAGCAGCTGGAGAGCCACCTGAAGAGCAAGAAGCAGCGCGAGTTGGAGGCGCGGGACCCCCTGATCGGCCAGCTCCAGCAGATGGTGGACGCGCTTCAGAGCAGCACGGACCAGCTGGCGGCCACCGTGACCGCCAGCGTCCGCTCCGAGGTGCAGCACCAGCTGCACGTCACGGTGGGAAGGTGAGTCTCCCGGGCAGACACCCCGGAGCCGCTCGGCATCGTGGGAAACGGCCGGCATCGCAAGAGCCAGCCGGCCGCTTTAACTCCTGTGAATTTGGGTCTTTGGTACCGTGTACTTGTACGCTACTGTGTGTGACTGTAGTCCCTCGTGGTTCTGTGGGAGCGTCATGGTCGTAATCCAGGGCCCACCCTCCCCTAAGCTCTGTGTCGCTGTCCCCCCCCCCCCCCCAGCCTGCAGGACTCCATCCTGACGCAGGTGCAGCGCATCGTCAAGGGCGAGGTCAGCCTGGCCATGAAGGAACAGCAGGCAGCCGTCACCTCCAGCATCATGCAGGCCATGCGCTCGGCCGCCGGCACCCCCGTGCCCCCCGCCCTCCTCGACTACCAGGCCCAGCAGCAGAACGTGCTGCAGCTGCTACAGCAGGGACAGTTCAACCAGGCCTTCCAGCAGGTGGGGGGTGTTTCCCGGGGGAGGGGGGACCTGCAGGATTTAGGAGGGGGATGTCTCTGGCTGGTTTGCATGCCCTTCCGATGGGTTGAAAGGGTCCTTCTCATTTTGGGGGTGAGCCTCACTATGCTGGAAGCATCTCTCCGATCCCTGAGGGTTTCAGCTTTTGGTCGGACCCATGAAGGTCCCTCCACACCTCTGGGACTGATGCAGGCTTCTGCTCCTAATGGGACGGATGTTGCTCGTAGACTGTGGGTCAGACGTCCGCCCAGGCCTCAGCTCGTCTGGCGTCTCCGTGATTTGTGTCGGTTTTTTCCATCTCTCGCCGTTCTGTGCCTAAAAGGGCTTCCGGTCGATTCCGTGCGGATATCTGAGAGCGCCAGCGCTGGGCGACGTGACCTTGAGGTACGGCTGCGATCTCGCTGCTGCTCGGTTAGGAAAAGTGCCGCCTGTGTGCTTTTCTGTAGCGGTGTGCCTTCATTCCGTGTGCGAGCCGGGCCCTCGTGACCTTAGATAGATAAATATAACGGCGCTTGTGAGATGAGCATGTAAAGGAATACCGGCGAACGTGTCAGCTACAGCGCAGCAGAGCATCTGGGTGGGTCTGTGGGGGGGGCAGTGGGCCCCCGTCAGCCGTCCTGAGCTCGTGGCCCGGCGCCGCTTTCCCTGCACCCCGCAGGCCCTGTCAGCAGCGGACCTGAACCTGGTGTTGTACGTGTGCGAGACCATCGACTCCCAGCAGGTGTTCAGCCAGCACCCTTGTCCACTCATCCAGCCCGTTCTGCTCTCACTCATCCAGCAGCTGTCCACCAACCTGGCCACCCGCTCCGAGCTGAAGATCAGGTGAGGCCTGTCACCCGTGTGTGTGTCCTTCTGTCCGTCAGGGACATGTATGTGCCCACAGAGTCGCCATAATTCACATGCAGAAATGTGATCTGTGTAAGGATTTGGGTTCTGCGGTGTCCGAAAATAACTGCGTGTCGTTTCACTGCACTGGGGACTCTTAATGCTACAGTTAGAGAATTAACAGATCTGATATAAATGTATTTGATTGGAGCGCAGATGTGGAATCGCAGTGAGCGGCTTAAGCTGCCGCGCCTCGCCATCTGCCGTTGGACTTGGCCCGGTCTGCGCGGCCCGAATTACAATCCTGTGGCCTAATTCACACGAACGGTGGCTGCAGATTCGCTCGGTGGGCTGTCGGCATTTAACGTGCCCATATTTGCAGTTACCTGGAGGACGCGGTGATGAACCTGGACCACAGCGACCCTGTGACCCGGGACCACATGAGCTCTGTGCTGACGCAGGTGCGACAGAAGCTGTTCCAGTTCCTGCAGCTGGACCCGCACAGCCCGCTCAGCAAACGGGCGCGTCGCCTGATGATGATGCTGCAAGGCCTGGTCACCCAGTAGGGCCCTGCTGCTGCCTGACCCTTTACCGCTTCTACACCTGGCATGCATTTTATCAACTTCCTGTAGACTGTTTAAGTGCTGATGGAAAGTGTAGTCCATAATACCACTAGACTACATCTCCCATGAGCATTGAGAAAAATCTTGCTTTTGACATCCCTGCCTCTTTCGTCCCTAATGTGGAAGATCTTTGTTTTGTGGCCAACGCTGCCGTGCACAGTGACCAGAGTGGCTTCTGCTACCAGAGAGATCTCATGCACACCCCCACTTTTTAAATATTCAGGTTTCTGTCTGTTCACTCGCTCTTGTTTGTTTTTTTTTTGCACTCTTTTTAAACCCAAAAATAGAGTGGAAAGAGCGCGCAGGGTGAGATCGTACAAGGTCAGCTTTTTCTCTCCCACCCCGCTCCCTGGAATCAACTGAAGAGCTCAGTTCTCAAGAAGGTTCTTCTGCTCGCTTCTGTGTACCCAGTACTTAGTTAAGCAGCTTTTCTCAGGAAAGCAGAAGGAACAGAGAGTGAGGCACCTGCACTGCAAAGCATGTTGTCCCATTTCCTTTTGGGGGTAGCGTCTCTCTCTGGGAATAGCTACAGTGTCTGGGATGGTCACATGGTCACACAGAGTGGTTTGTTACCCTTTGGAGGATTATAACAGGCTTTTGTAGGAGGACGCAGGAAGGTATTACTATCCTACCAAAAAATATCTTGATTTTCTTCTACCGTTTGCTGCCAGGTGAAAAATGAAGTGGTCGTTTTGTGTTTGTACACGTTTTCAGTAAAACTTCAAGATCCCAGAAGCCCTGGTTCTAACCCCCAGAATAATTGCTGAATTATTTCGCAATTATAGTTGTAAGCTTAAGTTGCTGTAAACATCTTTTACAACCAGTATTTGATATAGTTTGAAAATTTATTCTAAAAACCTCTTGCTTTTAATGTCCTGTCCTGAAAAGGCAGTTGTATGTTTATTAATATTTCAACCGCTGTCAAGTCTCTTCCGTCTCGCTGGGCCAATTTTGCGGGCTCCGGCTATTTACAAAAACAAATTCGAGGTTTAAAACGAGCAAGGTGGTGGAGAGAGATTCTCTGACATCTTCGATTCGGTGCTTGATGTTCTGTCAGTTGGTCGCTGGTGATGGGGAGTCAGTGAGATATTGATTGTCTAAGGGGCCGACTAAACTCTACTTCCTAAATCCAAAGTGCAACATTTCTAGTGCCTTACTAAATGTGGATACATACAGCAGGTCAACCTTAGGGTTGTGAAAACCAAGGAAAAAAGGGAATCCAACACATCGACAGTGGAGAGCATGTCAGCCCCTTGTGAGTGAGCATCCGGTCTGCTGTGTTCCTTTTGTACATATGGGAGAAGCCGCTGCAGTCAGCCCCCAGTCTCTAGGGCATGTAGAGGGACAGACGGCTCACGTTTCTGATTGGACAGAGAACTGCCCCGCCTCTCTCCTTAGGGGTCAGGTGGAGTACGGGTGCAGAGGAATTTTTGATAGTTTGGATGCTGGAAGCCATTGTCCGTATTTCTGCTGTACTCCACAATTTATTATTTTTTGTCTAGTTATCCTTTTTAATCATTCCTTTTTAGTAACTACAGCCCTTCCTTAGAGGCCAAGATACTGCGCTTTGAGAAAAGAAGGCTTCCATGTTTAAAAAATGAAAAAGCCTGCCATTGGCCGTTACTATAGGTTTGTTTAGTGCCTGTATGTTAATCACTAATCTAGTGGCCTGACTTGTGATAGAATGGAAATGAAAGCGGACGGCTCCTCTCCCAACCTCCACTTGTATCCCCAGAAGGAAGGACTATGGAAACCTCTTTGTGGACAGAGATGTAGGTCCAGGCAATCTGTATGGTGTTAAAGGTTTAGCTCTTGCTTGGTTATGGTCCTGGATTTTTAGCGGCGCCCCCTAGTGCTATAAATGTGTCCCAAAGCATCCACCTTCATCTTAAGATTCTTGGAGGCATAGATATTCATTTGTGCTACCTGTGTTGCTACAGAGCGCGCTCTGAAATCCACCTTATTCCCCCTCCGTTTGTAGTTTTCTAGTCTTAGTTCCAGTAATAGTACCCGACTGTTGAATAGCTTTTCTAATTCTGCGTTAGCCAGCGTATCGAAACACTGCAATGTTTTTTTTTTTTTGTCCAACTGAGTTAGGAAGCCTTTTCATTTTAGAGGAATAAGTCTGTTTAAAATGGTTATCTTTAACATTGATGTGGGTTACTCTTATGGAACTCCAGGAAAAATACTTTTATATCTATTCTGGCGCCGGGGAAATCTGTGAATGTCTCAAGGACGCCTCCATGTATAACATATGTATAGATATATTTTGCAAAAATCATACGGCTTGAGCTCTTCTTGTGTAAGGAAAAAAAAGATCATTTGTACTTTTCCATTGTGTTAAAAAATAATTTTATGTTCCGTGTGCATTATTTTGTTTGTACATTTTACAGTTGTTCGTTTTACCTTAGCTTTGACGTTTTGGGTCATATAAAGTTAAATAAAGTGGTTTAGTTTGTGTTTTGTTAAAATGGGTTGTGTATGTGTTTCCCGCCGTCTCAATATTTTTCCAGTAAATAATGAAACGTGTATATATAGAGATTTTAAATTGCTTGAGAAGAATCTCGGTCTGAGCGTTTTTGTAAACGACTTTATCATCGCGTGAATAAGTCAACTGCGTGTGCTGATCGGACCCCGTATTTTCAAACCACCGTTCTAAATGGACAACAACATATTGGTACACAGATTTCTTGCCTTAACGAATACTGCTGAGACGAACAACACAACGAAATACACTCCATGTTGTCGTGACACGAATTTCAGTCAATGGTGTGTAACTACAATAAAGTTTTACAAGATGTACACGTCGTTTTCCCTCGTACATTTAGATTAGGTTTGCGAAAAATAAACCGGAGTATAGTTTAACTATCCTGTGTCCCTCCCAAGGACTGAATTAAATTTTATACAAAATACACTGATGTGTAAGAAACACGCTGGAATTGCGTGATGTCGCATTCCGCCGAGGAGCACAGGCTGAGTCTGCGATATACAGTATTAGCAACGACTGGCCGCATTTCTTTGAAGATCTCGGGTCCCCGGCGCTTCGGTGCTTTCCGCTCCTCCTCGCCCCCTTTGCTCGCTGGCTCCGCCTGGCTTATTTATCCGGGATGCTGCATGCTGCCCCATTTCTGCGGAAGCGGCCAGGTGCAGAGCTCTTCGCTCCGCTTGCCTCCACACCGCCCGCTACTTCGCCAAGGCTCTCCGGGTCCAGCTGTTTACCGGTCGGATTATAAAGTATGAGACCCCACGCAAACTGCGCTGTCCTCCTCATGCCTGTTGCTCTGCAGTTGAGTAAGTACATGTTGTCTGTCGTGTGTAAAATACTTTAGTCTATATATTTTTTCAGCGCCCGCTAAAAGTAAAAAGACTTGTTTTGATTGCAGCATTTGAAAGCTATGCGAGGATAGTTCTTTTAAAATTTAAACGCATGTACCTTTTGCAGGTAGTGAAACCTTTAATTAAACGGTTGCTCCTCCAGTGTATTTTAAATCTTGCATGCCTTTGCGTTTCTCTATAATATTAAGTATATGAAACATGCAGATCTGCACTGATAATTAGTATTGACTCATTGCCTTTATAACTGTTGTTGAGTTGAATATACACTATTTTAATAACTAAATCAGCGTCAATGCACTAAAGGAAATATTACGAGTAAAGCGTTATTATCGATCCATGAAGTACATTATCAAATAATTAAAAATGTGATTAGCCTATACTTGGATTTAAGTGTGGTTAGCAGTACAAGAGAAGTATTTCATTGCTTTGGATTCATTGGGGTTCTTTATTTTAACGTCGTAATTATTTTAGTATGATATTGTGGGAAATTGTGCTATTTGATTTTCCAGTGCCAATTTTACATTTTTCTGTTACATAAAACGACGGCTTGTGAGTGCATCACTTATCCTAATGAAAAACTATACAGATTCGTTGCATTAAAAGCGATGCCGGGTCTGTTCTGTCCCACCGCCACTGTGAGCATGAACCGGGATTCACCTACAAAACCTGGACACAGATCAGCGCTCTGGTGAGGTTTATCTCCTTAAGCTGCCTTTGGTTTGTCAACAGTTTGTGGGTTGTGGGAATAGCGCGCTGTCCCGTCGGGAAGTGCTGGATGCGCGCGGCACCTTTCCTCCATACTATCTTAATGCAAAGGCAGTATTGAGTGAGTATAAATACCCCTTTTAATGAAACAGTCTTAAGCAAACTTTTAAGATCAACAAATCCGTTTTTTATTTTATCTCGAGAAATGACATTATTGTGAACACTGGTTCTTGGGATAGAGATGAAATATCTGATGACAAGTAAATAATGAGGCACAGACAGCCTCTCCCGCAGTTTGCCCATTAGAGACCTGCGATTCTGAATGGTGCATCACGTGATCCTTCTCCGTGATGATTGACGTCTTTTGCGTTTCTTCTTTCCAGGTGATGAGGTGAGATGGTGCATCGTGTAATCACGACGTAATCTCGTTATTGACGCTGGGAGACTGCTTTGGGAGATAGATTGGGGAGCAATACCCACTAGCTCCTTTTGAAGGGTTCGAATCCAACTGATTCTTCTGTTTATGTGTGTTTTTTGTGTCTTAGTCTTGCGGGTGGGAATTTTATGTAGTAGCCTAACATTAACTTTTATCTATTTAATTTTTTTTTTGCTTGAAACAACCGAGGCTCAATATAAAACATTTATTTGGCCTTTGATCACTTATTTCCACACCTCTACAGCCTGGTCTATTCTAAACACTGACCACTGTTCTGTACAGCTCTATAACGAAATTTTAATTGCAGTCAGTGAACTGTTTTGAATATATATTCTGATATATTCTGGAGCGGATGTTTTCTAAAACCTAACGTCAGTTGCGTCAGTACCTGTCAAGAGGGGTAACAGTCAGAAAAACGGAGTCTTCATACCGCTGATGCCAACTTGAAGATTTAAACTAACCCTTAAACCTCTCGTGCCATCGACTGTGGAGGGACCTAGCGACACGATGAGCAATCAGCTGGTGCATGTCAGCTTGCGGGGTGGAAGCTGCCTCGTTGTCATGACAGCCCCCTGCTGGTTTTTTGTCGCCAGTGGAGAGTATAGTGAGGTTCTCGGTTTGCACTTTACTCTTTTACAACCTGACATCTCTGTAATCTGCATGACACTTTGGCTGTATTAATCATGCGCTGTAATAAGCAGAATAGACTTTTCAGACAGTTGCCACCCTGTAGATACCGTGACAGGTCGTTGTTTATTCTAAAGGAACATTACATGTTATTTATTTCGGGGATGCCAAAGCAATGTTAATAATTGAGAAAGAAGGGTTAGAGAGTCCTTGGAGCAATTGGAACTTACGGGCATTTCTGACCGTGGGACCAGCCAGTCGCAGGAACATTGAAACATGGTTGCACGCACGCACGGACGGACGGGTAATCATACATTTTTTGGGACCGCTCATTCATTTTAATAGGTAAAATGCTAATGCTAACTATGATAACCTAAACCCCCACCCAGCCCCAACCATAACCATACGTAATCAAACAAAATACAAGAGTTTTTGCATTTTTAGTTTTTTCATTGGATTTTTATAAAATGGAGTTTTCCCATATAGGTACCAGGAAACTAATCCCCATAAGGTAAAAAATGTGTATTCAGCACGTTTTGGGGACATTTGGTCCCCACAAGGTAAGGTATACCTGGACCACACACACACACACCCCAAAAACAGCTTCGACGTAGATAATCGCCTGGCTCATGCTGCTTGTGTCACTGAAAAGGTCCTTACCTTGCAGTCACTTCATTACTGCCCCTTAATTGCCAAAGTGAATGCAAATTAGTTCTGTGTTCAGGGACCACCCAGCACTATCAAAGAAGGCAGGTGGTGCAGAGCCGCGTGTAGCTCCTCTTCCTCTGACTGCAGACTCTCGTCCAAACTTGGTCAATCTCCCCTTTGTCTTCTGAATCTCTCCATCAAGAATGCAACATGACATCAGACTTCAAAAAAGCAGATGACTTGCCAATGAAGGTGCCTGAAAATGAATATTTAGCAGTCCCTGTTACAGTTTGCATCCTGATTTCGGCTGAAAAACTCAAAGTGAGTCACTATAAACACCCTTCTCTGGAGAGCATCGATGGCGGTTGGATGTTACCATGGGACAAGGGCCGCTGATTTGCTGCAGTGACGACTGTTTGAGATAATAATAGCAAGTCGCAATCACTCGCTCACATATGCTGTATATTTACTCATTTTTACTTGATCGTTTTGGTCTTATTATTCCATTGATTTGTTTCACGGTACGTTCCAGCTTTTGGGTGAGGACTGTTCTGTGGGATCTCTGTCACGGGATCCCCTTCACTGGCTGACATCAGTCAGGTGGAGGCCAGAGGTGAATGGTGAAACCAGCGGGCAGTGAAGCAACAGCGCCCCCCCCCCCCCCCCCCCCCCGGGGGGGGGGGGGGGGGTGGGGGGGGGTGTTGTTGTGTGGATATGGGGGGGGGGTGGGGGGG
>JABFEA020000010.1:20630816-20643753 GCA_019775915.2 Cyphomyrus plagiostoma | reverse complement strand
TAAACTAACTACCTGGGAGAAATGAAAACAAGGCCTGGATTTGGAATCGAGGGCCTGAATTGAATAGCCCTGCCCTATGGCCTTGAAGGTGACACCTTCCTTGTAAATCTGGTATCAGGAGGCCCTGACCAGCTGCCTTCTGTGACAGTCTGAGTGACTCTGGTGGTCGCCTGGCCTTACCGGTCCTTGGGAAACACAGGCCTGTCGTCTAGGTAAGTCAGCTGCCTCAGACGCACAATCAGTGTCTTCCTGTAGTTGGGGAGGTTCCGAATGACTTCATTCCCCATCAGATTCAGGACTCTCTGAAAGCAGCAGCAATAACAATAGAACTGACTTGGTAACTCTGCTAACAGGCAGAGCTCCAGGACTGATGATGTAATAAGACCAATGGATGATGTAATAAGACCAATGATGTCATCTTCCCCTGAGTCACATGACAAGTCTGGTAATTTCCACTTCACCAGCCTATTTGCAATGAAGCTATTTTAGAATACTTTTTTAATATTTTAGAATTATACTACAGAACCACCAGGCAAACACAATCACAGACTTAGCACAAAATAGCTATATTTATGGTTCAGTCTACCTTCATTTCCTCACATACGGTCATGAGCTGTGGCTAAAGAACAAGGCTATAAGTACTAAGGTCCAGAGAGCATGTGACTGTTGTGCAGGGGACATGACGGCATGTAGCTTCATTTTAGTCAGAACGCACGAGGTTGGGCATGGCCTCGAGGACGCCGAGGATGCCAGGGTCCCTCAGCTTGTTGTACGACAGGTCGAGGACAGAGATGCTGGGGCAGAGGGCCAGGTGGGCGATGTCCTGCATGCTCCCTATGATGTTGTGGCCCAGCTGCAGGGTACTCAGCTCCGGGAGGCATGCTGGGCACAGGAGCAAGACAACGTCCATATGTATCGCATCCAGCCAAAAGTCACCCAAATAGCGGCGCATTTGTGAGGCTAACAGATAATCTGCTGACACATGAATATTCCTACAAGGACAGAAGAAAACAATTCCTTAATCTTTCCATCCATCTTCTGTACCTGCGTGTCCTTTGCAGGATTGTGTGGGTCTGGATATCAGAAGGTACGGGTGCAAGGCAGGGATTAATCCAGGAGGGGGTGCCATCACATCGCAGGGCACACACACACGAAATTTGGTAAGACAAATTCACCTTTTTATAACTGGGAGGGATACTGGAGAATGTAGAGGAAACCCCACAATGACATGCAAACTCCACAGAGACAGGGCAAAGACTCAAACCCAAGTCCCTAGAAGTACAAGGCAAGGCTCACAACCACCACATCACCACACCATCCATCCTTTATTTTACTGTTACATAAACATCCTCCTTCTTGTTAAAAATAGAAACCAAATTATACTGAGCTCTAAAGACTAATAAAAAAACATCGACTGCATATATTTTTTTCTTATACTAATGCTATCCTTATGCTAATGATTTTGTGGTGTAATCTTTAGCTACTATATATTATGTGGTTAAATTACCTTATTGTGTTCAATACAATGCTGTAATACTACTTTTAGTTTCTAGAAAAAGTGGCAAGCCACAGTACACAGGGCTGGTGTCTGCCTCGCTTGGGTAAACTCAACTGCTAAAAAAAATGCATGTAAACGAATCCTAATGCTCCAAAGCAAAACCAGTTTACAGAAATGTTCATAATTTGCCACAAAGAGACGAAGCAGGTGGCACTCGCATAAAGCCCTTACAGATGTTCTCGATAACCTTGATATAGTTGTTGCAAACGTTGAGCGTGCACAGCCGACTCAGCTGCTCCAGGTTCTCCAGCCTGTGGATCAGGTTCTGTTGGAGGAACAAGCATCGCAGCTGGACCTGGGCTTCCAGGTTCTGGATCCGCTGCAGGCCGTTACATTCCAGCCAAAGACACTTCAGCCCTGTGTACTCCTCCAAGTTTTCAATGGTAGAGAATCCTGGAGGATGGAGATGGCGTGGGACGAGACAGGGAAGGAAACATCGGAGGGGTTAGGGACAGAGATGTGGCTGCTCTGCTGAGCATGGGAATCGAACCAGCAACCTTCTGATCACAAGCACAGAGGCCTGGCTCTCTGAATGGGTTCAGCTTTGGGTGATGAATACATGGACCTTAATAAATACATGTGAAACAGTATACTAGTTGTAAATCTTTAAATATTCAACTTCAGGGCTTGAGGGTGACACCTTCCTGCCCTCTGTGCAGCTAGTGAGTGTGGACTGTGGAGTTGCTGGTTCCTGTCCTGATAACTAACATTAATTGAAGAATTTAAAAGACATGAAGAATTACAATCCCTTAGACATGGTTCTTTAGACATAGAAAATACATTCCACTAATGCTTGATTCATAATTAACTTCTCCCTAGATTTTTCCCTCCTGATTTTCTCAGATGTGAAATTCTCTATCTGTTGTCTGCCACAGTTCCTGGTGTGGTTGAAAGCAGACGACGAGTGTGCTGTGGATTCTCAGCCTTGTGACAGTTCAGCCCTTCCTGCGGGGTGAATCGCCGGTTACCTTAGAACTGGAACTGTTGATTGGGGAAGACATGCTACTGTCACTGTACTGTACCGTCACTGCTTGTAGCCACCAGGTGCTGGCTAACTAGACCTTTCCTTCCTAGCCAGAGAGTATTTGCATGATCTGTGTAGTGGAGTTAAATCTGTGCTTGAAAGCAGGACCATACCACTCCATTTACAGGCCATTCTTAATGCAGTGCATTGCACTGAAGTTCTAGAACTCTCTTAACTGACAAATGAATGGCAGCTTCTCTGTGGTGAGGTAGGATGTCGGCAATACCTTTGTAGTGCAGGTAGAGCGTGTCATTCAGGTATGGGGTCATGTAAAGTTTATGCTGTTTGCAGTGGGCTTTTAGGGATTCACTTGTCATTCTGTACAGCAAGACAACATCAAAAAGGAACATTAAAATGACTCAGAAAATATGTGTTTTAGAATGTACATGCAATTACCATATTGCATTTAGTGTATGAGCTTTAAAAGGAAAAGAGCATATCGTACATATTAAGAGTGTGGGTATAAAAAGCCACGCTGCAGGGCTCTGTGCTTGTGACTCGGCCAGTACCTGGGACCTGGGTCCTTGTCATCCGTTTCTTGCTTGGGTCCTGATTTGCACTTTTGCACGTCAGCCTCCGAGCATTTCTGTCTGACCCGGTCCGAAAGGTCAGTTTCCCCACCTGCAGCGTGGCCGTCTTGGATGGGGGAGGAGGATGACAAGACACCCATAAAATAACATAAAACAGCAACAGTGACGGTAATAGTACCGACTTGATTAAAACGCAGCCCACAGCCTCATGTCAGGGCAGCAAACACACACACACACACACACACACACGTAAACATATATTCATTTCATTAATACCATTTTACAATTTAGAATTATATATACGTTTTACCGTGTTTAGTAGAGTTTTTGACCTCCGTACAAAAATCATGGCTGCCCTTCGAATTTCCTTCTGCCGTTTCTTCTAATTTTGCCGAAGGGCACAGCTTCGTCTGCATCCTGGAAGCTGTCTAGTTAATATTTAAAACACGTTGAACAGTTTTCTTAATAACTACTTAATCGTGTTGCTTAGACACTAGTTAACTATTCGGATGACGAGCTTTCTATTACAACGTTACTGATTTTTAGGTTCAACTTAAATTAGATATGCCTGTTCAACTTTGATTGTTACTATTTATTTTGCCCGGCTAACTGCATTACCTAGGTACAGCGTGGTTTCCCTTCCACAGCGTTTGTACGTTACTATAGGAACAGCATAAACACAAGCTGCTCTGCTCTGATTGGATGAGTGTATATGCTAATAGTAAATGCGATGAGCTTTTATTGGTTTTAATCATGAAACATCGGAAAAATTACAGCATCTGCGCGTATTCTCAATAAATAAAATATCATAGTGATCGCAGTGTAACCTCCTGAGACCCCACCCATTTCTAATAACTAATAGTTCATTACTTATCAAATGAACAGTGCTTTTTTGGACTAACAGGAACTTACAGGCTACTGTTCTCAATGGTTTTTACCATTTTTTCCCTTTTGGAATAACAGCCTTGTTTCTCCCTACTTGTTTATATGACATACAATTTATTCTACAAAATCTTACTGCCTAAAATATGTATACAGTACCTACATTGTGCCCACATGATGCTGTGCTATACCACAAGTATATTGTTGGTCTTTTCTAAACATTAAGACATTAATGTATGCATTTAAAATAAGAAATTAAGTCTTAATGATGACCTAAATAAAACTAATTGTAACTCATTAGTAATGAACATGGTGTTACTGACTTCTTCAATAGGAGTTACTAATGATCAAGAACAGAATTATAAAGTGAAACACTGTGTAACTCATTAGTAATGATTGTGGCGTTACTGACTTCTTCCATGGGAGTTACTAAAGAACAAGAACAGTATTATAAAGTGAAACACTAACTTATTAATAATGAATGTGGTGTTACTGTGAAAGCTTCTATTTCTTTCACATTTACTCTGTTCTTTTTAAGGGGTTAGTTTACGTGCAAGGTACATTGATTTGCACAACAGTGTGCATTACCGCGCGACAGGTGAGAAGTCACATTACAATGACACATAATTACCTCAGCTATTAGAGTAAATTGCACTGTGCTGTACTGAGATCTTCTCTCCTGCTTAGTAGGTTTCTACTTGCAAGACTTACATAAACTTCATATCCGTTGCAAGAAATTTAAACGAGCAAAGTACCGCCGAGTTCTCCAATAAAAGATCAGCTGCCGCCCTCTACAGGGTGTAATAGAATTGAACAAAAAATTTTTAAAGGGCGTTACAAAGTTATATTACATCAGTAAATGTCAAAATGTATTTTCACCCGTAAATAATAGTCATATTGGTGTTGTTTTACATTTGTAACTGAAAAATATAATGTAGGATAATTATGAGGCAAATGCCAAATCAGCTGGGTGCGTCTACCCCTTGCGTTTGAACGGGGTATAAGGCAACTACGATCTAAAAATGATCCCCAAAAAAGGTACCAATATCTTGCCTGATAAGCTTAGCACTCTACCCTGGAGGTAGGTCTGGGCACCCTTGTAATGAAATTAAATTAAATTTCATTTTTCATTTGCCCGAGTATAGAATCCCTGGAATTATTTCATTGTATTAAGGACCTTCCTTGAGCGCCCAGCGGAGATACACCTATTTTACCAAGCAAGAGATTCGAACAGTTGGCCTTCCAGTCACCAGCAGCGCGAACCATTTCTTTTTTTTTTAAATGATTATTAAATGAGTATTAGCCCTTCCCGTTGGGGGGCAGGGAGGGAGGATCCCCAAATATTTTCATGACTACGGTGTAAATTAATACATTTTGCGTTTATAATTCGATACGACTCAATTAGAATGACATCTGATCGCTCGGTCAGCTTTGTTGTCAGCGCATCATTCAATAAAATATCCCAATAGAAAATGCACATAAAATACCGAGGACATGACCTCGGCGTCCTCAGCGGTAGATTGGGAGGTGTTGGAGTTGTACTCCACCGGGTCCGTTGATGAGAAGAGATTCACAGCTGAGACGAGGAGTAGTTGCAAGCCACGGGTTTATTCTGTAACAGGTTACAAACTGGGAGCGTCTGTCTGACATACATTCAGCATGGACAGGAAGAGGCTCAACCATATGTATCAGCTCTGTCCCTCTTATAGCCCTTTTGGGAATCTCCCCCCTCTCTCGGTACCTTCCATCTACGTGACAACCACATGTTTGCCGTTAGTCGGTTAGTACTTGTCCTTGTGGAAGGCTCAAGTTAAGTTGTCTGTCTATCGGTCTTGATTAGATCACGTACCCCTGCCGGAGCTAGTCCGTTCTTATTTTGATTAAGTTACAGCCTTATACAATTATTCCCTCTGGGGGGACGCTTGCAGGAATTTTTTGTGCCAGTGAGTATTAAGCGTGCCTGCTTCACAGTGCTCCTTGAAAGTGTAAGTCCAGCTTTGTACCTTTTCACACCTAGGCGTTGGCGTTGAGGATTGTTCACACTTCTGGGTGCATTTACTCACAGCTTAATCCACTCAAGATATTACATCTGATTCGAGGGGCCCAGGCAGGTTATTTAATCTGATTAGGTACGATTACGCGTTGTGAGATGTGCTTGATTATTGATTATGTGTTTTAGAATGAGAATGCAGAAAGTGGGTCGACACCCATGGGAAATCCAATTTTAATGTGATTTATTGTGAGCTTCTGTTTGGGGTACATGGAAAGTTCCGGGGGAGGGCGTCGAATGAAGTTTTTCAGTTAGTTCAGTTAGTTCCAGTCCTTCGTTCTGCTCAGTCAGTTGCAAATTCCAATAATAACGCGTTTCTTTTTTTTAACCATGCGGCGATATTCCGCCCCACGGGACCTCCAAAAATGTGCCATGTACACACGTTTCCCGAAGCCAGGCACCGAGGTGACACTATTTACCCACGAGTAACTTTCATTTTATGCACCGTTTGACATGGTGTTGAGTGGCGCTCCAGATTCCGCGTGCGTAGTTAAGTTTATTAGGTGTAAAAGAACCAGCATTTAAAGCGTACCTTCCCCTAAACCTCATCAAACTTGCATATACTTTTTACCATGATAAGGCCGAATTTGTTTGGCAAATTTATAGGCTATTCTTTTCTTTTGGTATATATGTATCAATTACATTATAAAGTAGTCTTATCTGGTATGACCGTAAGTGAAATTGTATTGTCAGTTACAAGGATGTGTAACCTTGTAGAAAAGTCCCAATTTTAATTGAAGAATAAAGGGAGTGTTATTGCGTATTTATACCTAAGTATCAAGAGCAAATAAAGGCGATTACATGTAGACTTCTAAAACTTATTTTACTTTTTTTTCCAAAACCGATAATAATGGATGAACATAAAACAGATTTTTATTTTTTTTTTGCGGTGTGGAAACGCCTCCATATACTCCCATCAGTGTCTCCGCCTTTCGCAGTATATCTAGGACGCACTATTCCAGCGAGAACCAGACGGCCTGTTGGGAGTACAATAGGCACGCGTCTAAGCATGGAGGAACTGGCCAGGGAGAGCATCAGCTTGCTGGGTAAACCGGCGCTGGACACCGATGGCCCACGACTGGGCTCTTTCGGTGCCGTGTTTATAATGCTGAAATCGGCGCTGGGTGCAGGACTCCTCAACTTCCCATGGGCTTTTCACAAAGCGGGAGGAGTCAATACCGCCATCGGGGTGGAACTGGTGAGTAAGGATAATATTATTTACAGAAGAAGCGCACACAAAATGAAATATTATGGTATTTAGATTTAGTTCTTATAAAATTCTGACACACTGCGGGACTCATCCGTGACCTGTCATTGTTTTGTACCGAAATATATGGAATTATTTTGCTTTTTTTTATTGTAGAATTTTATCCATGGGAATTGATTTGTTATTGTGCCCTGCTGGCTGGTACCTAGTGCAACAAGTATCCGCAGGTGAAAACTGGGACACCCCCGCTGAACTGTACCTTACCCTGCCCCGACATGCCTACCCAAAGCTCACAAATCCCTGCGTTCCTCTGATCGTGGGTGATGCAATTGCACAGTGGTCCACCTTGCATGGAGAATCGCCTCCATCATAGGGCACAAGGCACCCTGGGATGCCAGTCTCTCTCTCCCCCCCCCCCCCTTGTGCTGTCCCATCCAGGGTGTCCCCCTGCCCCATGTTTCCTGAGACAGGCTTTATGACCCCATACTAGTTTAATGTTTGATAGGTATATGTACACTTACTATTTCATTTTTCAAACGGAATAGTCTGTGATTAACTGCAATCCCTCACACCGGTGAATTTACATGCAATATCCAATGTCAGTTTCTAAAAGTCAGTGTCTTTGTCTTTTTGTCGGAGGGTGTCCACGCCAGGTGTAGACCTATACTTTCGGATAGAAATGTTTGCCTTGATGCTGAAGTTCCCACATATGGTGTGAATGCATGTCCCTTCTTCACACCATGGCTATAATAAAGGGGGTGGAGTTGGGTTAGGGCCACTTTATTTTGGGGTGGGGGAGGAAGGCAGGGCAATGTTGATAACTATGTTGTTCCTTCCCCTTGCTGAGCCCCTCCATGCAGTTCAGCTGACTTGAAGCCAGCAGGTCGGTATAATGGTTAATGGTTATGGCAGTGTTTCTCAAACCAGTCCTCGGGGACCCCCAGGCAGTCTACATCAGGAGTGACAAACTGCAGTCCTCGGGGACCCCCAGGCAGTCTACATCAGGAGTGTCAAACTGCAGTCCTCGGGGACCCCCAGGCAGTCTACATCTCTTCTCCCTCCCAACTCCCAGGGAATTGGGGGACAGCAAAAACTTTGACTCTCTGGGGGTCTCTAAGGAGTGGTTTGCGAAACACTGGTTTATGGAGTCAGACATTCCAAGAGTGTGAACAGCTGTAGGGGGTGCTGTGTGCCACAGTCGGACGTGAGAAGGTCGTCGATTCATTTCCTGGCATCGGCCTTAATTGCTCCAGGGACTAGCTGACCTTTCTTCAAAATGTATGTCACTATGGATGGAAGCATCTGATAAACAAATGTGGTTGTAGTAATTTACCAAAATTTGGAATTTTTAATGTTTTTAATGCCAAATATAGGCATTTATTGAGGTATTTATAAGGTGCTTTTGTGTGGGATGTGCTATGGAACCCTGTGAAAGTACTGCAGTGCAACTATGTAACAGGCTGGGTCAAAGCTGAGACCTTGAGCAGCCTGCCTGCCCTCTGCCTCCAGGGGTCACTAGTGTTCCTCATCAGTGGCCTGGTGATCCTCGGCTACTCCTCATCCATCAGTAGGCAGAACACCTACCACGATGTGGTGCGCGAGCTGTGTGGGCCGGCCATAGGACACCTCTGCGAGGTCTGCTTCGTCTTGAACCTCTTCATGATCTCTGTGGCCTTCCTGGTTGTGGTGCAGGACCAGCTGGAGAAGTGTGAGTCCATCCATCCATCCGTCCATCCATCCATCCAGATATAATCTAACCACTTATAAGACATGACTGGAGTACACCTGAACTGGATGCCAGTCTATCACATGACACTCACTCTGTAATCAGAGGGTCACAGGTTCAAATCCCAAGCTTGGTAGAATAGCTCATAACCCTCATTTGGTCTTGGAACTGGCTGACCGCGCTTCTCAAAAAAAGTTTGGCTGAATTTAAGCCTGGTCATGAGTAAAATACCTGTGGATAAACACAGCTTCATAAAAACAGGATCCCTGAGGTGCCTGTGCTTCTTCCACAGCTCAGGTTTATCCGAGCTGCTCGTGTCTTGGTTTGGTTGAGTGACCTGTGACTGGTGTGACCCCCTGTTCCCCCAGTGTGTGACTCCCTGTACATGACGGTGACGGGCTCCCCCGAGATGCCCTATCACTGGTACACCGACCCGCGGCTCTTGCTGCTGCTGCTCTGCCTCTTCATCATCCTTCCCCTCTCCAAACCCAAGGAGATCAGCATCCAGAAGTACACCAGGTGAGCGTGCGCCCCTCGCACCCGAACGGGCCCACACACATCTGCACCGCTGCTGTCACCGTCTCTGCTGTCCCCTTCTGTCACCAGCGTTTTGGGGACCCTGGCCGCCACATACCTGTCGATAGCGATCGTGGTAAAATACTACATGAAAGAGGACCATGGTTCCATCACTCCCACGTACAGCAGTGGGTAAGCGGGTATTGGGTCTGTCATTTGGGTACGTTTCCCAAAAGCATAGCTGCTAACAGCGTTAGCAGCTTGTATAGCTGGAAGCATGCAGTTGAACAGTTACAACGATGTAAGGTGCTAACGGGAAGTTTTGGGAAACATACTCCTTATTAAACATGATGATTTTCTCAGGTTATTGCTGGTGGCCAATGGTGTTTTCCTGGTCACTTTCAGTGAAAATACGTTAAGTTGGAGACTTTTAAACATAAAAGCTTTGGATTTGATCCTGTAATCTTGTGGGCACCTTCAGTTCCTGGGCTGCCATTTTTTACTGGATTACTTGGACTTCATAGTGGACACTTTGTAGTGAACTGTTATTGCAGAATGTTGGTTTGAGGACTGTTTAAGGTTTACATTTGAACCTGTTGCCTAAAGTAGCACCAATGTTGTGTCCATAACTGGCATAGTCAGCTGTGAGGTAGGGGAGATCCATTATTAACCGTATAACTTGCATTTACCGTATAACTTGCAGCCGTATAACTTGCAAGTTACTTCCCTGGAATAGAAGTAGTTTCTTATACCTGCTGCCCTGGAGAAACAAACCCTTTATTGGAACATTCTTATTTCCTTTTTCAGCATAACTTCATGGGCTTCAATGTTCAGCGTTGTCCCGACAATCTGCTTTGGTTTTCAGGTGAGCCTCACCTCCCCCTGCCCGGCCTCTCATGGGTGTGTGAGCCCCACATCGTACTCTCTGTTGCTTGTTGCTCATAGCTCCTTCTCTTGGTGGGTTTGCAGTGTCACGAGGCCAGTATTGCCATCTACAGTAGCATGGAAAACAAGAAGCTCTCCCACTGGGTGGTCATCTCTGTGGTGTCCATGTTCTTCTGCCTGCTCATCTACTCCTTTACAGGTGGGTGTATCTGCAGGTCCCCTTCCCTGGACGTCCTACACACTGGGTTCTCTGTTCGGGCCTACTCGCTGGCCAAAATTGTGCTTTGTGAAACATTTGCTGCGTTTTCTCTGTTCAAAAGAGCTCCAAGTATGCCACAAAGCAAGAGCACCATTTAGTGGACGGCAAATGGTTCATGAGGCATAATTTTGACCATCAGTACTATTTGCTCCCATGGTAACCCTTTCCAGTAATAGTGACTAATAGTGCTGAGGAGAAGTTCAGAGCTTACTATCTGAATATGAATGTGACATTAGGGTACACCAGTATGGAAGCCAGTGATTTTACAGTTGCTGTGGGTTGCTGCATTAACGTTAAGCTGCAAATCAGTGATGGCCATAATGATGCCTTATGAAC
Organism: Cyphomyrus plagiostoma; assembly: GCA_019775915.2. NCBI lineage: Eukaryota > Metazoa > Chordata > Actinopteri > Osteoglossiformes > Mormyridae > Cyphomyrus > Cyphomyrus plagiostoma. The sequence continues at coordinate 20,632,780 of JABFEA020000010.1, read as the reverse complement.
CATTTGCAGTAACTTCTGACCCCACTAGATGGTGCTCTTCGCTTGCTTTTGAGGCAGAATCCAGTAGAGTCAAATACTGCAAATGGTTCATGAGGTGTCTTTTCTGCCCTCACCATCACAAAGGGCTTTAGTCCAACATGCAACAGCTAACAGAGCTGAAGTTGTCCAGCTCACTTCACCATAAAGGAACTGTCACCATCAGCAGGGCTGCCCACCATGTCCTCACACCTATCTCAACATTTCAGGGGTTTTTGGCTACCTGACATTTGGTGAGAAGGTTGCGGCTGACATACTGATGTCCTACCCTGAAAATGATGTTGCCATGATTATCTCCAGGCTACTGTTTGGCATCTCCATCATCACCATCTACCCCATTATACTCCTCCTGGGCAGGTACAACTGCTGCTGATGTCATCAAAAGTTGGAGATTTATTTAATATTCAGCTGTGCTTTTACAATAGGTCCTCTAGAATTATTAGATTCCTTTAGAGTTAATTCTAATGTGAGCGTAATTTGTCTTTATTTAAAAGAATGTAATACTGACATTAAGTGCATGGTTTTGTTGACTACACAGGTCTGTAATTCAGAATCTGTTGCTGCGTGTCTGGCGCCGCGTCGCCGTGGTAACACGGTCGTTCGAGAACCACAGTCGCGTTGTTCTGACCGTGATCTGGATCGCGGTCACTCTCCTCATCGCAGTGTTTGTCCCTGACATGAGTAAGGTCATCAGTATCATCGGTGGCATCAGCGCCTTCTTCATCTTCATCTTTCCAGGTGGGGCCGCTGCTCTGTTGATGCCGTCACTCGCGAAAGTGCCTCGGAGCGTCTTCGGTTTTAACTGGCTTTGCCGTGTGTCTGCTCCCTGCAGGACTCTGCCTGATGTTCATTATGCAGTCGGAGCCCGTGAAGCACAGGACAAGGTGAGCGCTCGACCTCCTGCATATGGGTTTGCACACGAGAGGATATGACGTGGAGTTTGCGGGTTCTATCCGGCGTTACGGCAAAGTGTTTTCAGACATTACGAAACTGGGCCACTGATGGCATGACTGTTTATTTGTGTCATGTGACAGTAGCAACAGTAGAATTCTTCTAGGCAATGGGTGAAAACTAGGCTTTGTAAGGCGAGCAGGGGATTTTAATGCTTAAATATAGTAACTTCCAGCTAGGGAACTGTTACGCAGCATTACCAAAGGTACAGTGTGACTTGCGTCTAATATCCCCCACATTGCTGTCATTACTTAGCTGTACTTTATCTGCACCCTGGAGCAGAGTGTTCCTGACCTGCTGGGGAGTTACCACTGTCCTGTGTGGTGCCTTCATCTTTGGCCAAAGCACCACCATCGCAGTCATGGAGATCGTCAACGAGCTCTAATTTCCATAAAATGCAGAGGCATCACTGGAGTACTCTCGGGATTCAGTCTGCATCAGCAACAGCTGCATCTGGGATTGCTTCCGGACATCGCTGACCTTTGCAGGAAGTTGTGCGTACCGCTTATGTCACCGGTAACGTCACAGAGCTCTCCGAGATGTAACCTCCATGCCGATTATTTATTTTTTTTAAAAATAAGGGTCCTCAACCCTGGGATTCACCACATCAAATTGTTACAGAACTGTAGGACCAATTCCGATTCTTTTTTCTAAGGATTTTGGGTCACTCCTACTCAGAAGATGGGCTTGAGATGGACCTATTTATACAGAGATGGACCTTTTTGTAATATTGTATAAGCTTTTAATGTCACGTTAACTTTTACTGTTACAATTTTACATCTGTATTTATTTATGAATGCAAAAAATTAGTGAATTGAAAACTGGAAATAATTATCCACCAGCCAGTTGGTTTTAATAGTCATCAGTATTTTAACATTCATTTAGACACTAGTATACAAGAGCAGGCAAGCTAATAGCCTCAACTCTGTGTGGGGGGGGGGGGGGGGGGGGGGGGGGGGGGGGGGGGGGGGGGGGGG
>JABFEA020000010.1:20605268-20619540 GCA_019775915.2 Cyphomyrus plagiostoma | reverse complement strand
AACAAGCCAAATATGTGTTAAACATCTATGGGGGCTGAGCCCCCCTTAAATGAAAATCCTAGAAACGCCCCTGGTGGGAGGGAACTGAATGGATCGCCCAATCAGGGCAGAGAAGAAATGGCACAGGGAGGAACAGAAGAAGAAAGCGGGGCAAAATGGAATGGAAGACAAGCAGTGACATTATGGGGAAGCACTCTGTAGCACAGCCCTGGTTAAACTGTGAAATTGTAGCTGGGAGCACATCTCCTTCTGGAAAGTGCAGTCTTTCATTCCCTAATTAAAAACTTAGACATTAGCATTTCCCTTTTTGAAAGAGGGATATTTCAATGTATTTTCTTATTAATGAAAGACAAGAGGCAGAAGACAATTTTCAAAGAATGAATTGCTCCAATGGACACAGGATGATGTTGAACAATCCCAGCGGGCTGAGTTCCTCCCAAAAGTTCACAAGGGAAACGGGGGCCAACCAGCACCAGAGGTACCAAATGCAGTGCCAGGTCAGCCATGTTCCATGGGGTTAATAGCCTTGCTCAGGGGCCCCATGGAGACATGGCTACTCTGCTGAGGATGGGATTTAAATTAGCAACCTTCTGCTGACAAGCACAGAGGCTAAACCCACAGAGCCACATAGTGTCCCAGAGGACAGGTCCTCGATAGAGCAGGGCCCCACCTGAATAGGGGCCAATAGTTCTCATGGTGTCCTTAGTGCTGACTCTGTCGTTCTGGGGGCAGTCTGGCACTAAGCGGCTTGGCCTAAGAGGGAAAGGTCAAAGGTTAACCGTGAAAAAGGAAAAAATAAAACATCAGAAATTATTTTAAAAAACTGTCTTATTGGGAAAACTAAGGTAAACAAAAAGAAAGGAAAGCTACGATTACTCTAGCAAACAAAAAAATGTGACTCTCAGATTTAAGAAAAAGACCAAAGTCAAAGATTGGGTAAAGAGCAGAGAGACAGGATTCTGGTTGTGATATTCACTACTGGGTAATGAGAACCTCAAAGCAGTGAATGTTTTCCTTTTTGCTCATGGCTGTTTATTCTGGTTGTTGTCCAAGTTATCCTCAGCTCTTACAGTTCCAGTGAGTAACTCGAACACAACAGGACCACCTAGCTTGGATGTAAAGCTCACTCTGATTGGCCGTGCTGTTCATCAATGGCATCCACAGCACTCTCCACTGAGTTCAGCAGGGACTGGATCTGATTGGCTGACTCCTTCAACAGGAAGCGAGTCACAAACTGCTCCATGTTGGTGCCCTGCTCATACACCTGCAGAGAATGCAATAGGACAGACACACACACACACACACGCACACACACGCACACACACACACACACACACACACACACCATAAGTAACCAAACAAATTACTAGACTTTTGGCACTTTCAGTTTTTTGATTGCATTGAGTCCCCTTGTGGTGGGCAGAAAAAATGGTCCCCACTACTTCAAATGAACAAGTTTTTAATTACAGTAAAGATCTAAAGATCTAAAACAGGCAGTCAGCTTGAACACAGTGAAGTTGTGCTGCGAAGTTAGGATGCTACCAGCAAAGAAGAAACAATTTGCAATAAGCTCATACACATTCAGATATCCTGAGTTTTGTTTGGGCGGGCTGAGGTGGGCTGGCTGTTCTGTGATCAGCCTCACCGAGCACAGGGCTGTTCTGGAACTGTACGGAAAATGCTGACGCACTAAGAGCCAAAGCAGCGAGACCACACACATGCTCACCTAAATACTCAGATTATGGTGATTTTCTCCTGTTTCCCTCGTATTGTAAGGAGCAATCCTTAACCCACAGCACCGAGAACCAGGAACAGATCAAATGTCTACATTCTTTCAGTTTCTTTCTTTTTTTAAATGCAGAAAAGAAATCGATGTTTGCTTCCTCTTTCAGCTTTTCGGTAAGATCGTGTAGCAGGTTAGCTGAATAAGCAGATAACAAAAAGAGTGCAGATATTCGAAAGGCATTTGTCTTGGGTCAGTGTCCACAGTCTCCTGACCCTCCACCCCCTTGGCATTCATTGGGGGGGGGGTTAGAGTCAGTGGACTTCATGAGGTATCTGAGGACCGAAAGGTAATCCTGGTCCAGCCATGTCTCCCCCATCTTAGACTTCTCTCTGATCTTCCGGCTATGATTTATAGTAACACGTTATGCAGCGTCTCCGACTGTCCATCACGTCATTTGGTTATTTAGCAGAAACTTTTATCCAAACCGACATCCAACTGAGGAGGCAGGGTTAGCCATTTTCCAGTGTGACTGCCGGAAGGACCACCTTCCGATCACAGACACCTAACCCGCTGAGTCACACACTCTATATAAGCTTTTCCCCAAAACCAAGTCTGGTTTCCCACTTCAAACATCTTCGTCGATGAACCATGATAAATTTCTAGACACTTTCTGCGTCATTTTCTCTATCTCTGAGTTTTGTGTGTACATATGTGTGGGAAGGTCTGCTTACTTGCCCTCTCAGAGGAAGTTTTCTCTTTTTTTTTTTTTACATAGGTGCTTTCAATAAATGTTTTGCATACGTCGCTGTCTGGTTGCTAGGATACCAAAAAAAAAAACTTTCAACTTGAGACACCACTGTGGTGCCTGGGCTGACAAATACTTATTCCTTAAAATAGATTGGAGCTATTTTTAATTTAAAATTTATAAGAGCTCAGACTAGAACTGTGCTCTTTCTATGGGTATATATGCTAACGCATGCATATGATGAAGTGTACAAGGGAGTCTTAATGCGCCATTTCACAGGCAGTTTCACTGCACTCAGTCATGCATTTTAACATGAGTGTTGTTTCCATTGACCTACATTTTGTGCATCTTGAAGATGCAGATCGGCAATTCAAAACCCTATTCAAAAGTCTCTAACAGCCTTAAAAAGTCTTTACATTCACTTGAGGTGGTTTCTGCGACAAGTCAAAAAAGTAGTAACTTGTACAATTGCCATAGCAACAGAATTTGCAAATTAGTAGATATGTAGGACATAAGATAAATGATTATTAGTTATTCTACAGATACTTACTCCAGGAAAGTATGAGACATCTTAATCTTGCAGGATGTTAAACGATAAATATTATTCATATGACATCCATTAATAGAAACACACCCTATTCAAAATCTGACTTTGACGACTTATAGAAAATCAACTTATAATCAGCACAAAACGTTGCTGGAACTTCAGGTTTCGTCAGAAATCCTGGATCATTGCCTTCTGGTTTTCGGACCTCACGCCACCAAACGGTAAACCTCTCTGGGGATTTCCGCAGGCCAGCATCGACACAATCAAGGCTGGGGCACGAATTTCATCCCCTGTCCACCTGTTTCCCGGCTTCAAGAGGCATGTCCAATATATTGCAAAAGGGGTGGGGGGGGAGGGGTGGGGGTGTCCTGCTAGTGGACGCCGACTCCTTGGCAGTGACTCCTACCTTGCGCCTTTGCTGACCTGACCATGGCTGTCTTGACTGCATCACACTGTGTCGAGCCAGTCGGATGTATCATAGGATTCTGCAGCTACTGCTGACTTTCTCACCACTGATGGTCTGTCTTTGAGGTCGACTTTCCCAAGCACAGTCCCATGGGCCGGGAAGGAGTTCTAAAGTAAGCGGGCTGGGCCAGACGAGCAAGGATCCCGGCCATCACAAGAGTGTTGCGAAGACTTTCCTCATGCTGTAAGACCCACGACTCGAGACTAATTAGAGATGCAGGCTTTGTCCCTGCAGACCTGTGACACGTTCCGCGGAGGGGTGACGAGCCAAAGCAAAACGAACCGCATTTTCATCCTGCTCCATCACAGCGAGGTGCGTTCAGCCCAAAGACAGGAGACTGATGAGCTACAGTGGCCGGATTTAGCAACTGTGAAAGCCGGAATTGTAATGGGGAAAAACTAAAGTGTTACAGCATGATGACCTAATATCCTCTAAGACTGAGGCAGCACTTAAGAAGAATGACGATGGAATTAAAAAGAACAAACACAATGAGAACTGCTATCAGAGGGTCCTATACAACTCCAGCTACAAAGAGCCTGCAGTGTGTATTTGGGAATTAGACAATAAGCAGTAGATTAATAATGAAGTGATTATAGCCGACTTGCAGGTAAAGTGTCGTGCTGCGTTGGAGTCAAGGCTGCAGACTGTTTGTAGCAGGGAGCTTCACTGTTACTTTACAGTCCCCGAGCCTCTGACTGGACCCAAGTCTGCAGAACCTTCCACTGGTCCTCAGGATGAAGCAGTTCACATGGCGCCCCCTAGCTGAGCTTTGAGACACGTCTCCTCGGGGAAATCGGCTACTGTGCCGACAGCTGCTTCAAATAAAAAAACTTTTTCTGTGAAAATATATAATAATATACAGCGGTGTAGATGAAAAGTGCGGGACATGATGGGTCAAAAGCTCACGTATAATTAGGCTTGGGGATTCCGTCCAAGCTGTGTACCTGGGGCAGAAGAAAGCCAGTAGTGGGGAAGGGATACTGCCATGGTCCTGAGGACGGCCTGGGAAAAGCTACAACGGCTCTGGATATGAGCAACGGTCAACATCTGAAAGGTTTCACAGAGCTGGCCTACAAGGAGGGGACCTGGCCAGCAGGTACTCAGCGAAGGGAAGCGGGGGTGAGGTATGCGTACAGAGGCACAGGGCAGGGCCATGATGCAGCTACTGGCCTGAGGAGACAGGTCAGGAGCCGGGGAGGGCTTAAGGAAAAGGAAGAGAAACACCAGTGGAAGACCTGCCAGGAAACCCGCTCGCAATAAAAATACCAGACCAGCACAGAGTCACCTGAAGCGCATATGCATGAATAACCAGCCCAGCAACATGCCTCCTTGTAGTTAGTTTGTTAATGACTTTTTTGTAAAAGAAAAAAAAACACCCAGATATTCAGTGATTTGCTCAAATTTCAGATGAAACAGGGTGAAGGTCGAGTTACTGAGTGTTTAAGGTGACAGGTCTCATTTTGCAAGTCCCATACCAGACCGTTTCCAAGGAAACACCGTAACCTAGGTCACCACGATCCACTGGGAATCAAGGCGGGCAGCCAGTACCGGCACGGAAGCTTCTTACCATTGTCAAGAAACGAGACTAAGGACACGAATGTTATTCTTCATCAGATTTTCTTAGAGACATTTCCAGCAGATGGGGAGGGGGAGGGGGGGCAGAGTTTTGTCTATCTCCCCTGACAGCTAGAGAAATGGGGGTGTTTCTAGGAGCGATGCTTTTTCCATCAGCTTTAATGTTAATTTCCATTAGTAGTTTTGACCAGACATTCATCTCTTGAGTGGATGAAATATTCCTACATGACGCCTAGAGCTCTGTCCCGTGTCTCTGTATTTTTCGCTTACTGTACTGCTGCCAAATCCTCACTTACTAGCTAGACTGCTAGAAGTGTAAGAAGCAATCCATGAATAACTTTATATTTTAATACATTTTCATGGGGACGTTATGAATGAATAAGCAAGAATATTACATGTAGTGATAAGTGTTTCTGGTGCAGTTTTAAGTTTCATTTACAAAAAATGTAAGTATTATTTTACCACGCAATATTTACCCAGGTGACAATTTTTCATTCTATAGGAATGTTTCCTGAACGTTACGATTAAGGTAGGTATGGAAGCATTCAAAGCGTCTAGTTTTCCCAGTGTTCATGGAACATTATCCCAACACTTCAAGAACAACAACAAAGAATTATATTATAAAAACCAATAAATGGCTTTTTAGGGCAGCAGCTACAAGGCTGGCTGGTGCATTTACAGTATAAACATACTTTTATTATAACACAATATTTTTCAACATTATGCTAAAAGGATGTTCACAGAGGACGGCGCGTTGGTGCAGCGGGTCGTACTGTCACCTCACACCTCTGGGACCTGAGATTCCATGTGTGTGGAGCTTGCATGTCCTCCCCATATGGTGGTGGGGTTGCCTCAGGGTACTCTGGTTTACTCTGGTTTACCCCCTAGTCCAAAAACACACTGAGGTTAATTGGAGTTACCAAATTGTCCATAGGTGTGTTGTGTGTGCGTGTGTGTGTGTGTGTTTGAGAGAGAAAGAGAGAGAGAGATTGTGCCCTGCGATGGGTTGGCACCCCATCCTGGGTTGTTCCCTGCCTCGTGCCCATAGCCTCTGGGATAGGCTCTGTCCCCCCCAACCATGACCCTGAATAGGATAAGCGGTTTCAAAAAATGGATGGATGGATGGATGGATGGATGGTAAAAGGATGTTCACGCAGGGCAGCATGGTGGGGCTGTGGTTAGCACTGTCATCTCATACCTCACGGGTTCGAGTCTCCACCCTGGCTCCATGTGTGTGGAGTTTGCATGCTCTCCCTGTGTCACTGTGGGGTTTCCTGCAGGTTCTCCACTTTTACCCCATAGTGAAAAGCATGCTGAATTGGAGCTACCAAAATTGTCCATTAGATGCTAATGGTGTATGAGTGTACCAGTGATGAACTGGTGCCCCATCCTGCTTTGTTCCCTGCCTTGTGCCTGTAGCTTCTGGCATAGGCTCCGAACCCCCTGAAACCCTGAATAGGAGAAGTGGTTACAGAAAATGGAGGAATGCTCAGGTGCTGTTATCGTGCCAATATCAACAGGATATTAAAATGTAAAAGGTTGAAATAATGTTCCATTGGTGCTACAATAAGAACCTTCTCTGCCAACTTTAAGAAGAACGTTAAATACCATTAGCTGGAGTATGGGGAATGTTCCCTATTAGCTGGGTATAATGCCCATAGGAAATAAAAATAACTCTTAAATTTTATTTTACATTATTTTGTAAAGTGGTAACACAACATGCTGACACAGGAACATGTTCCATCTTTAGGACTGTGATCACAAATACATATGATAAGCATAAAAGTGGCTTATTCAGTATCACCACCCCCCCACTCTGTATCTGAATGGGCTCCCCTCCTCTCTGATTTGACCCCTGATGACATTTAAACATCAGGTCACTCCTCACCAAAATCGCCTCTAAGATCCACAATTTCCGGCATGCAGCAAAAAATGCCCACTTTCTGCCGGAGGAGAAAACTCACCGATAACCTCGCGCTAAAATACTCTTTGTAGTTTATTAATGCTTATGCTTAATTACCATTTAAAAAGGCGTCGTTTTCGTACGTGCGAGCGTGTTTCCCAGCCAGGCTCTTCTCCAGGGACATTAGCATTTGAAACAGGTGTTTCGATCATTTAGGAAAAAGGAAGCAGGAAAACCTCACTCAGAGCGTGACCACAATTTTCCCCTCCAGCCTGCTTTGAACTTTCACACCTTATTAACGGCACAGGCGAGGCGTTGCCAAACGCGGCGACCCCAGCACCGGAGATGGGCCTAACGCTGAAGCAGCAGTGAGGAGGATTAATTACAGGTGGAGAGGGAGACAAGGAGAAAAGACAGGAGCTAGGAATGTAGCTTACAGAGGGTGGCAAAGCCAACTGAAGAGAGATACTGTGAGGGATGTGAGACCGCCCTCTTCATGGGGAGGAATGATGCTGTGAAAGGAATTGATGGAGACACAGCAGGATCCTGAAATGTTCTAAGTGGACCAGCTCATTAAACACAGCTTGGGTCCATGACTGAGCACACAGATTTCAGTCTGATACCCAACACCTTCTACAAAACAGCACCACGTTTCCATAATTAAAGATAAAAACTTTCACACTCCTTACTTATGCAGGCATATATTTGGACAGGTCTTGGGGGCCTCGGTTTGGACTCCGGTTAGCCACTAACTGCTAGCTGCTCACACTTCTGCCTCTGCTCCGGCATAACAAGCCAGATGCTACGTTGCAGCAAAACTCAAATGCCACCCTCTGATGCCAAACACAATTCCGCAGTCTTCAGGAAATCAGAAGCCAGGGAAGGAAAAAAAATCGGAACTGAGAATTTGCCTCTGATGAGGTTGATGAGCGTTGCACAGATTAATGGGTCTGAGCAGGAAGACTCAGCATTATGAATGCGACCACACCAGTAAGTACAAACTGTAAAGAACGTCAGCCATTTCATCATGACAACACGAACCTGAGAAAACCACATCAGTCAATGCGTATACAATAAAGGGTAATTAAGGAATTACATGAACTTACATCTATCATAGATGAGTTATGTGACTAACATACTCAGTGTTGGGCAATAGCAGCTATTAGTTTAGCTACACTGTCCAGTGTTGAGATTGCATCGATGCTAATTTAAAAAGCAAACAGTAGTGAAACCGTAGTGAAACCGTCCATTGAGTGACACAGAGCGGCAGCTGACAAGCGGAACATCGCTGCATCTCCGCAGACTGACCCATGTTTAATCCACCAAATGGGGTATGTTGTGCTAGTCCTAGATCAATGTATGTGTCTGACCCAGTCGATGTGGCGTCAGGTTTACTACCTGCTGAGAACATGTCTATTTTTGAAAACGCGATTTTCAATTGATGGCTATTCGTCGTGTCTGCGGAACTTACTGAGACACGATGGCAGGGCCATCGACTTTGGTCAGCTGGCTGGCACGAGATGTTCAATTCGAGATAAGTCTACAAGCGCATTTACATGCAGGTAACAGCCTTGTTACCTTGTAAATAGTCTGTATGGTCTGAAAACTACCCCAGAGCTTTTGATGTAGCTCATTTTAGGTTTATAATGGAATAATACGGAATTGCCATAAGATTTCTTGCGTGAGCGTGAAGAGTCTGAAAGCGTGAGTGTCGCGCCAGATGTATGAGAGATGGCAAACTGGCATATGCATCCCTCAATAATGTAACGAAATTAACAGAAATGACTGAAAAATCACATATTCAGATGCTTACTTTCAGGTCTGATTATAAATGAAGGCAATGAAGGCAGTTTATCCGGACTGTGAAGTTACCTCTGCTTTCAAAGAGCAGGAAAACACATTTTCTGTTAAGCCTCTTTGGTGTTCTTAATTTGTCCTTTTCCAAACGCTGTTAGTTATACATTTATTATACAAACCAATTCACGCGTTTTTAATGCTGTTTGGGACATTTGAAAAATGTAGGTGATCAATATTATTTTTAATCAGTCCGAGAGATTTTAAAGTAGGTTCAATATAGTTAAGCTACTTTTCTCTGATGTATAGCTTTCATGTAGCTCGGCAATATTTTTTTGTAGAATAACTGGTAGCTTAGCTTGCTGCATTTAAGCTGCTTGCCCAACACTGGAAACACGTAAGACTCCTATTTGCTGGTGTAGGTAGATGAACAGACTTGGAGATGATAAGGTCAGGGGAGAATATGAATTCTTCATAAAAACAGAAATACCCATTAGGCAGATGTACAGCCTGTTCTCCCTGTACACAAGACACTTTTTATGCTGCCATTATAGCCTTGGACCAGGTGCAGGCTCTTCTGCTCCTTGAATTGTCAGAGTACAGTCACAGTACATCACGGTACGTCAGAGTACATGCAGTCACACATTAATCCCATTTAAAGGCATCAATCCACCTTTGGAATTTCAGACACCTTTGCATTCTTAGGTCTGTGAAAGGTAGCTGCAGTACTCAACGGGAGTCTCCGAGAGCACAGAGAGAACACGCAAACCTGAAACCGAGCCCGAGCAGGAACCAGAGCCACGGCCGTGGAGGCGAGAGGCCACCTGGCAGACATGGACATAACCACTCAGATGGACAAATTCACCGAGATGCACAGAGACAGACCTTCTTGGTGAAGTCCATAGCTTTGAGGATGGAGAGATTGAGGGTCTCCAAAGAGGCCAGCACCCCCTCATACTCCCCCATGTGTCTGGCGAAGTAGTCTGAGGGACAGAGAGGGGAGAGGTGAGTTCATAGAGCCTGCAGGTATTTTATTGGCTCATAGATTTATCCAAAGAGACTTCTTAAAAACAGGCTAAACAACAAAGGCTTAGGATTCAGAAACACACACAGATGCCTGTGTATCTGCACAAATATTCATAGAGCCACTGCCTCATGCACATGCATATTGTATATTACATGTTAAGGAACATGGAAATATTACATGTTACATATATACACAAACACACAGCCACACAATGTATACCCATAAAATGACAATCAGTGTCTTACACAACCATGCACATGCATCCATTAATAGACACACCAACACACTATCATCCTTGGGGATATTTCCCAAGACTACTGTGGTGCCGTGTCACAAACTCAGACAGTGAATGTGAACAGTGTGGTTGTAAAGGGTTTTCTAGAGCAGTGTTTCCCAACACTGCTCTAGAAAATGATTTCGGCTGCACAGTGGAAAAAAAAATCAGCCGAATATGGCGTGGTGTGTAGTGCTGCCTTTAGTCCCGCTGGGTGTACCCATCTGTTTATAAAGAATACAGAGATTGTTCTGTTCGCGGATCATTGTTTCTGGTTCTGGATATCCGGAACTCTGATACCTAGTTATGTGATGCAAATGTGCACATTTCCCTGGTGGAATAGCGTATCACCAGGTCTCGCCCAGGAAACGTCAATAGGGAAGCTGTGTAATCTCATAGCTCTGCGGCAGTGAGAGAGACAGGAACACTCAGTTCACCAGGAGTCTCTCTCTCTCTCCCTGCCTGTCTCACACATAGGACGCGAGATTTCTTGGGCTTTACACGGACAAACGAGGCCTGCGGGTGGTAAGTACTCACCACAAAGCTCCTGGGTGTCGACATTACTGAAAGCACAGGATGGAAAGTACCATAAAAAAGGGGGGGGGGGACAGAAGCAGAAAGGGTGAGATGCTGCTTTGCGTTTTTCCACATGTCTTCATGATTAAGGGGTCCAAGGAGCCCCGCTCCCGTACACCTCACCCTAACCAGTCTCATGCCCCATCACAGGCTTCTCCATTATCTCCCATCTAGTGGCTCCGTCTCCCTCCACCAGCTTGGTCTGGCCCTTCAGAACTTAATGAAGCAATGGGTCACCACACTTCTCCAGGAGGCTGGGCCAGCCCGACCCTTTTCGGGGCCCTTAGCAAAATGCGATTAACATAGTTATCATTTGTCACCTTCCTCCCGTTCTGGCAGGCTGACCAGATGCAGCGGCCACCACAATTCGGGTTACGGGTATGGAGTGGCCTGAGGTAGGACGACATGGCTGGAGTCTGCTTCCTGCTGGGAGCCTACTGAGTGAGTTAGACTGCTGTTTCATCTCGCAGGAATATCCCCAAGCTCCCTTGTAGCTCAGTTTCTGCATTTGATGATTAATATCAACACCAATCAACCAATCGACTTCAAAACGAACAGTCAAGGGTAGGGTGGGGTGGGGGGGCACATCTTAAATTTTTATTTCTAACATGTGTGAGACAAAATATTCCCTGGGGCAGAGGAAATGTGGTGCTCCAGTCTGGACCAGACTGCTTCATAGCTCCAATCATCTCATTTTCCGCCAGGTGATAAACAGGCCATTGAGCAAATGGCTAATCAAGAAAATAGCGAAAGTGCCCCTGAATGTCCAATCACGTGGACTTCCAAGCGAAGCTGGCAAAAATAGAGGCAATCAACTTCTGTCTAGAACCATTATGTTAAATTCTACTTCTTGGAGCTCATAGAATTACACTCTGATTAGGAGGCCCTGTAATTCAGCTTAGACATATCCACCCAGTCCATACTTTAAGGTATATCCTACTCATACAATTTCCAGGGCCCGTTTGAAAGGAATCTCTATTTGATAAGTTCTGACACACGTTATACCAATGGTGCGATTATAACAGGAACAGCTACTCCTCTGATCATCTGAAGTCTTTGAAGGAGGGATAATTACTAGTGTCAGACCAGGGTCACTTAGCTCGTACCCTTCTAGAACAAAGAAGTCGCTGGATGCCAGGCGCATTTGGAGATAAACTCCCTTGCTTTGTACGTGCCTATGACACTGCAGAAGCCTTTGACCTATATCCCTTGAGGAGGTGTCCTCTCTATCCAGACCCCCCTACACAGGCAGCACACACAGTTGTAGTGTTTTCCTTCTTCAAAACACAAGCCCAAGCCCCCCCCCCCCCACTATCGAGCTCATTCCATTAATTGACTTCACACCCTTTTTGCTGGACAAGTCAAATACATTTTATCAGCAGGCCAAACGCTACCTGCAGCGTCTAATCTGGACTGCATCCTCGAATTTGACGCACTGCTCTGATGCAAAGGATTCCATTCATCCATTGATCTATCAAAAAATCCATCTTGGACTCACTAATACTGGTTAGGGGTGCAGGGTGTCTCACGGCTGGCGGGCACCCAGTACACGATGACAGGGCATATATTCACTACAGGCCACTGAGAGACACTAATTAATCTAAAAGCTTTAAACTGTGGGAGAAAACCGTAGTGTGACATGGGGGGCAAATGCAAATTCCACCCAAACAGGGAGGGGCAGGATGAAAGAATTAGCAACACCCAATGAGTCATACCATGGATTCCAATCTGAAAATCTGTAAGCATTAAAAGTGCTCTCATCAGGTATAACTCTATGGATCGGGAACAATCTCAACATGGGATTCTTAAGCAAGGAACAGTATGAAATGTACAACTGTATAGAGCCTAGAAATGTACAACTATATAGAGCCTTGCTAAAATGGACACGAGATTCAAGGGGGTCAAAATGGAGATACCCATTATTTTTCTTGGCTGACTAAGTAATGTGTAGTGTAAATAATTTTAAATCTCTCTGCTTTCATTTTTTAAGTTATAATGCATTTCACTACAGTTTTATAGAAGGATACCAGCATTTTTCTTAGAAGCAGATTTGACAGTCTAGAGCTGCAGTCGTTCTGAAGGGCTGCTCGCGTCTCAGGCCGTTAAACTGATTTAACGGAGTTTTCCAGGCAAACTAATGGCATAAGGGTTTTTTTTTCTGTGCATCAGCAAATGTGCACTTCGCAGTCTGTCTTTGAAGCCGGCGGTTAAAATCGATGGTGGAGAGAGGAGCCGAACCGAGGAGCAGATGGGGATAAGTAAGCAGGAGCGGAGCCAGAGGAGAGGAGGGCTGGAGAGAAGAAGTAGGACCTCGGGGGAACAGGGGAGGCCTAAAGGCTCACCTTATTTTCATCATGTTTAGAAAAATAAAACTTGGATAAGTTTGATGACGCAGATGGAGGTGGTTCAGTAGACTGATTGGCGGGAAACTCGGCATGGAAATAACGATAAATTCAGATTCATTGTAAACGCCTGGTTGTTCCTCCCCTTGACACTCACCTGGTATGATCCGAATCCATGGTGTGGAACAACTTCTCCAGCTCCTCCTCATTGAGTGAACCATCCGAGAAAAAGGCCTGGAACTCATCGAGAGAGAGCTTCCCATCATCTGGGAAGAGAGACCAACACAGGCACCATCAGTGACATGTTCTATCCACGTTAATCACACCATACAATCCTCTTCCTCTTTGATGTTCCTACGATTCCAATCACGACTGACTAATCCTGACAGAAAAGATGAAGCTTTATTTGCCATTGGTGCGAGTACATTGGAAGGCTTGCGTTCATATATCCCATAATGCTGTCTTCTGAGACACACACACAGGGCTGAAAGTGAAGCCTGGGCTTTTAGCGTAGGGGCAGCCATATTTTAACCTTCTGCTCAAACATCTAACCTAATTTAGCCACACCCCCCCCCCCCAAAAAAAACTAGATTTGAATGCCACACTTGAATGCATATCTTTGTATTTTTCATACAGATCAGCAGGAACAGGTACCAGTGTTTACTGGAGCTGTACTACATGCGGAAAGAAATCCAATTACTTCAGATGATTACACAGTTAGCTATTAACAAACCAGAGGCTGTCAAAAAACCTGCAGCTGAGCACAGGATGTCTGAAGTGGTACTTAACACTGTATGTGTGCAGCTGGACACACTATAGACACTGAGTCGCTCCCCAACACAGCCTCAAGGTCTAGCAGAAGAGTGTGGGATGCTAATGAGCGTTATGCTAATATACTAGATGCTAATGCACAGAATGCTAATGATCCTCCCCTGAGTCACTGGAGCCCCCAACAATGCAAGTTACTGTATGTCAGGGAATGTAAATATTCATCATTCTGCTCAGGCTTGAAGCCGCAAAACTGTATTTATAATTATAGATTCAGGTCTTATTGTGGAAAAAAAAGAGCAAATCATACGAGAGGAAAGGGGAGTGTGTCCTTGAAGGCTTCTGGATACAATGGTGTTGTTTTTATGATCTACCCCCCCCCCCCATTTTCCCTGACAGAATACCTTTTTTGGACCACATTGGTAGTGGAGGAAAATCCCCTGCTTGGCAAGATTACAACCATTACCGCCCCCCCCCCCCCCCCCCCCCCCACGGGGGCCGAAGTGGGGGGGGGGGGGGAGGCGGGAGG
>JABFEA020000010.1:20505264-20538918 GCA_019775915.2 Cyphomyrus plagiostoma | reverse complement strand
AAAGTTATTTGTTTTTGTCATGCCTTAAGAAGAGTAACAACAAACAGAAAATAATTCATGCATCAGAGGGTTAATGCTAATGCTAATGCTAATTACCTCTCGGTGCTGCTGGAATCTTCCGGAGTTAATAGCACACTGCACTAAACAGCATATAAAGCAAACTGGTTTATGAGTGACTGGGTTTGACCTTTGGCGACTAGCACAGTGCAGTCAGCTTCATTAGCCAGGAGCATGTGGCAAACCATCACTGGCCCTTGAGAATGAACTAATGCGTAACCTCAACATAAAAGGTTAAATTCTGGGCTGTTATAGGACAAAGACGTGCTGTGGAGGCGGCATCCAGGTGATGCTGGATCAAAACCCCATAAAATGTCTATTTGCATGCTTCCTGCGGGGACGCGTGACGTCTGTCCCGCTAGCCTCAGACGTCTGTCCCGCTAGCCTCAGACGTCTGTCCCGCTAGCCTCAGACTCTGTCCCGCTAGCCTCAGACGTCTGTCCCGCTAGCCTCAGACGTCTGTCCCACTAGTCTCAGACGCTGTCCCGCTAGCCTCAGATGTCTGTCCCGCTAGCCTCAGATGTCTGTCCCGCTTGCCTCAAACGCTGTACCGCTAGCCTCAGACGTCTGTCCCGCTAGCCTCAGATGTCTGTCTCGCTAGCCTCAGATGTCTGTCCCGCTAGCCTCAGATGTCTGTCTCGCTAGCCTCAGACGTCTGTCCCGCTAGCCTCAGACTCTGTCCCGCTAGCCTCAGACGTCTGTCCCGCTAGCCTCAGACGTCTGTCCCACTAGTCTCAGACGCTGTCCCGCTAGCCTCAGATGTCTGTCCCGCTAGCCTCAGATGTCTGTCCCGCTTGCCTCAAACGCTGTACCGCTAGCCTCAGACGTCTGTCCCGCTAGCCTCAGATGTCTGTCCCGCTAGCCTCAGAGGCTGTCCCACTAGCCTCAGACATCTGTCCTGTCCATCCCCCCAGCTGACGTACCCCGTGAGGGTCTTCCGCCTCCTGGGTGTGGAGACTCTGATCGTCACCAATGCCGCCGGAGGGCTGAACCCCGAATTCCATGTTGGTGACATCATGGTGATAAAGGATCACATCAACATGCCGGGATTTGCGGGCCAGAACCCACTGTGTGGCCCCAACGACGAGAGGTGATGCCTCTCCACCCCACCACCCCTGTCTGCCTGGAATACCTGCCTGTTCTGCATTTATTTCACATTTTCCATTTTAAGCAACAGTTTCTTTTTAAGTCTGTAATCACAACTGTGGTGCCATAGAAGCTGTGGTATTTATTTGCCTGTAATCATATTATTCTCTCAGGTACAGTATGTATAAAAATACAATTTACAACAGTGTTTATGATGTGTAATATTTGCAGCCATGTGTACAAATCAAAATGTAATATCCTAGTATATAATATTCAAAGCTGCAATGGGTGAAATGTAATAACCAATATGCAAATTTACCCCTGCTCTATCTATCTATCTATCTATCTATCTATCTATCTATCTATCTATCATTGTCACATGCCCCCCCCCAGGTTTGGAGTCCGCTTCCCCAGCATGTCCGATGCCTATGACCATGACCTGTGGCGTCTGGCCCAGGACGCAGCCCGTGAGCAGGGCAGCTCCTCGTTCCTCCAGCAGGGGGTGTACTGCGTGCTGGCGGGCCCGTGCTTTGAGACCGTTGCTGAGTGCAGACTGCTGCAGAAGCTGGGGGCTGATGCTGTGGGTGAGTGCCGGGCGTGGGGGCTGGAAGGTAGCATGAGAGGTAACTTCAGGGTTCTTCCAATCTACCGTTTGTTATTTGAGTTATTTGACTTTGTGTGGGAAACTCTCGTCCCTTGATAGTGCACAGTGCTCTGGTGTTTTTAGTGTAGTGTTGTTGCTGACTCTCCTTTGCTGCTCCCACTTTTTCTCTGAATCTCCTTCCAATCTGCTCCCCCTTTGACTCTGTAACCATTGCTTCTCACTCCCATACTGCTTGAATTCTCTCGTTCCATCACTGACTCTCTGGTCGCTTTTCCACTGCACCAAGTACCGTGTTTTTGGTACTTCAAGAAAGTATCAAAAGTACAGTACTTCAAAGTGTTGTTTTTCCACTGGCATAAAAACTGGTACGGGCACCAAATGACATCACAGCACGAGGTGGGTATTTTTTTACTGAATTTGAAAAATGACTGCAGTCCAGTGCTGATCATGTATCTGTAATATTCAATAAAAAATTAAATGAACTGAATTTATTCTGAAACGGCAATGTTTCAAAACTTTTACTTATGTATTACTTGCCAATGTTGCATGTTAGGCACATGGGATTATCACATCATTAGTCAGCAAGATTGAAATCAGCCTTTTTCTTACCTTCAGTTATGTATGGATATTATAGCGCACATGGTTTCAGTTTTGCTAAAACATTTTTACTCTGTCATAGGAAAAAAACCTTGGCAAGTTTTGCAATTTTAATGATTATTCCTTTTCAAGATTATCTAGTATATGCTTAAAAATCTGTTTAAAGTTTACCTCCCCATGCCACTCATGCATTTCCGAGTCATTTTCATCCTTGCTGTTTAAATCGCTCCTAGATGAGTTTATGAGAAATATATCTTTTGCTTTATATATACAACAAAATTTATTACAACAAAATACTGTGCTGTCCTTGTATATTATACAAAATATTTTATTTCTTGTCATGCTGTCCTGATTTTGTTGTATCTGGTCTTCTGATCAGATCGCAGTTGAAGCTCCCATCTCTCGTTTGTCACTTCCATTATTCTTACGTTTACCTGGTGTGCTGGAAGAGTAGGCTGTGACTCCACAGCTTTCTCCTGACTGCACTTTCGCTGCATTCAAGGGATGAGCACCGTTCCAGAGGTTCTTGTGGCCCGGCACTGCGGACTGAGAGTCTTGGGCCTCTCCTTGATCACTAACATGGCAGTGATGGATTACTGCAGCACCAAGTGTGCCAGCCATCAGGAGGTGCTGGAGACCACACACATGAGGACCCAGGACCTGCAGAAGTTGGTCAGCAGCTTGATTGCCAAGCTGTAGGTGGCGTGTGAGAACATGATGTGGACCAGTGTGTGATGTCTATATTTCCTTGATCAATTCATCAAAACAAAAACACTAATCATACTAATTTTCCATAGCAACTCTATGGCCAATCCTCATCAATTCTTTTGCAGATTGTAAAAATATGAGTGAATTTTTGTGTCATTTGTGTACTCTTTTGGTTTGTTTGAACTTTCCAGAATGGAACCAATATTGAAATTATTCCAGCTGAAAAAAGGGAGGTTTGATGTTTTTGATTGTGAATCAGATGCTAGTTTTAGCTTGAGGGAAAATGCACAGGACAACATGCCAGTGCCGTCGAAGACTGTACAGACAGTGACTGTGCTTTATATGCCGCACTGTGCTTTGACACAAATCCAGTTTGGATTCTTTGTAAATACAGGGGATTAAATTAATGTAATGTGACACTACAACACCTTGCACTGCATGTATATTTTCTGTTCAGTTGCAAAAGTTATTAAACATGTAAATTTCGCCCATTCACCACTGAGACCAAACTGTAATGAAACAGTCTTCATTGTTCAAGCTCAGGTATTTTCTGTTGATCGCTGTACTGGCTGGGCACAAGCAGCTAGTGCCTGTTTGCAGTCCTCTGTCTCGCTTTGTTCTCCATTGTTGGGTCATCGGGCTGTGGATGGCACCCCTGCAGCCCGGCAGATGACTCAGCGGGTCACATGACCATCTCTGACTTCACTCAGGTTGTCTCTATAACTTAATGAAGTATCCTGTTACATACAGTACCGCAGAGCTCACTAGCGTCACTTCTGCTAAGACACAACTAATGCGTTCCTTACAAATCTCACCTTTATTACAATTGAGTAATAAAATACACATACTGAACAGGAACAATCGGCTTAGGGGAATGTGACTCCAGACTTAGTAACTCCAAACCAAATAAAATAATAAAAACTGTAATGCCAGTGGCTAATAATGTAATTATATGCATTTTAAATAATAAATAATAATAATACATTAATTATATCATAAATATCTCCTATGGGCAAATTACAGTACTGAAGGTTAGAGGAAAGCAACTCCCTAAAGTGCAACGACAACGGACTTAAAGTGGTGATAAAACCGTACAATAATGAATGTTATTACACCATTAAACGTGTTGTGTGTTTTATATGTTAATTTTTGAAATATTTTTAGATTTTTAGAATCTAAGACTTTGGCCTGCACAATGCGTGAAATTACAAAATGTTTGATTCTTTTAGATTTGATAACCAGTTTGACCGATTCACTGAAAAAGAATGATCACGAACTTCACTATCGTTCACTTGGACAGCTGTTTCCGTATTCAATCTTCGGTAAAAAAATGCCACTTACCAGCACTACTACAACAAGTTCAATAACACTGCATGAAGAATCCATATAAATATAAAGCTGTACACAGCACAATGTATATAAAGCTCCATCGCACGAAAAATCGCTTTTTGGGACGACCGTGAGAAGGTCACATGGCTCTAGTCCTTGTGGGATTGGGTTAGGGTTCACTGGCTCCTTATATGGGAACATTGATCGCTGAAGAGCTTGTATTGAGCCAGCCTGCATGTTCGTATGGTAAAATGCTTTATGAGTTTGTACTCTGTTTAAAGAGGGCAATGGGGGTGACGTTAATCAATAACACCCATCAATAATAAAGGAGACAGATAGACACGAGGCTCCAGGCATCAGCTGGAAAGTTATCCGTCACCCAGCAGAATCTCAAAACAGAGGTAACGACGGTGGCTGTAGTGTTTCGGTAAAGCTCTGACAGTTACCATAGGGGGCGCTGTGTGGTTCAGTGGAATAGGCTGCTTGATCCCTGTGCTGGCAAAATAACGACATAGATGCTGGCTTCTTGTGCCCCAAAACATGCTCCGGGGCCCCTGGATTAACAGCTGACCCTGTGATCAGAACCCAGGCTTCCCTCTGACGTGTGTCTGTGTCAGCACCTCTTCTCATACTTCTACTAATGGCAAATAAAAAAAGGCACCATGTAAAGCATCGTCACAGGCAGCTGAGTGGAAGGGAGGTTTCCCCTACAAGATGCAGACAGCTCATGTTCCAGGGGAGATCTGCGCGATGCAGCAGCATAAATCTGTCTGCTGGAATAATGATGTAAATATTTATCAAACCACTTTCCATGCTCCTCATTAATCACAAGTCTAATATTAATAAAAAAACATAATATGTGTCTGCCAAGTACATAAGAAATGTGATCGCTATACCCTGAATGAATGTAAAGCAACAAGAAACCTTCAAATATATCCACCTATTTGCCTCATGTCTGACTGGTATATTTGTAATCCTATTAAGAAATTATTTATTATTTTCTGCTAAGCTTCTTAATGGTCCCAGAACGGTACTACAGATCTCCTCCTAAACTGTTCAGTTTGAGACATAATGGTCCTTTACGATCCTATCCAGCTGATTAGATATCATTAGTAGTTATTTGAATCATATTTGTTTTAATCATGCAACCATTTTTTTATTAACTGCATTCATTATATAACATGGATTCCAGGCTGAGAAGTTGGATTTTGGACTGTAACAAGACACTCAACCAGCTCTACACATGAATTAACTGTAAAATACATGTATATATAAATGCTCATATGTAAGTCTGTATAGTAATCTCATTCGCTCATACAGAGGCTCTCCTGCGTGAGGTCATGCAGCGGCTCTCCTGGGTGAGGACATACCGCGGCTCTCCTGCGTGAGGTCATACAGCGGCTCTCCTGCGTAAGGTCATACAGCGGCTCTCCTGCGTGAGGACATACAGTGGCTCTCCTGTGTGAGGTCATACAGCGGCTCTCCTGCGTTAGGTCATACAGCGGCTCTCCTGCGTGAGGTCATACAGCGGCTCTCCTGCGTAAGGTCATACAGCGGCTCTCCTGCGTGAGGACATACAGTGGCTCTCCTGCGTTAGGTCATACAGTGGCTCTCCTGCGTTAGGTCATACAGCGGCTCTCCTGCGTGAGGTCATACAGCGACTCTCCTGCGTGAGGTCATACAGCGGCTCTCCTGCATGAGGTCACACATGTACAAATTACATAAACACGAACAAGCACAGACGATAAGTCTAACTGAAGCTCAACAGCACAAACTCCTCCTTTCTCTGCCTTTTGCATTTTTATTATCTCGTCCCCCTGCACCTGTTTAAATCATTAACGTGAGATGTTCTCCCATCTGCCCTAGGAAATGCAAAGAACGTCACATGAAAAGGAACTCAAACAAAAATGTGGGATGTCCAGAATCCCAAGCTGAAAAGACAGCTTTCGGAATAGTGGACACACGCAGGGGTGCGTTAGTTGTCTCTGCTTCATCCGTCCCCCCCCTCCCCCCACCTCTGCCATATATTTCAAAAACTAAATAAACAGCTAGCAAGTAGAGTCAGAAGATTGTAGCTAGCTGGTTTAGGGTATCTGCTAAATAAAGAATGCCTTTATTTAATATTTAGTGTAGTGACTGTTTATGGTCAACAGAGGGCCCCCAAATCTCGGGGTCCCACTCAAATGCTTGGTTTGAAAGGTGGTGAATACTGTCACTGAGATCATGGCATGGTTAGATGTACCTGGGAACATTTTGTCTTCATTATTACCCTCCTAAAATGTGCAATAAGACAAGACATTCAGCAGCATGGCAAAGCTATGGCAATATCTCTGACAACAATGGTGAGTGGGATCTGATGGTTGTATAGACGCAATGCACCTGTTTCACATGCGTCTGTGTCAGTGGGAGGTACAGACTTGAAGGACAGACCAGGTGGATCCATCAATCTGAGTATGGTGACACTGCCTCTGGTTCCAGAGGCCCTCTGACTCGAGGACAAGCTTGTCATTAATTGTTCGGTGATGACATCCAGGTAGAACATTTAATATGTTAGACGAGCTGGACATAAAGGCCTCCTGCAGTTCTGTTTACTGGGTCACATCAGTGCTAAGCAAATCTCTAGACTTAGATTAATTAAAGAAGCTCCAAAAGAGCACTATGACAATATCTTCAGCATCGAACCGAAATCACAAAAAAGACCAAACTTTTTGATTTCACAATTCACATTCGAGAACCTCACTCCTCTGCCTGGCTTCGGCACCATGCGTAGAACACATACTTAGGACACATACTAGAAGGAAATTGTGTTCTTCTGAAACTTATACATTTGAGGGGCACATTTTAGAGAAATTGATTAAAAATATGTCACAAATCAACTGAGACGGTAAAATCTGGAAGCTCTTCCCATATCATCCGGATACCTGTAATTGGATATTGGTGGCTTAAGAAAAACTGAATAATTTTAATAGCAAACCCATAGTAAGTCGTAAACCTAATCATGGCTTCTTCCTCTTGATTTACTTAGTCAGACTAACATCAATATTAAAACATTTAATCAAATATGCAGTTCAGTCCCAAACGTCCCACAACCAGCTGAAACACCCCCCCATGAGCACCACCTGATCCTGCTTTTTTTTACTTTTTTTCCCCTTTTTTTTATCCTGCCTTTATGGACATTAGCTGTCCACCTGCCAGCTCTCACACAGCCTCCCCGTCTCCTGCTCATCCCAGACTGCACACCGCAGTGCACGCTGAAGGGGGGGGTTGGTGGTCCCGGTCCCCCCCCAACTCCCTGCCCCTCTCGCCTCCCTCCCTTAATCTTCCCGTCTCTGACAGGCGGATGTTAAATAGCAGCGGCAAAGAGCCGGGACAGAGAGTGCAAAGCAGATCTTCTGGGAGAATGACATTATAAACAGTAGCCCAACGTCTACAGTTGCTCAGCACATTACCCTGCCTCAAAATCTCAGGAGTAAACAGCAAAGTGGATCGAAGGATTACATCGTATTAGATTCAGACAGGTTAGATTATAACCCTTTAACAGCAGTTTGCATGGCATTCGAAGTCCTGATGGTTGCACTCTGGGCCTCAGTTCGGGTACATCGTGGCTCAATCAGGTGACACTCCTTTGCCACTCTGGGGATGGCTTGTGCACGGGGAAGATGGTGGTGCAGAGGGCAGTGCTGTCGTTTGGCAACCAGAGGGTTGCCGGTTCGAGCCCCGCCTTCTCCTGACCCCATCAAAGTGTCCTTGAGCAAGACACTGAACCCCAAATTGCGCCAGGTGTGCAGGTTGGCGCCTTGCATGGCAGCCTTCGCCACCGGTGTGTGGATGGGTGAATGTGAGGCACAAGTTGTGAAGTGCTTTAAGTACTTGGAAGAGTAGAAAAGCACTATATAAACACAGTCCATTTACCATTAAGGCACCCTGTAATATTCTGCACTATTCATTTCATTTACCATTTATTCTCTTCGTTTGTGCTGTGCACAAAGTGGATGCCTGTACTTATTTGACAACGTGAATAAAGAGATTTTGTAGAGTGTTCACAGAAGTGGTCAAATGGTCCATTTCTGATTGGGATCGCCGTCACCAAATCAGCAACAGCCGCCATCACACGTCTACTCAAGAAACAGTACATTCACAGCGTTGCCAACTCTGGCCAGCTAGCTAGCGTGAGATTTTCAGTTTGAGATAACCCTGCACCCTCATTTACATATATGTTACAATTGTATTACCTTGCAATCTGTAGGGTTTTCAAACTGCCCAAACACTATTGATGTAACTAATTTTAGGTTTATAATGGAATAATATCGATTTGCCGTAAGATTTCTTGCGTTAGTGTGAAAGCGTGTCGCGCCAGATGCGTGAGAGTTGGCGACCCTGATATTCAGCTGAAGGAGTGGCACATGGTGAGTAAATGGCCTCGTCAGTACCAAAGCAGGGCACTCTGGGCATGGAGGGATCCTATAGCCCTAACAGTGCATGTTGGGCTTTAGCAAGCCCGCTGAAGACCCAGTGTTGCCCACTGCAGTGACGGGTCCTGGCAAGGGCATGATGACCATCAACAACTTTTACCGTTCCCTCCACCACCCCCTACCCCCAGTCGACAACAATAACCATTGTCCCACCCTCCCACCCCATTTGCCAGCTTCCGGGGATAGGGGGGCAGTGTTAGTCAAGCTTGCTTAGGCTGCCACATGGGCTTTGACCGCCATTCGCCAGTTTAATAAATAATTGTTCAATGGAGGAGTTGATGAATATACAGATTTTGCTGCTTAAAGAGTTGGACATCAAGAATACAAACAGCAAGGTCATATCTCCAGGGTGGTGTTCACCAGCTAATATCTGCGCTCAGATCATAGGGCAGGACCACACCATTCTCCCAAATGTGCCACCACCACAGTGCTGTTGGCATGGCAAAGATCCATTAGTCCATCGTGTGGAAAGCCAAATCCCACACGACAGAGATGCCCCAAGGATGAAGACAGGTTGCATCAGCACCCCATGGCCAGAGCTGGTGCTGTGGGACTCCCTTGCCCCATAGAGACAATGTCATAAACAGCCAAGATGAGTCTAAATCGTGATTACATCATAACAGTATCATTCTAATCACCATATATTATATACCATGCAGTGGTTTGAGACCAGTGCAAAATAAGCTCAAGCTACTGAATTTCTGCGTTTGTGGCGCATCTCTGTGATTGGAGGCGGAGCTTAACTCCCTGCAGAGTATAGACACAGTTTACGGAGATGCTGATGCCTTCGGGCCGATGTACAACACATCACTTATTTTCTCAAGGGAAAAAATACGCGATGGGGGAGGAGTGCATCTACAGCGTATTCTCACACCGATATGAGCGCCTGAGTGTTGTTTTCGGAGCCACTGCGCCTCCCGCAGGACTGCCGGAGAAGTACACGCACCCAGGGGTGGGGTTTATAAGCTTCGGCTCAGAGCTGGCCGGCGACAGTTAGAACTGGGACCTGACTGTGCAAAAGTTCGCACGGGATTTTCAAGTGCAAGAAAGAGAATAGGAAGACAATGGCCAACAAAGCACAGCAACCTCCTCACCTTCACCTGGCGGAACTGACCGCATCCCAGTTCCTGGACATCTGGAAACACTTCGATACTGACGGTAAGTGCGGCAACTTCGGTTATTTAGACGCGCTTTGTTGCCTCATCCGAGTCACTTTCATCAGGGGGCGTTGTTTTAGAAACACAAAAATGTGATGCTTCTATCCATTTACAGTACGGTACTTTATTAAGGAAAACTGGAGATCTGAGAACTATAAGAGAAAGGCAGAAGGACACGAATATCACACGAATAACTAATAACAATAGGAATACAAAAAGGCGATGTTTCGCTGTGTTTTAATTTACCAGCAATTTGTATTCAAGTAAGGAATATATAACTTAATTTGTAGTATTTCAGCTCCAACGTTTATCTAACCTGTAAAATCAACACATATAGAATCATATCTTGAAACTCGAAAAAAATCTTTAAAAAAATATGAAAAGATTCGGACGGTACGCGTCACTGGATTTTTAGCTAAAAAGTTTGCTTTAAAACATGACATTAAATTGTACAGCTTAAATATCACGCTACTAAATTCATTTATGTATTACGATGATAGCCTATGTTCAATATTTATGCATCACATTTATATATGAATGAATATGTATGGCCAGCTAATTTAAAGTTACGTTGTACTGTAGACATATAAATGTTACCATTTATAATTAAGCACATGCATGATATATGTTACAATTACTGGCATTTTTATTAGAATCCTTAAAATCAGCCTCAGTATTACGTTACCAAATAGAAGGCCAATAAACCACCGTACACAATAATTCGCAGAAACTTTTTATTTTCACAGCACCCTTTAAAAAAGAAAACATCTATAATGCTTATGCTTACTTTGAAATGTATTTAGTGTAAGAAGTCCAATATGCATTGATTTGCATTGCTACATTGGTGAATTACGTTAATTGCCACTATAGTTTAGGCATCGGCGTGCCAGTACTACCCAATACTACCAAACCAGGTTAGCGCCCTAGATCCAGAGTGCTTTGCCGGGGCTTTCAGGGAGCGTAACCGGGAAAACACATTTTTCATTCTTATTCATGGGAATTGTGCGCCTTCAAATGGGCTGCGACCTGAGCTTCTCCGTGTTTTTCTTTATTTCAGATATATCTTTACAGTGAGACTGTTCGTTCCTAACTGGTATATCGTATTCTTGATTAAAACCCGTAGTAATGTCATTTCGGAGGAATGTTTAATTTACAAGATTAGACAGATCTAATTATTATTACACTTAATTGCACCATTTCACATGTTAATTGGCTATTATGTCAAGTTTCCAGATAAAATCATACATATTATGTCTACGTCACAGATCTATACCGATAGAAGTTCCCGGGCTTCTTCGGTGCGGTGGGTGGGGGTGGGGGTGGGTGTGGGGCTGGGGGCAGCATGGAAATTTGGGGAGCGGACCGGGAACGCAAAAAAGATAGAAAGTTAATCTTAAAGTTAAATTGCAGTTATCGACGTGTCCGAGAACAATATTTTCTCAATTTTATTTGTTACACCAACAATTACTTATGGGAAAACTTAACCATGTAAGAAAGGCTTCAGACATCCCCTGGGAACATAACGCGCCTTCTAAAAAGGATCGATGCACAGAAAGAAATCGATGTGATAATTAGGTTTTAGAGATATCTGTCTTTTTAGAAACGCCTTGGGCAATGGTAGGCCTATAAACGATATGAAATCCATGCTCTCTCTCTCTCTCTCTATATATATATATATATATATATATATATATATATATTACAAGCATGAAATGAATGCACTAAGATTTCTTGCTCTGGGTGTCCGTCTGTTGAAGTTTCAGTTACAGTACACGGTACATCTCCTACCTTTCAAGCGTCAGTTCCCAAGCTAGGATCCGTTATCGCTCGTCCGCGGCGCGCTTCCGTGCTGCGCGTTCATGCGCATCGCTCCTCGCCCGGTGCGAGCGCTGGTCAATCGAAACACTCAGCCCATCGCCTGTAGCTCGTTGACCAGTGACAGTTAAGTAGTTTACAAATGTGTAGCTACTAATTTTTACTGAATATGTTGGATTTCACCGTCATTCAATAAAGTACAACCGAGCACAACATTCTGAGGCTTAAAATAGTTATCTATTTGATCACAGTACAAGTTTCTTAACCGCCGTGGTATAAAAATTCTATGGAGAAGCAAAGATATTTTTAGCTAAAAATAACATCCATGCAAACCTTCCCTTAACCTGGCGCGTTATCCTCTGAAAATCAGAGCAGTGCCCCAAACTTCTGATTGCGTAACGCTGGTGTGATATCTTAGGGCAGTATGGTGGCTCAGCGGATAGCAATGTTGCCTCACATCTCTTGGGTTAGGGATTAAAACGCCACCCGCATGCCGTCTGTGTGGACTTTGCTCTCCCTGTGTTGTGTGGGTTTCTTCCCACAGTTCAAAGACATGCAGTTAAGCCCATAGTGTGTGCAGATGCCCTACAGTGGACTGCTATGCCACAGAGCAGGGCAGCCCATCTTATCCAAGAAGGGCCGGTGTGTATGCAGGTTTTCGCTGGAACTCCCTAATTAGATTACTAATTAGAGGACTGATTGGCTGAAGAGTACTCACACCTGGGTTTGAACGGCAGACATAAAAGTTATCCCAAAAACTCCTGCCATTGAAGGTGAACCCCTGTGTGTCATTCACCTGGAACAATCCTGCATTACCATCTACAGCAGTGTTTCCCAGTGCAGTCCTTGGGGACCCACAGTTGGTCCATGATTTTCTCCCTACAAGCTCCCAGCCGGACAGTCCACATTTTTGCTCCCTACTGGCTCCCTGGAGGGAGCAAAAACCTGGACTGTCTGTGGGTCCCCAAGGACCGGATTGGGAAGCATTGATCTACAGGAATCATCAGTTTTAATGAGACGCTGATTTTTTTTAATGATCTCTGATGAATAAATATCTTGCGAAGGGGCTTCAGGGCCTGTGCTCAAAGACGACTGGTGCCCAGTCGTCACTGCAGCAGTACTAACTGTTCTGTTACTAACGCCACAAACATTAGTAACTCTGTGCAGGTCATTAGCGGAAGAGTTTCCATGGCAAGTTGCTTGTGGGAACCGATGTGGAAGTCCTCCTAGCCTGAACTTTTCAGTTCCCGGGGAGCATTTGGGGCATCGCGTCAAACGTCAATGGTAAGGGTCCTTGTCAGGGCCCCTTGCAGACGCCTTCCTGGTCTAGTGGTTGTTTTTGTCTTTTGTTGCATATTTCATGGGGCTTCTTCAAAACGCGTAGAGCAGATTATGGCTTCAAGCACTGGCTAAGGTCCGAACCTCAGCACGCCATGCATCTAACTGGATCTGATCCCTGTATCCGCCTCTGTGCATGTCAACTCCTCATGGAAGCATGCGGTTTTTGGTGCGAAGAACTGAACTTGAATATACCAGTTACCCAGTACTTGCAGATATTCTTGTCAGCCATTAAACATGCATCACATAGATGCACAGCAAAATCCCTTATAAGCACTAATATCCCCCTCCTATTCTGCTTTGCACTTTAGCTTCTATTTTATTTGTTTAGCAGATACTTTAGTCCAAAGCCACGTACAAGTGAGGCCCCCCCGGGAGGTGTTAGGTTCAGGGACCTTGCTCAGCCGCCCATAGATGAGATAATTACTAGCTACGGGATTCAAACACATCAACTTCTAAACACGGGGACTGATATCAAACCCACCAAGCAGCACACATACCCTGTGAAGTTCACCTCCGTTGTCAAAATTTCAAGCTAAAAGTTGATCCAAGAGTGTAAAAGTGTTCCTGAGACAATACAAGCAAACACAATAAAAATGGCAACCATCTGAAAATATAATGTCATATGAGATTATGCAGGATATCTTACAAGTCTGTAGCTGTAAACTATAAATTAAATCCTTAATCTATAAACATTATATGTGATATTAGATGTGATATTGTGTGACCTTCTTAGCTAAACGTTTTTAAACAAAATAATTAGGGTACAGATATGGTATCATATGGTTTTGCTTCAGATCCTAAATGGAACTTTAAAGGCAGGTGCATTATGTGAATGCCCCAGTTAGAGCCTGTAGGTAAAAGTTCACAGGTATGGCTACCTTGTCATGATCACATGACAAATCTGTACAAATAATCTGCAGGCTATTTGAAGTTGAATAAGCTGCCATGGGTGTTTAAGAATAGATCACCCGTTTAATTAAGCTGCTGTGCTGAATTTAGGCATGATAATAAATGCAGTTATGAACATTGGAAACTCATTATGAATTGGGATTGTGCCAGAGGGTGATCATTTCATTTTACGCTGAATGATTAACGTTACCCGTTTTCCCGAAGCCACGGTTTGACACCTGTTATGTGATATAACGTCAGAATATGCGCATCATTTATTTAGTAAATGACCATCTGTAAATCCGTCGTAAATGTATGTCTGCAGGACAACCATTACCTCCCCAGAACAAAATCCTTTCAGATAGGAACGTATTTTAAATTATTAATTTACACTGAGCATGATGCATTGATGAATAAAGACGTTTTAAAAAAGCACAAAAAGCAGTATATCATAAAACCAAGTCGGTATTTTGTGATAAATCCAATTCCACCATAAATTGTTAACATAGCTGGCAGATTTTTGCAGTGATATCCAAAGATGATTTTGCTGGGGGTCTGGCATGGCGGGTTGGGCGAGAGTGAGGACTAAGGCATTTGACCAAAGCTCTGAAAACATGCCACCAAAATTCAATCAATTTCCTGCTGCGCTAAAGCCACGTTAGTCGCTGAGGATATAAGTGCCAGGCGAGTGAATAACAGCAGTAACACAGAGCTCTATGCGTCCGTCAGGAAGATCAGTCAGAAATACCTGCCACAGCGCTGGACTGTGGTCAAACGCCAATCAACCAACTCCAAGATGGTTATTGAATTCCCATGTGAGTGAGAGAGAACAGGCAAGAGAGGATTTTGTTTGTCGGATAGGATTGGCCATTCTTTCCACAGGCTGATGATGAACAATGAACAGTCCAGATGAACGATAGATTTATAATACAACATATTTGATCACATCTAAATTTTGAGACACACATTAACAGTGGCTGCATTATAAGTGAAATTATGTACAATTCACCTTCATTTTTCCTTGAATAGTGGAGGAAACTAAACAATAAGTTGTTGCCTCTGACATTTAGAAGGTTAATGATATTAGAAGTCTGGGCATGTTGAGAAACATGTCATACTGTCCTGTACAAGCTGATTTGGACAACTTATATTTTATTCTAGATTTTATCCTGAGTCACATTACTAACCTCCATTGGGGTTTCAGTCAAATGTCATTCGATAAAAATTGAAGAAATACTAAAGCCTTATTTTAAGAAAGACTGAAAAGTCCAATTTTAAAATACGTAGCAAGGAAGTACTGAAGAGTAAAACAGAATTAGCCATTTGCTATATGCAGCCCAGGATTTTACCCCACGTGGTGGGGTAGTGTGGAGTATAAACGGCTAATGCATCAGCGCCCTGCCCCCCGTCCAGGGTTGTTCCCTGCCTCGTGCCCATTGCTTCTGGTATAGGCTCCGGACCCCCCGTGACCCAGTAGGATAAGCGGGTTGGAAAATGGATGGGTGGACGAATGTATCAGCGTCCTGTAGGTTGTGGGGTTGAATCCTGTGGCTGACAGCGAATCACCGTTGGTTCCTTGAGCCTGGCCCTTAATCGTAACTGCCTCAGGGGCCCAGGATGCTGAATGACCATATACTTTGACCCCAGACTTTTCTCAGTTACATGTCACTATAGACATAAGCATTTGCAAAATATATGTCATGTTATGAACAGCCTGCGGATCCTTTCTTACTGAAATTCCATGTTTCATCATTCTTCACATCCACAACATGCCATTTAAAATGAACCCTATGAAATAAAACATTTGATATATGATGTGGTTACTATGTGGTTATTTTGTTATTCAGATTTTTTTCTCTCATGATTCCGCTTTGCAACTCTGCTGATTAGCCTGTCAAATATATTATTAAATAAAATACTTTCACTGGCTAGGTGAAAAGGTCCCTACGCGATTCATTACTGCGACTTATTGAGCGATGCAGCTTCGGACTCTCCCATCAGCACAGAGCTCCTGTTTTTGTTTGCTCTGATAAAATACAAAAACCACCCAACGGTAAACTCTGCCAACTAGAGCATTATGATGTGCCAGATTTAATTCATTAGCGCCACATGGCAGCCCTTCTTATTTCACTTTTAAGAATGGAAAAAGAGAAGGGTGTGTGAGAGAGACAGAAATCAGCTTCGGGCCCCTAGCGACTGACAGTTAGCTTTCACTTTGACATGATGCACAGCTGTGCCACCCCAGTGCACCCCAGCCTAGGATATACCCATGATTCCACGCAACCGTTGTCTTTTAGCTAGTAATGACACATGGGCAGCCAAGGGAGGAGAAGAGGAGTCAAACATCTACAGCTGTTAAAGTTTTATGAGGTGCAGGTAAGAGGAGTGCTAGGCCGGAGTGACAGTGCTCCGCCGTCAGTGAGCCTGATGCTGTGTTCCAGGCAATGGCTACATCGAGGGCAAGGAGCTGGAGAACTTCTTCCGGGAGCTGGAAGGTGCACGGAGAGGAGCAGGCGTGGTGAGCCATCGGCGTGGTTACAGCGGGGAGCGTATCGCCAGCCTGTCGTCTTCAGGCCCCTTGTCTTCCTACCGTTGCCGCGAGCCGTAGAAGTCAAATGCAAAGCGGGTAGAAAAATCCAGAGGTCATAACATCTAATTTATCGCTGCCAGCTGAGGCTCTTCATCCTGGTTTCTGAAGGGTCCTGATATGGGTCACAACATGCTCATCACCTGCAGGGTGTTAGCAGCCATTAAAATAAACCCTGTTCGGGGTACTTTCTGTGGAAATGTGGATTCTTTTCATACAACCTAAATTTAGCAACTTTGCCCCCAAGTTCTATACAATATTACACAGGGGAATATTTAACACTGCTTCCCCTGTTGTGGGGAACACGGACTTTAGAAGGTAAAGAGAGAAGCACATTATAAAGTGACATACAGCTGTCCTCTGCCATAGAATATAGGACGAACCACTACATGTTTATATGTGAATATGCACCTGATAACCAAGAGATAGCTTAACTCCTGGGTTAGGTTTAACTTAATAACTCTTGGGTTAGGTTTAGTTTAATAACTCTTGGGTTAGGTTTAGCTTAATAACTCTTGGGTTAGGTTTAGCTCAAATAGGACCTAGGAAACATTTTTACATCTACAGGACTGCTATTGAATTACCGGTAATCTTTAAATAAATAATAAAAATAATAAATATTTTAAAACTATTTTTTGGAAAGTAATTCTATTTTTTTGACAGGACCCCACAAATGCTTCCTTCAGAGAAAAGATGAGGGAGTTCATGCAGAAATTTGACAAGAACGCAGATGGAAGAATCGAAATGTCTGAAGTAAGGATCACACCTCACAGAAAATATGTGGACGACATAGTTGTACAGAGCTGACCTCCTTCTTGCTGTTCTAGAGCTTTCCATCAGCTTGAATGTCTCCCATTTTTCCAAGGTTTCTATATCACTCTATTCTCTCTTTCCCGATTTGTCTCTTTCAATGCTCCACTCTAAGATTTCCTATCTCTCTTTCATGATTTTTGTCCCTCCTCCATATCTTCCTGTCTTAATCTGTATCTCAGTGCCTGTTCGTCTCTCCTCCTCCTTACAGGCTTCTCTCACTTTGTATGATCAGTCGTTACCTCTTTCCTCTCTCTTGCCAACAGCTGGCTCAAATTCTGCCTACAGAGGAGAACTTTCTGCTGTGCTTCAGACAGTTTGTGGGTTCCAGCTCCGAGTTCATGGCGGTAAGGAACAGATCCGCGTGTCTGCTTACACGCACCCTGGACGGCTGAGCGTTTATAAACTTCATAAGCTTCAGTCAGCAAACCTCTGTGGGCTTTTGACTTTCTAAATGTCAGCAGTAATTTAATTTTTCTTAAATGAGGTCCCAGTCATGGGCTTTACTGTGTGTACATTTCTGCACAGTTCAATTTAACCTGAGCTATTTCAGAAATAACAGGGAGGGGCAATCAGAGTATGTCTGTTGCAAATACAGTAGAGAAAAGAAACAGCAAATAGCTCCTCACTCCTGGCTCGTTACTGCTGCATACTCAGCAGGGAAAAGCAGACGTTGCCACATATTTACCTGCAATGTATGGTGATGAAAATGGGGAAATATCAGAGAGCTTCTGCAGGCTGGGTGATGTCATCAACCGGGGACACGTCCGGGCTCTGCTTTCCTCACAAACATGCACAGAGACCTGCTCTTGCCCTATGTGCATCACTTTCACTTTCAGTCTGCTCTGGGAGCGAATGGGTTTTTGTCTCCCCCTCACCCTCCAAAACCCAACTTTATCCCTCCCCAAGCCGCGAGTTGCCAGGAATTAAGCTGCAGCGCCATTTGCCGTTTTTCTCCATCAGACTATTAGATGAGCATACAGACACCTGCACGCTGCGAGGTGAAGCGACCTCTCCCCTCCCCAGATTAATTTCCCTGCTGCATTAAAGATTTGTAGTGTCTGGCTATAACCGGTGTAAGACTATGTTCACTTTCCCAAATGAGGAATTACGAAGGTGGCCTCAAAAAAATGAAATGAGACAAAAAGGGGAAACTTTTTAAACATGATGTCACGTCGAGGCTCTCAGACGAGAGGATGAGAAAGTGGAGGTTCTATTCTGAGGACATCATATATTATGGATGGGCTGTGGTAATTCTCCACAGACCTGCAAAGCATGAGGCATCTATTTTTGATAAGAGCACTTGCAAGGAACAGGACAGCTGCAAGATTAAAATATAAATTAAAATGCATTTCTCTTCCTGCGGCACGCAATCCGTGAATCGATAGAAATGAAGGTTGGTGTGAGAGGGACGTTCGGTGATGCTGACTGATGCCAAACATTGACAGGAGGCTCTGACACTGTCTCGCAAAACACTTTCATTTCCATGATCTTGTCGACATCTGGCGCCTCACAGTCGGCTGTGGGCCTTGTCCACCAATAGCAGCTCCTTCACACCGCTGAGCTCGTGGCAGAAGTCTCCAAAAGTCTGGATTTTCACAGCAATGTTGAGAAATGTTGCAAAGAGAGTGCTACCTCTGTTCTATAATAATGTTCCCCTGTTTCCTTTATCAGGATGTTTGGATGTTTCTCTTAAAAGCACATCTTTTACGGCAAATTACATATTAAAAGGTTTATGGTTTCTGAATGGAAGTGTTTATAGATTATATATACAGTATATATGGATAACCTCAATTTTATAAAAATCTGTGAATGCAAAAACAAAAAAAAATCTAAAAATGCCAAGTCTTGTATTTTGTTTAGTTACTTATGGTTAAGGTTAGGGCTGAGTTGGGGTTAAGGGTGTTGTGATTGGGAATGGAAGGTCCCTATTTAGATGGGTACACTAACATGTATGTGTCAGTGTGTGTTTCCATGTTGTGTTTCCATGCACCAAAGTGTGTACTGTCCTGTCTGCGCTGGTAGCATCCTGCTTGCAAACTTGGAGCAATGTTACTGTGGATGTGACCTTCTATTCTGAAGATGTCTACACAGCTGTGTGTGTATGACATCTTCACTGCTGCTACCACAAAAAAACCTACATCTGTTTTATATGCAGGCATGGAGAAGGTATGACACCGATCGCAGTGGATACATTGAAGCCAATGAACTCAAGGTAAGGACTAAGAAGGCTTACTTTTGTTCTGACTTGAGGGATCCTTAACCAAGCAGAATGTGATACACTGCCACTGCTTGTGAGTGATATTGAGTTCAACCCTGCAGAACTTTTTGAGACGCAACCTTCTCTGTCCAGCCAAAGACAATGCTCAAGCAGGCAGTGATGTTCATTGGTTTCTGCTCTTCCTTCCACAGGGATTCCTCTCAGACCTTCTGAAGAAGGCCAACAGACATTATGATGACCAGAAGCTGGTTGAGTACACGCAGACGATAGTAAGTGTCCCCTGCAGCATCTTCTGCTGCTTCTGCAAGAATATGGGGTGAACAAGTAAGAAGTGGCCTGATAAGAGCCTTAGTGAGTCTAATAAGCAGAACGTCAAGATTCAGTCATGCAAAGCTTTTCCATTCGATGAAGCTTAAATGTGACTCTCATTAGATGGTTTTTCTGACTCGATTGGCAGCTCTCACGTGTATGTGTAGGCCGTAGAATAGACCACCATGATTTTATTGCTTTAAGGAGGCCAGCACGACTGCACTGAAGAATTTCCATCTCATATATTTCTCAGCCAGATTTAATTAAAAAGCAAAATGAAAGAAACTCTCCTTTTTGTGTTACTCCTTCAGGCCAGTTCTTATGAAGATCTTGCTCACTTTTCACTAATCCTCTCCTGTTCTTCTGCACCCGCAGCTGAGGATGTTTGACCTGAACGGAGACGGAAAGCTAGGCCTCTCGGAAATGGCCAGGTGGGTAGCGGGCGCCCTTTGGCTGGGGCATGATGGGAAAGTAGTGGGAGCCACGTAAGCGAGCCAGCGTCAGCATTGTAGCATCAGGGTGATAAAACTCATTTCTTGTCTTTTAAGGCTGCTGCCTGTCCAAGAAAATTTCCTGCTCAAATTCCAGGTGAGGGCGCCTCTTGCATGGCTACTGTGTCTCAGCGTTGTCACTCTGACAACAACAAATATGCTCACACATTCAGTCCAGTGATCTGTCAGAATAAATAAAACATGACTGGCAATAAATGTGGGAAATTTGCATAACACAAAACCATTTTAGAATGTCAAAGCCATGAAGATAGCAGGATCACACGCCCCAGGGGAATAGCACAGACACAGGCACAGGGTAACCTACATTAGATGTACGGACATCCCGTACCGTCGGAAGGGAACACACTCCCGGCACCTTGGCCAATGCAGGTCCCCGTGTCGGGGACGCCCAGCACCGGGTCCCCAGCGGCATGTGTTTCAGCTTCCCTTCAAACACCCTTGGCGTCCCATGGGTGCCAACGAGAAGAGCCACTATGAGATCAGGGAGCCCCAGGCAAGGTTTTCATACCACCAGGGCAGAGGGAGCAATCAGAGTGCCACAGAACGATAAGATAAGATAAGATAGGATAAGATAAGACAGAATTTATTGATCCCTATGAGGCCAAACTTTCTTTGTCCAGTGTCACAGAACAAAGATAAATAATAGGGATCTAGCATCTTAGCTGCTTGGACCTCTAAGTATGTAAAGAAAGAAAGAGTAATAAAATAAAATGGACCGGCAATGACACGCAGAAACGAGGGCATGCCCATGGACACCGGCAGAGATACCAAGGGCATAGTTTTAGGTTGAGCATTGGGGGGGATTCAGGTCTCCACCCATTTAAGGGGGTCCAATGTGTTTATTGGATGATTTTGATTATTGGGTGGCTTACAACCCCCCATTTGCCCCCCATAATTTATGACCATGACAGGTAGCCAACAACCTCTTAGTGGTTTGAGATGTACTGTAAGCTGGGTTTGGGATGTTATGTAGTGTCTGGAATAAGTTGCAGATTCAGTCAGTTATGAAAACAGATCAAATTACCCTTCCGACTGGATTTCTTCTTGAGCATCTTTCATGGCCTCCACATCTGCTCCCCCATACAGATCTACTACTCAGCAGTTGGTTAATGACTCTTGACAATACTAATTTCAGAAAACATATTTCTTCATCTGGACCAAAGTAAATGCCTCATTTTTTCCCCATTCTCATCATCTCACTTTTAATAGGGTTGTTCTTCACGATAAAAGAGTGAATCAGTCTAGGCAGCAGTAACAAGCACTTTTAAATACTTTACCTCCTTATAAAAACGTCCTTATTGACAACACGAAATCTGAAATGTGCACACTTGACTTCCCACAGGGTCTCAAGCTGACCTCTGAGCAGTTCAACGCCATCTTTACATTCTACGACAAGGTAAACATCACTGCACTTTGGTCCACGGGGGTTGCTGAGATCAGGGGCCTGTTTGCAGTGATCCAACCGGGAGTGAACCTAGAACTAATAGGCCCTCTAAAAACAACGTCATCTTGTCCTCTTCCCTGCTAAATTTTACATATAGTTTTATATCCACAATGGCCCCTTTCAGTGTTGACCCTCTGAATCTGCCAAGGTATCCATGCCTGCACCCAACCGTATAGATGTTTCTATCCAACCATCCAAGCCACCCTAGAAGACAGATAATCCTAATGGATCGTTCAGGGTATGTTCAGTAATCTACTGTAAATGCCTCACTGCAATCTACATGCCAGAGATTACATCTTTGCAATATCTAATAAATTAATCCTTAAATCAATATTTAACCCCTTGAGGAGATGGGACTTCCATCCATTTTCCAACCTGCTTATCCTACTGGGTCGCAGGGGGTCCAGAGCCTATCCCAGAAGCACGAGACAGGGAACAACGCTGGATGGGGGGCCAGCCCATCGGAGGGCACAGTCACACACCAACCACTCACACATGCACACCTACGGGCAATTTAGTAACTCCAATCAGCCTCAGCATGTTTTTGGGCTGTGGGGGGAAAACAGAGTACCCAGAGGAAACCCCACGACGACAGACATGGGGAAAACATGCAAAATCCACCCAAATGTGACCCAGGCAGAGACTCGAACCCAGGTCCCAGAGGTGGGAGGTAACATTGCTAACCACTGCAGCACCATGCCATGTTCTTCCACCCAAAATTCATCTGAATGAAATTTCCATTTTCTTGTGAAAATTTAACGGGGCTGAGTAGCCGCGGCAGCTGGAATGTGAATGGCTGAAGACGCGATTTACACAAGCCAAAGTCTCTTCTCAACAAAGAGCTCCCAACCTTTCTGTCAGCTGACATTTCCCATTGCGGACATGGCTGAAAAGCCCTGTTAATAAATGGAACTAAATGATAAATGATGACTTCAAGGGAAATAAGACTGCAAAATAGTGACCATACTGCATACTCCAAAACCTGAAAAACTAATTTCGACTTAAAATGTCAGGGCCACGTAAAGAAAAATTAAATTGTTAGCCATGCAAGATAGACTAGATCAGGGGTCTCCAACTCCGGTCTGGTAGAGCTACTATCCAGTAAGTTTTCTATCCTGCCTGGCTTCTGATGAGCCACACCTGCTACTAGTATTTACCTGAGAACAGGTGTGGCTCATCAGAAGCCAGGTAGGATAGAAAACTTACTGGATAGTAGCTCTCCAGGACAGGAGTTGATGACCCCTGGACTAGATAAACAAGTGGTCTGCAATGAATGTGCAGCAGCAGATATAAGGATGCAGAAATTTTTATTAAAAAATAATGCACTGTGGAAATGCCACTCAGTCACAGCAGTGAATACAGAGAGATGTGAATACAGTTTTAAAGCAGAAACTGTATTAAATCTAATGATCAAGGAGAAAAACAAACAACAATCTAGCCCAAGCTGGTTTACACTTAAGCCTTTGGGCTTTTAGCAAGACCCTCAGCCTGAATGTGCTCAGGTCAAAAAACCATGGATCATTTATGCATAGTGTGTTACCCAGCATGCAGTGTGGTGCTTGCCGGTGCAGTACAGGGGATGGACCTTGGGGGGGGGGGGTGGCGTTGCTCTAGATGCCTGAGTAGAGAGGTGCAAAATGTGTATGATGAGTGAACTGCATCCTGCCATGAATCGCTTCTAAGGTGACTGGCAACATTCACTCTCCTTAACTGTCAGCCCAACAAAGAAACGGCGGCAATATTTCCAGCCAGTCTTTACTTACATACACATATATACATACATACACTCATATGTGCTTTGATTCTTCTTGTTTATTTTTACAAGGATGGAAATGGCTACATCGATGAGCATGAACTGGATGCTTTGCTCAAAGATCTCTGTGAGAAGAACAGACAGGTTAGTGAACCTTCGGTTCCTCACTACAACAGCCTGTGTTTGCAGGTTGAAACAAATATGGAGTTGAAGATGGGCGATCAGCATTCGGCTTTGAATTCCTGCCATGAGCCCCATTAACTCAATAACCAATTCTGAAGCTGCCTTGCAGAGGAGTAAAGATCAGGTTCAGAAACTATACATCTAGACAAAGTTTTTGTTTCAATCAGCCAGTTGAGTGCTCTGTGGCTGTGACTCCTTATACTCAGCTGGTTGATTGAGACAAATGCTTAGTCTGGATTTGTACTTTCTGGATCTGACCTTTCTACTTTTGTTAGACGGGTTCTACATTATCACACCAGACACCAAGTTGTACACATCATACCCGACACTGGTTTCTTTAACTGAATCAGTGAATATCTAAACTGCATAAACCTGTACATTTATCATATGGGTTGGTAGTTTTGAAAAATGCTGCCTGTTACTGCCAAATAATAGAATTTACGGAATGTCATGCACTTGATGCACCAGGGCCCAGAGATCACTGCCACTCAGTTTGTTTTCTCTCCCTTAATTTCCCCATGATGCCTCAGGAGATGGACATCCGAGACCTGGTGGGCTACAAGAAGAGCATCATGGCCCTGTCGGACGGAGGCAAGCTGTACCGGGCCGAGCTGGAGATCGTGCTGTGCCGGGATCCCATGTTCTGAGACCCCTGTAGGGCCACGTTCGCCCTTCCGGAGCCCCAGGATCTCAGCAGCCCTTTGTCGCTTAGCTCTGCTGCCATTTGCATGTGCTGGAGTCGCGCTTCCATCGTGTCCTGATGAATGTGCACTGAGGTGCGCTTCCTGACCCCCTGCCAGGCTCCACCCTGCCGCCCTCTCGCACCCTGCTCACTTGGCTCTCTGAAATACAGTTGTTTTGCAGCTTTTTAATTTGTTTTTTAAAAATTTAAACAGTTTACCTGAAAATAGACGAATATACCTTATTTATGATGATAATTTATGGTAACATTAACACAATTATGAAAATTATATGAATGATTGGAGCATATCATGGTGTTTAGACACTTAGTGAAATTTATATTTTGATTGATATCTTCTCAACCTGTTTAAGTCTGACATCAAGTTCCTTGCCCTTGTGTCTATGGTACCCCGTTTGGTTTTAAGGTTCTGGCTAGTTCTGTTTTACTCGAATGCATTTGACTCAAAAATAAATGGATCACAGAATCTGGTCGTTTCCTTTATTTTTCATGGTTTTTATATTTCAGGGAAACTCCCTGATAGACGTGTTTACAGACTTTATCATTCACTCATTTAAATGTAAATACTTGTGTTGCTTACTCATCCATATTAATTAGGAATTAACCTTAAAAGTGGACAAAATTATTGCAAAATGTTTAAAAATAATAGTAAATACTTGGGTATTCAGACTTAAGCTAAGTAAATAATATTCTAATAAAAATAACCTTATCACTGCACAGATTTTAGGACTTTTCTCCCAATTGGGGAGAGGTACATCCCAGTTGTACATGCTGCCTTCTCCTTTAAATGCTGCTGCAAGCCTCAGTTTGGCAATGTGAGCTCGCAGCCTGCACATCGAAGGGTTTAAACACAGCCCCCAAAACGACCATTGTCCATTTTCATGGCTTCCCTGCGATTTTTCTGCAAATGCTCAATAGTCTATTATCCTCACTCTGACATGCAACTGAGGGCACAGGGCAAACACTAAATTGCCCTGATAATCAAATTCATATTTTTAGAAAGCATGGTCAGACAGTCCCAGCAATCCAGCGGTCATACGCGTCCTAACCTGTTGGGCACCGCCAACCCCAAAACCAAACACATTACATGAGCACTAGATCCAGACTCAAATAGAAGAAGGAAAAAGCAGCCTGGATGAGAGCTGGAGTCAGTTAGACAGCTGCACGCCCTGCGTTTCATACTTCCAGATAACACAAAGCACCTACACCGTTACCGAGCAGGAAACGGTTCTGGGCTCCCTAAAACTGGTTTGGAAGACTTCAACAGTATTCCCACACGGAAGATACTTGTCTTAAAAATGATGGTTGTGATCTACAGATGCTTTGCCTCCAAAATATGTAAGTCAGTCGTTGCACGCAGATGCTTTTAAACGAGTCTTAATAATTTACCACGGATTTTTGAAGGAGGTACTTATCAATTAATCATCAGCAGTTTTACTAAAAGAGCTGTGGTTTAAAACAGAATATATTTCATACAGTGAAAACTCACTTAGACATACTTATTTATTTAGGTCAACTAGTGTCTTACTCATACACAAAGCTGGTAACAGACATTTGCAGAAAACAGATATATATTGTGGATAATAAAACACGTACACTTAATTTTTACTACTACTTGGAAGGGAAATAATACTGTTCCTAATTTTGATTTTGACACAGGATGAGGGGGTACTTTGTGTGATGGGTTTTAATTCTTGGAAAATCACACACACACACACACACACACACACAAAAATCCACAATCCACTCACACAATCACTTACAGTTCCACCGCCAGTCCATTCATTTTCCATAACCGCTTATCCAATATAAGGTCACTAGGCATTGTGACTGAGAAACATTATGTAACTCTAAGCCATATATCTGCAATGGCTTAATTTGATAAGCACCAAGCACCATAATGATAAACGATGAATACTTTCAATAACTATCCGGTCAAAACACATCATTCAAATAAGCATCAGCTGCAGTTTCCCAGCGTTGACCCCCAAGTCTGCACCCTGTGTCACAATTCATGCCGTGTTCTCATGTTTGAAGCAACGGCACAACTTTTCCCTGTAGCTGTAAAAGTGAAGCAGGGTGAGTTTTGTGGAGTTTGATTAAGTATGACTGACATGGAGTTTAAAGAGAAGCAGATGGGAGCAAATCCTCAGGGAGTTACAGGATGCCAAGCTCTTCAGCGTTTCATCCCAGACGCTAATCCGCACTCCCACTGTATGACAGTAAAGAGCAGGAATGAATGCTGCCGTGTTTGTTTTCAATCCTTTTAAAAAATACAAATCTTTGCGTCTTCGCTCCTGTTTACTCCTGTTTTGTGCACCCTGCTCTCCCCTTCTCCTCTGTCTCCCATTAACCCTGAGAGGAAGATGACATATTCTCTCGAACAGACTGCGGCCATTACTCACAGACTGTGGGGCTGCAGTCGCGGGCATCGAATTTGGGGAGCCCGGCCAGCTTAACGCAGATGATTCTGGGACCATTTCTATTACGGTGTCCCCACAAGAAGACGTGACACCCCAAAGAGGCTGCACAGTAACCCAAGAGACAAAGCGGGTTTTGATCATACATGAATAAACTCATTGAAACTGCAAATGCATAGGTGAACATGGTGAACGATTAAATTACAATCAGAATCAGTTATGTTTAGTTATTGAGGAGTAAAAGCAACCCAGGGAAAAAGGTCAAATCAGTAATACACAGCCATTTGCTTTGCTCCAAGGAGAAAGTCTTTTTTTCTAACATACCTCAAATTAAAGCACCTGAAAATGGAATTAACAGTTGAACCGTCTCCTTCTTTAATTCAGAGATTCAGAGGGCAACTAAATGCTACAAAGGGGAAAAAAATACACCACTTGAGGTTTTGCTTCAGAGTTGGTGCCATATCGTGGTTTTAGAATGTTTGGTGTTAGAACTTACAGCATCGTTCGGTTTTCATGACTGATGGTGCGCTTTGGTTTCAGAAATGTCAGATTCGCACATCAGTGCTTAAATCCAGAACAGACTTCAGCTCCAGCAACACAACAGAAGGTTCTTAGGTTTTTTTCTCTTCTAAAAACCAAGGAAGTGTTATATGTGGGTCCATCCACTCGTTCCCCCAGTGTGATTGCGTTCACTGTGCAGTCTCAGGGGATGCAGCTTATTATTTGAATCTGAGTGAGAGAAATGGAGAAATTAAACGAGGTATTGGAATTTGTCTCTATTGGAGCCTGTGCCATCACCCTGCTGTACTGTTACTGAACTAAGGTTTTTCCTGTCTGCTCGTGCTTTTGTTGCCAACAAGGGCAATGCCCATCTCATCTAAGTGTTAATTAGTGTCTGAACCCACAGGCTAATTTACAATAACACATGAACACTTACAAATAATCATCAAAGCAAACATGCAGTGATATGTGATAACACACACACACACGCACGCACACACACCCACACACCACCCACACACAGACACACACACAGACACACACACGCACACCCACCCACACACCACCCACACACAGACACACACACAGACACACACACGCACACCCACCCACACACCGACACACACACACACACACACACACACACACACAGACACGCACAGACACACACACACACACGCAGACACACACACACAGACACATGCAGACACACACACACATATTCTCTGATAATGCGTCTATATCTTTTTTGTGGGCTCTCCACTCATTTCTATGGGGAAAACCCTAATCTCAACTATGACAATCATAACCC
Organism: Cyphomyrus plagiostoma; assembly: GCA_019775915.2. NCBI lineage: Eukaryota > Metazoa > Chordata > Actinopteri > Osteoglossiformes > Mormyridae > Cyphomyrus > Cyphomyrus plagiostoma. The sequence goes on along the minus strand of JABFEA020000010.1, from coordinate 20,510,613 downwards.
TACCCAGCCCTAACCTTAACCATAAGTGACCAAACATAACACAAGACTTTTGTCATTTTTATTTATTTTTAAAATTTAATTCCCAGATTTTAATAAAATTGAGTTCCGTAAAAATGTCAACCAAAAAGTCAAAATAACAGGTTTTTATCACATTGTGGGACAGGCTGTAGTCAGCTATGAGGTCACCGAGGTCTGGACCTTGGTCATTTTTTAAGAGCTAAAAGTAAAATTTGGAGCCAAATATTCACCTGAATAAAAAATCAGGGTTCAAATGTGTAGATTTAAAGTCACAAGCACACTTAGAACCACAGGCCGCATAGATATGAGTCTTATATTCGGCGAATTTTTTACGGAAGCCCTGGGAAACGCCTTTACGTTTTAAAATGTCAGCCGACATTAATCTTTGGGTCTTTATTTAATCACCCTCCTTATGTGGCCAGCAGGAAACTTGCAGCCTGTGCAGTAACTTGCTATCACTCTCATCTATTAGCAGTGATGCCTTAAACATCCCCGTCATCTTAGCTTTATCTAGAGCGTAATGCACACAGTCCAACACAGTACAGTGTAAGCCTATCTAAAACATTTTGAATTGTCTCGCATGCATGCACAAATGTGTTTGGTTGAGTGGCCAGAAACACGGATGTGAATAATGAAGTAAGGTCATGCAGTACAACAAGGGCCTAAACTCTTAATTTTCTAAGCTTTGTATTTAGCGTATCAATTGTGAATTGTGCCGCATGTAATTTTAGACTAACAGCTGCTCTGCTAGCACATTTATTAGGACAACCATTACGTTTCATAACACACAAACTACTAGCGACACATATATGCGTAAAACAACCACAGGACACAAACGCAAATTTCAAGACGCACGAATTCAACCAATTAATGCAAAGAGTAACAGCGCCATCTAGGGAAAAGTGAAAATTCTTCCCATTCACGGAAAAAAAATGACGTGAGTAATAGTTTAGAATTTTAAATAACTTCGTTCATTGACGAAACTGGGCAGTATCGAGCCAAAAATAAGCTTTACTGCAATTGTCAATTCTTTAATAACCTATATTACGTGTTCAAATAATCAGTTTATTGTAACATTTCTTGAGTGTGTGTTTTTTTATCTTAAATGAGCAGTGACAATATTACGGTATTTCTACCTTATTGGTAAGTTCTTCTTTTTGCATGATACCTAGCAGAAATGTCACAAATGAAAAGTAGTCACAGATAGGTGTAGTGTTGCGTGCTATGCTTATTTTATAAAGCAGGGTGCAATCCCATGATTAAGGGTTAGATGGCGGGAGTCATCAATTATCAAGATACAACAGGAGAAAAAACGAATCGTTTAAAGGTAATTAATCACCCATAATCACAGACATTCGCTGACGAGGCTGAAGTTAGCTGCTTATTCGGCAGCTTGTCATTCGCAGGATCCACGCCACCTTAAATAGGTGATGCTGTTTCGACAGAATCCTGTAGAGGGCACTGTAGGCGTCAAATTTAAGGCTCCATTCTTACAGCATTTAATCTTACTAAGAAAAATAACGATAATTAAAATGTTTTGATCACACAGCCATTGGCTCTAAAATTAAATTCATTAAATTCAGGATTGTATTATTATCATTATTTCACTGTAAATTTTTTAATGTAATGCCCTCTAAAATTGGTACATTAAAACCTACTGTACAAACAATGCAGCAATAAAATTGCAAACTGAGTTGTATGCTGATTGAATGTTCAGGTATTATTATAATTTTGTTCATTCTGTAGTTTTCAATTTAATGCCCTCTGAAATCGGTACTCTTTTATTAAGACATACAAACAATGTATTTTCTGCCCAGGTTAAAGGCTTCTTTCATATGGGGGATAATGCTCACAGTGGCACATGCTGTGCAGATTACAATAAAGACATTTTGAAAATACAAAATATTTTATGAAAAACTGTTTAAGCTGTAGCACATACTTTTATTTCATATATGAGTTTCACAAATCTTCCTGTAATGGAAATGGGAAATTACCCAGGCCTAATGTGATATTTCATTTGTAACACATTTGTCCTCCAAACTTCAAATTTTTTAACCTTTGACCACAAGATCTTCTTCCTCCTGCCAAGATCTTTCCTTTCCTTTGATCCTCGGTTGTTGGGATCTGCTCTGCTGCTTGGGAGTTAGTGTTGGGGGGGGGGGTTCTGGTGGAATGTGACCATCGCCAACCATGGGCTGGATAGCGCTGTGGTGCCCAACCTGGCTCTGTGCCCTTCTTCTTTCATCTGCCCGGGCAGTGCCAGGTCGCCTGTGCTTGTCCCGGAGACACTTCGTCTTCCCTTGGTTTACTCTCAAGCCTCTGAGACAAGCACAACTAAAGCTCTTCACTCAGCAAGATCTTTAAAGTTCAGAAATGAATAGGCCCTAAAAATGGAGCCTGCAAGTCTTTTGGCTCAACACAAGTGATCAACTATTGGCTCTAATGATCATTCATTAAAATGTCTAAAAAATTAAGCTTCCTCCTTGTGTATTCACAAACATTTTGCACACATGACGTTGTCATGCATATAGAATTTCTCATATTTTCAAAGTACAAAAATACTGCACATCAAAGTGCTTAGAAAAAAAACATTTTTTATTTCACAAATAAGTCAAATATGAATCATTAAATACAATTTTCTAATTATAATACTTATTACAGGCCTCAAAAATTACACATTGTGCATTATCTTCAGGTTGCCTTGAAACTTTTGTTTTCTTTACTTTAGCCCTCTTGAAAAAAAAATGTCGTCAGTGTTAACTTTCATCCTCCGTACGTAATTTAATGTACACTGTGCAGTTAAAATAACTGGCAATGCATGAAGACTGAAAATACTCCAAGATGGCAGCGTGAGACGACCGCACAGGTTTACCTGAGCTGTGCACTGGGTCTGGTTGTACAAGAGGCAGAGATTGTTCAAAGAGTTCTGACGTAGGATTAAGGGAAATACAGACAGCTGCAAATGAAAACACCACAATGTACAACCAACATTCAACAAACTGCTGATACAATTAACAGTCAGGATTTGTTTTATCAATGAATGATGTTATATATATACCAAAATATTTATTGTATACATGGTTAGAGGTGCGCGTACAGACAAGTCAATGTAGGCCACAACACGTGTGCCCCTGCGTATAACAGGTACAGTATAAAAAGCCCCCTTTCTAAATATTCCACACGCAGCGTCATTATGCCGTACAGTATTTATAATATGAAGGAAGGGAGCGTTTAGAGATCACAGTGATTATTTTCCCTTTGATGATTTGTGGCTTATCAGCTGTTTCAGAGTGCCAAGAGTGATTCTGGTGCAATCTGATGCTCTCCTAATACTGTCCATGCGCTTGTCTGCATGCAAACACATTGCGATTAATGCAGCATCAGCAAAGCTGCTTTTGTAAAGATGGGCAGTAATCCCATTTCATATATTTAAAATACATGTTTAATTACTTTTGAGTATTTTGCGATTTGTATTTTACTGGATGGGAAAAAACGTAAGAAAATACTTCGAGAGCAGCAGTGCTCACAAACTTCTCAACCTTACCTTAATTTATCCTAGCTTAATCTTAACTTATATGTTATGTTATGTTATACAATCTTATCTTAACCTTATGTTAACTGATCGTATCTTAGTCTCATTTTATCGTATGTTACCTTGTGCTGTACAATTTCATCTTAACCTTAACTTCCCTATCTTCCCTTAACTTCCCTCACCACGTGCAGTGGCTCATTCATGCCAGGAAGTGTGTGGGGTAATTGGCACGACATGTACGCCTTAAAACCTTAACTATCCTATCTTAATTTGGTCTTGCCCTAAGTACTTATGAGATCACTTGCCTAATTATTTGCAGGGTCTATGAAAATGTATCTATTTACAACTCACAGACAGCCCATCTCCACAGCCATCTCCAGGACCTTTCAGGACCATCCAGGACCTTCCAGGACCCTGGAGATGGCACTCGGTCCATCATTAGGAAATATCACCTCAGCTTCATCAACCCTACACCTCGCGGTCACATGGGCACCCTCATCATCACCATATGAGTAGTGAACCTCTGAGCTTCGATTCCTCCCCTGCTTGCAGATGTAAATTGCGTATAAAAATTTGTTAAAAAATTGTTCACACCAGTAGTAAGTAAAGCACTTGGACTCATAGGTCATTTTAGAGTAGTTGCTCATATAATAGTTATGCAACTGACTGAATCTTTCCTTTTTTTCAAAAACAACAGAAGGGGACATAAATGGGGGTGCTGGACCCGTAACCAGCTGAGATTAGGGGGCTACAGCCTGCGCTGGAACCTGATACAGAGGGGTGGGATGAACCGTGGCTGGGGCTGAAGATGGATGTGGGGCTGGGCTTACAGGTGAGACTACGCATGGTGACGGAGGAGGAGAGTCCGTAAAAAAAGATGGAGATGGAGAGGAGACAAAAGAGGAGGGGACTGGGGACGGAACTAAGAAAGAAGTGGAGGAGAAGGCTGGTGAGCAGGGCTCAGGCTCAGGCTCTGAAATTGATGGAGTGCGACACAGGACGGTTGCAACCTCGTCGTCACTCTGGGTGAGATCCTCACACGGGACCTTCTCACCCACCTGGGTTGAGTCGAAGGGGTTTCCCAATTTGCTGTTACTGAAGCCTAGTAGCTGTAAATGGCCCCTTCTGTTTTCTACACATCTTTCCACATCCTGACCGGCCTCCCGCCGTATTTCTATGGCGTCCTGAGCCCTCCTGACCCCTGCTAGTTGCCCCCGGGGTGGGAGTAGATCCAGTGGCAGCAGACATGGTCATGGAGCCGGGTGCCGGCGACCCAGTGCGGCATTTCCTCCGACGGGCAGCACTACTGGTACTGGTTTGTCCTTTGGGATTAAAAAGACAGGGGACAGCACATTTAATAAAAGTGAATCCTTATGTCACTCTGCAGCAAAACTACATCACATACATCACAGATATCACACTTGGCACTCAGTATTGCAGATTGAGAAAAATTCTGACATCTTATTGGATACAGGAAATGCTGGCTTGGGAGACTTGGTCTTGAATTGGGCCGCCTGCGTTTCAACAGGGGAACTAGACCTATAAATACACACCAGTTAGTGCACAGATTCCCTGATATGCAGAACAACAGCGAAAAACAACACTAGAGAGGTTTACGTAAAACAAATATAGCAGCTTCCTCAATCCAAATGCTGGCATCAACAACTGACTATTAAATAAAATCATTTATATTTCTTCCATTTTCCATAAATTGCATTATAGCTTGCAATGCAATGCAATTTTATTTATATAGCGCATTATCACAACATTACATTGTCTCAATGCGCTTTACATTTCTG
>JABFEA020000010.1:20442939-20461119 GCA_019775915.2 Cyphomyrus plagiostoma | reverse complement strand
GGCCACGAGTTCTTGTATTAGAACTAATGCTGAAGTAACTATTTGGTTGAACAGCATCCAAACCTGTTATAATCTTATACACCTGGATCATGTCCCCCCTCGGTCTCCTTTGCTTGAGGCTGAACAGATTTAGCTCAACTAACCTTTCCTCATATGACATTCCTCTAAGAATCTTGTAAAAGAGGGGAACTTGTGTATAAACAAGGTAAAAAGAGATGGGAGGTGTGGTGGTCCATTATGTATATTAAACATAAAGTGATGCTTACCAAATTGTGGGTGTAAATATACGGCTATAGTACCGAAAATATGGCATCCAGCCAAATGTTTCTCCCATCGTCTGAAGCCCAGGTGATTATTGCGCATTTGCGATATAATATCAATATCGCCCAGCCCTAGTTTTAAAATTCAGTATCTGCATTAGTAGGTTTGCTGCATGGTGTACATTGTACTCTTATTAATGAGTGGTCTGTACACTAACAAAGATTTTATTTCCCTTCTGTAGAGTTTGAAGCCAACATCCCACTTGTTTTCGCAGCTAAGTAAAGCTCTGAAACTAAGTCGGGTCCAGGAGGTAAGCGGATTAGGTTATGTTTTAATTGTTAATTTGCCTAAATGGATATCCTTAACTCTTTTCCTGAATATGCTAAATTTTGCATTTTTGACTGCAGGTGATTTTTGGTCTTGCTTTGCTGAACTCTTCCAATTCAGAGCTTAAGGGGTTTGGTAAGAGTTTTTGTAGTTTTTTTATAATATATATGATATATGCGCGCTACCCCAGAGTATACATACTTTATGATGTCCTTAAGGTGTGTCCATGGCTGTTACCTCAAATACTTTACATAGAGTTCACACCTGAAGCAAGGTGTTGTGAATGGCAAATGAATGACACGTTGCTTGATTACTGCGAAGTATCTGTGGGTTTTATTACTCAAATCAGAATTTCGCTTCACAAATTAAAAGTGGGAACCACTTGGTTTTCATGTTAAGTTGCTCTACTGCCTGCCTTCTCCCCTCCTCAACACCCAGCTGCCCAGTTTGTGAAGCAGAAGCTACCGGACCTTCTGCGCTCCTACGTGGACACAGACCTCACTGGGAACCAGGAAGGTGGCTTCCAGGATATTGCTGTAGAGGTTCTTCACCTGCTCCTCTCCCATCTCCTCTTTGGACAGAAGGGAGCTTGTGGGGTAGGACAGGAACAGATTGACGCGTTCCTCAGGACTTTGTGCAGAGGTGGGTGCTTTGAGGTCTACTGGAACGCTTTCCACCTAGAAGACCCATTTTTGGATATGTAAAGCTAACGGGTGTTTTTTTTTTTTTTTTAATGTTTGCCTTTGTGGATATAAGGTTCTGTTTACAACTACATGGGAGTACAAGGACATCATTGCATGCATTGCTGAGTTGAGTTGCCACTGTTATTTTTCAGCAACAATTGAAATGGGCCTTTAACTTTCCCCTGAAAGCAAGGACCTTAGGTTAGAGAAAATGGCATACATTCAGTCATTGGTTGCAGAAGTGCTAGACCATTGTGATTAGCGCATCCCACTTTTAATTTGTATATTTGAAAAGGTAGCTATAAAAAAACTGACCTTTTTCAAAAATTTTGTTTCTGTAATGTGGCAGCATTTTAACTGCAGCCCCGCTGTGATGTCAGCTCTTAAATACATCGGAGTGACCCAGGGCTTCTGCCTGTAGCCCAGTTTGTTTATAAGAGGAGAGCGCTATGACCAAGCCGAACTTTCCTGGCTTAAATTGTGTACATTCCTGTGTCAAAGCCTCATGTCTGATCAGGTGTGCTGATATCTATGAGCTGCATGCCTTTTTCAGATTTCCCCCAGGAGCAGTGCCCTGTGGTGCTGGCACCACTGCTGTACCCAGAAAAACGGGACGTTTTGATCGATAGGATCTTACCGGATTCTGGGGGGATCGCGAAGATGACGATGGAAAGCTCGCTTGCCGAGTTCATGCTCGAACTTGGCTATGGATTCTGTGCCAGGTGAGAACTTTTTTTTTTTTTTTTTTTTTTTTTTGCTGTAATGGGATAATCTTGAAAAAGGCAAGAAATTATCATTAGTGAATTATTTTGATGCTTTGCTTGTGTACCTCTTTGGTTTTTTACATTAACTGTATCTAAACTTTTAATTCCTTAGTGTGGATGAATGTCGCAACATAATCATGCAGTTTGGGGCGCGGGAGGTCACAGCCAGCCAGGTGGCACGAGTGTTGGGGATGATGGCCCGAACTCACTCTGGCCTTTCGGATGGTATCGGCCTGCAGGTGAGAGGGCTAAGAGAGAACATAACTGCTTATGCTGGCAGGTCATGTGGAGATGGATGCTTGAAATGTGACCGTCTACAAACATTTAATTCAATAGACTGTAGTACTGCAGGAACAAAATTACTCCTTGTGCTCCAACTTCTAGAATTATAGGCATGCACGTTTTACATTAGATTCTGATTGGTTCTTATTCTCTTGAAGGTGGTGTGGTTATTATGGTATTTTTTTTTTCTCCCACCCAGTCAATCTCTGCACCGACCAGTGGGATCTGGAGTGAGGGGAAGGACAAAAACGATACCTCCCAGGCCCACACGTGGAACTTCGAAGTTTTCATTGACGTCGTCAAAGAAATCGTGAGTGCCGTAACTCCTGCTCAGATCATCCAGATAACTGTGTGGAGGTCGTGACTCCGTCCACATGCATGAAGCATGGCTGGTGCCCCTATGTCTTCACAGAACCCCAGTCTTAACTTCAAAGAGGTCACCTACGAGCTAGACCACCCGGGGTTCGTCATCCGTGACAGCAAGGGGCTACAGGTGGTGGTGTATGCCATACAGAGGGGCCTTGGTATGGAAGTCTTTCCAGTGGACCTTATCTACAGGCCATGGAAGCATGCTGAAGGCCAGGTATGAAGTGCGGCAGGCTTTTGTCATCATCCATCTTCACATTCTGAAGTTCTCCATTTAGGCATCAAATCATGTCTCTGTCTGCCCTTTAAAAACATGGTTTTTGCATTTCAGCACCTACCTGGCTGCTCCTCTGATTGTTGATGATTTATACACAGCACTTAGTTTGCATCATCAGTTACACCGGTACCGCTCTCTCTTTCTTTCTAGTTATCGTTTATCCAGCAATCTCTGATGAGCCCGGAGGTTTTCTGTTTTGCTGATTACCCCTGTCACACTGTGGCTATTGACATCTTGAAGGCCCCCCCAGAGGATGATAACCGGGACATAGCTACCTGGTATGGCGCTCAGTAATCTTTTCTTCTGTAAGATTACCCCATCCCAGAACTTTAGCAAGATCGATCGACGATGAGGCATTTTCTTCACATAAATGTTCCATCCTAAATTAGTTGCCCGGATATTGTTTAGGAGGTCCTCCCCCATCTTATAGCCTTTCTAGAAACCCTGACCCCCCGTCCCCCTACAGGAAGAGTCTGGACTTGGTGGAGAGCCTGCTGCGCCTGTCGGAGGTGGGTCAGTACGAGCCAGTGAAGCAGCTCTTCAGCTTCCCCATCAAGCACTGCCCCGATGTGCTGGTGTTGGCGCTGCTGCAGATCACCACGTCTTGGCACGCCCTGCGGCACGAGCTCATCTCTGCCCTCATGCCCATCTTCCTGGGCAACCATCCCAACTCGGCCATCGTCTTGCATTACGCGTGGCACGGACAGGTCAGTCCCGGCTTGTGAGTCTTCTGTCAAGGTAGTGGGGAAGGAGGGGGGGGGGGGATGTACATTTCGAAGAAGTAACTAGCAGAAGAATTTATGGAGCTTTGACCCCACACCTTCCCACGATTCCACCTTCTCAGAGGAAGTGATGTGGCAAAATATTCAATCTGCATTTTCATTGGTGTGAAGAGCACCTGCAGCCACAAGTCAGTGCTTCAGACGAGTCTTGCCTGGCTGTAATGCCTCTTTTGGGTTCCAGGGCCAGTCCCTCTCCATCCGTCAGCTGATAATGCATTCGATGGCAGAGTGGTACATGAGGGGAGAGCAATATGACCAGGCCAAGCTGTCCCGCATCTTAGATGTGGCTCAGGACCTGAAGGTAGGGTATCAGTATGCCTCTTCTACCTGTGCGTCTGGAGGTTAGAGGTTAGGAAGCGCTCTCCCAAGAATGCTTGAAATGCATATTGCATAGCACTCTGGGTAACAGTGCCGCTTGGATCTCTGTCGCAGTCTCTCTCCATGCTGCTGAATGGCACCCCGTTTGCCTTCGTGATTGATCTGGCCGCGCTAGCGTCTCGCCGTGAATACCTCAAACTCGACAAATGGCTGACCGACAAAATCAGAGAGCATGGGGTAAGTCCTCCAATAACTCCCATGAATTCACCTGGCAAAGCAGAAATTTTTGTTCATTTTTTTTGGGGTTTATGAACTAAGGCATGTATCTAGCTTTCTAAAGAGCCGGTTGAAAGGTGCTCTCATCTTCGTGATGTGGAGAAATTAGGCAATTTCTGCCTGAAAAGAATAATGCACCAATTTTCCTTTTTTTTAAATTTATAAAAAAAAAAAGGTCCTTTAGACCTACGACAGTGAAAATGGTAACCGGTATGTCGGAGGAAGGTGGCGCATTTTTAAAATGGTCAGTGTTGATGAGGGGTACCGCTGTCTGTCTCAGGAACCCTTTATCCAGGCCTGCGTGACGTTTCTGAAACGACGCTGTCCCTCCATCATGGGTGGCTTGGTGCCTGAGAAGGACCAGCCCAAGAGTGCCCAGCTGCCCCCGGAGACGCTGGCTACCATGCTGGCGTGCCTGCAGTCCTGTGCGGGGTGAGTCTGCGGTGGCTGCTCCACCTACTCTGTGAAATGCTTAAATGGCTGTTAGTTTTTTGCTTAAGCACCTGCCTCCCTGGCCCCCTGTTTTGGAAGGAGCGTATCCCAGGAGCTGTCGGAGACCATCCTCACCATGGTGGCGAACTGCAGCAATGTGATGAACAAAGCTCGCCAGCCCCCCCCGGGGGTTGTGCCCAAGGGTCGTGCTCCAAGCACCAGCAGCCTAGATGCTGTATCCCCCGTGCAGGTATTGTTGGGTGCAGGTTGACGTTGACACACTGCCGGTAGCTCTCTGAGATCGCGTGTCCTGTAGTCTGCGTTCTTAGCTCGGATAGCAGTACTGAAGGGCCAGCTGCAGCCATGGTAACACCGTGCTATGCTTCCAGGCTCTTCCCAGGCTCAACAGTCTTCTGTACCCCTTGCCTTTTTAGATGGATGCCCTTAGCACCATGAGCTCCTTAAGCCTTGGAACCTCATCTGCATCACACACCCAGAGCTTGCAGGCTTTCCCCACACCCCTGGTCCCTGCGTTCAGCACCCCACAGTCCCCGGTCAAGGCCTTCCCCTCAATATCCAGTCCCAGCCCCGCCACTCCATTCGTGGGCATCGCAAGCCTTGCTCAGCTCCCAGGTAAGCTGTTACGGGCCACCGGTCCATCTGGAGCACACTTCACGGCGGGTCATGAGTGCCACTTGTCATGTCATACGGTGGTCGTGCAGTTTTGTTTTTACTGCATCTACAAATGAGTATACTCTTACATTTCATTCCATAGATATTGCTGCATTGTATATAATTATTATAAATCCCTGTCCAGGTTCGCTGGGCACAGGCAGCTTGACTGGCATTGGCACAGGGCTGGCACTGCCTACAGTGAGCACCGAGCCCTTTAGCACCAGGAAGATGAGCACATCTGGACTGAACCCAGCAGCCTTCCAGCAGAGTAAGAGAGCATGTGCACTGTCAGTGGTGCTCTGCTGGGAAAACTCTGTACTGCTTTGTGCACTATTGTTTATTCTTTACTGTTTGTGCTGAAGGGATATTTCAGTATGTTGTCCATGGGTTTTCAGTACTGATATTTTTTATTTATTTTTTGAGTATTTTCAAACCCTGGTGTATGAGTTGCCAAAATAATGATAATTTCTTGTCTTAAATACCATTATTTAACTCCTTATTGCTAATTAATGATCAGTTTTCAGGTAATATTTCAAATATTTGGATTTGCGTCATTTGACAATTAACCGCCCTCCAGTCCCCGTTTCCATTTCTCCCCAGTACTGTTTGCCTTTATTGCCTGTGTGGTGCCTTTGGCTCCCCCTTGTGACCCATGAGGTCACCCATGTGCTCTGGTCTCTCGCCTTCTCTCCCTCCCAGCTGACCTTTCTCAGGTGTGGCCTGAGGCCAATCAGAACTTTAGCAAGGAGATCGATGATGAGGCAAACAGCTACTTCCAGCGCATCTACAACCACCCGCCGCATCCCACCATGTCCGTTGACGAGGTACGTTCAAAAACCCACTATCCGTCTAAATGCTTAGTCTCATGGCTGTTTTTAATGTGATATGTGTGCCATCATATGTGATTTTATATCGCTTAGATCTTTAATACGATTCCCAATACTTTCATTGAAATTAAATATAGCCTTTGTTGACCATTCTGTCTTGACTCTGATGCTTGTAGGTTCTTGAGATGCTCCAGCGGTTCAAGGACTCGAGCGTCAAACGCGAGCGAGAGGTGTTCAACTGCATGCTGAGGAACCTGTTTGAGGAGTACCGCTTCTTCCCCCAGTACCCTGATAAGGAGCTGCATATCACTGCCTGTCTGTTTGGCGGCATTATCGAGAAGGGCCTCGTGACCTACATGGCCCTGGGGCTCGCTCTGCGCTACGTCCTCGAGGCCTTGAGGAAGCCTTTTGGCTCCAAAATGTACTATTTTGGTATCGCTGCACTGGATCGCTTTAAGAACAGGTACTTAGGCTCCTGAATTTCTCACGTTTCTGTTGCGTGCCAGTAATAGCCATTGCAGTAACAGTGCTGGTGTCTTCGCTCCCTCCCTTTTTAGGCTAAAGGACTATCCTCAGTATTGCCAGCATTTAGCCTCCATTGGCCACTTTATGCAGTTCCCTCATCACCTTCAGGAGGTAAATGTTTCTCATGCATTTGCATTTGTCCTCATCTCTGCCCTGTCTGATTAATATAATATATTTGAGAATCATGAGCGTTAAAGGGCATGAATTTTCTGGTTGAGTGTTCCCGTTACTAATTTTCTAATTCTGAAAACTAATTCTATAGCACCCCTCCCACAATGTCCCACGATGCATAGCAGTTAATTTAGCACCCGAAACATCACTGACGGCTGGTTGTTACACTGGATTTGACAGCCTGACTTCACATCCTTTTTTTTTTCTTTTAAATAAAAATGTTTAAGCCCCTTTTTCTTTAAAAATTGTTTTAGTAGTTTCCCCCCCCAATTCTCTGAACAGTCTTGCATTTGCAGGACAATGTGTCGTCATACGTTGGTAATATTTAAATTTTGTTGTGAATGGAAGGAGTCCCTGCCACTCTCCAAAGCCTCTTGCCTAATAGCAGCGCGGGTGCCGATCCCTCTGTGCGATGGATAAATCTGCACACTGTGCACTTTTTATTTGCTGTGTGTGCAGTACATCGAGTACGGCCAGCAGACGAGGGACCCTCCTGTGAAGATGCAGAGCTCCATTACCGGTCCAACTAGCTTGCCTCTGGTCCAGCCTCCCCCAAAAGCATCCATGCTGCCAAGCCAATCCAGCTCCATGGTACCCAGCACCTCTGCCATCCCCACCACTGCCTCTGCCACCAAAACCACCACCATTGCCCGTCCGACTTCAGTGAGCTTCAAGAAGGATGTACCTGTGAGTATGGCGGCGAGGAGCGTGTTCCGTGCATATTACTCTTTCTCCCTCCAGCTGATTGCATCTGCACGTTGTAAATGCACTGCAGATGTCCTATTATTGTGTCATTTCATCCTTATGTCGAATCTCTACGAGTAGTTGACGTTTCTAAGTTGCAAAAAGGAATGTAACTGTGTATCGTAAAGTCTCATTGTTGTAATTTTCATGGGTCCTGATTGCTTTAAAGAAAGCATGTGTGGGCCAACATGTAACCTTTCCATAACTGTCCTTTTGATTAATCCTTTTAAATGTCATTTTCAGCCTTCCATAAACACCACCAATATTGACACCCTGCTTGTGGCCACTGATCAGATTGAGAGGATAGTGGAACCTCCAGAAAATATCCAGGAGAAAATCGCATTCATCTTCAATAATTTGTCTCAGTCCAACATGATTCAGAAGGTGAATGTTCAGAGACGGTGATTTCTGAAGTCTGCTTTTGATTTGTGTTGTGGTATAGAGTATTATAGAGTATTGGTCTGTTGTTACATTATTGCTGTATCAATGTTCAGAACAGACCTTTAATGCTGAGTTTTGATACATGCTTCTAAAACCCACTTCCGGTATATACACATGCATGTCGTATAATGTGAAATGATTTTCTTTGGTTATGACCTCTCTGAGCACAAGCGCAGTGTGACAGTGAAATGCTATGATCCATCAGATTGTTTTTAAAGCTCTTTCTTCGTTTAAGGTTGAGGAGCTGAAGGAAACTGTGAAGGAGGAGTTCATGCCTTGGGTGTCCCAGTACTTGGTCATGAAGCGAGTTAGCATTGAGCCCAACTTCCACAGCCTCTACTCGAACTTTTTGGACACACTGAAAAACGCAGAATTTTTCAAAATGGTCCTCAGTGAAACTTACAGAAACATCAAGGTGGGATTAGAGGGATCCCTTCCCAACGTCCACTCAACATTCCCAACATTTACTATATGAAGCATATTTATATCAGAAGTCCAAATAATTGTAGCTGAAAATGGCTGTGACTCTGAGGGTTTTAGATGATTTGTGATTTACTTCTGTGAATAAATGATATGCAAGTGTGACAGCTGGGATGTTTAGTAATAGGGTCAGTTTTTACTAGGTAAATTACTAGGTGAAGAGTTGGACAAAATAATGGGAGCGCCACATGGAAAAGCTGAAGTAATTTTATAGTAACAGTCACAATAACAGTAACAGTGTGCAAACACAGCTGGGCACCAGCCAGAATCCAAATGTCTTCCAGTGTTAAAGTGCACATTGGTTTCTTTACGGCAGGTTCTTCTCACCTCTGATAAGGCAGCGGCCAACTTCTCTGACCGGTCCCTGTTGAAGAATTTAGGCCATTGGCTTGGGATGATTACTCTAGCTAAAAACAAGCCCATCCTCTATACTGTAAGTAGCCCTGTCATGTCCCTTATGCATTGGTCAATGAGAACAGGAGGTTTAATAGATATGCGCTAGTGACCATCCCTGCACTACTGTACTTATACTTTAAGGCGGCCTAGAGCATTTGGTCAGGTTTTTTTCTGGCTCTTTAAGGACCTGGATGTGAAATCCCTTTTGCTGGAAGCCTATATGAAGGGGCAGCAGGAGCTCCTCTATGTCGTCCCTTTTGTTGCCAAAGTCTTGGAATCCAGCCTCAGGAGCCTCGTAAGTCTGGGCTCTTTGGTCTGTCGTACATGCTTCATGCGTCCTGGAGACCTGCCAGTCTGCTACGCTGGTGACCTTAAGTCTTGGAGTGAAAGTTCTTTGTCTTCTCTGTGGTTTTGTGTATCGCTGTGTTTGTTTCCTCTTGCTAAATACCTGGTGCAGAAGAAATGTTTTTGTTTTATTACTGAGCTGGTGCCTAATGGGTTCATTAATGTGATTATTACGAATGTTGTTCAGCATGGTGATCAACTCGGTCTCTCTAATAAACGAACAGCAGATTCAGGTTTGTGTGTGTTGCAGATCTTCAGACCCCAGAATCCCTGGACCATGGCCATCATGAATGTATTGGCAGAACTGCACCAGGAGCATGACTTGAAGGTGACTCCCTGTCATTGTGCTTTTCTTGGCTGATGGCTCTCCTTTCTGCTTGCTACTGCATGCCGTTCCTCATTTGAATTTGCATTATTTCCCACCCTTTTCTCCATTTTAGTTGAACTTGAAGTTTGAAATCGAAGTGCTATGCAAGAACCTTTCCCTGGACATTAACGACTTGAAGCCTGGCACTCTGCTCAAGGACCAGCACAAGCTGAGCACCCTGGAGGTGCAGCTGTCTGCACCAAAGAAGGAATCCAGGCCAGCAGAGGAAGTGCAGCCAGTCAGCACCAAAGGTCAGCCCAGCAATTTCAGTTTGTCCCACTTTTCACCATCTGTAATGTCGCTCTTACAAGCTCCTAAAAGCTTAGGTCTGATCCTGTTCCTGCCATTTGCTTGTGTTCTGTGTTACTTTGTATAGGTCAGTTCACCTCTTTCCCGATTGAACTGCACTGCACTGTTGAAGTTTAAACGTGTATTTGTCTCTTATAGCAGCCTCTGTGTTGTATAAGCAGTCCTGATCCTTGTCTTGACTATAGATCAGTCCTGTAGCTCCGATGTTCTTTGCAGAGTGTCGTCTGCTGGTTTGTAGCCGACTGCCATTCCTTTTGCAGTTGTAGCCCCCCCAGCACCGCCGGGCAGCGGGACACCCAGCACAGCCACGGGCCCCCCGACCGCCCTCTTCAGTTACCATGACATTAACGTCTACTCCTTGGCAGGACTGGCTCCCCACGTCACCGTCAGCCACACGGTGAGTGCTGCCTGCCCGAACTTCGATGGTGTCTTCTGTGTATTGGGCTGCATCTTCCAGAGGTTCCAGAGATTTAATCTGATGATTAATCAAGTAATTATCCACACCTAATATATTGTAATATAATTAGGCTATCATGAGGCAGGAAGCAACCAACCATTACAGGATGCACACACACAGTCCCACAAACCCCCAGCTTAGGCACTCCAGTTCACTTAAGCTTCATGTATTTGGGCAGTGGAAGGAAACCTGAGGATCCACTGAAAAGCCACATACACACACAGGGTGGAACATGCAGACTCCACAGACACAGAGGTCGTGTGCAGCAACTCCACTACTCACAGCGGCAGGCTTGTGCGACGTTAATATCGACACGGCATTTCATGCACATGCACTTGTCACATCGCCAGGACCACAATCTGCTGGTTTCAAACTGTCAACGTTGAGCTAAAAAAACTTTAAATCACTGAAAACATAAGCTATGCAGTTTTAGTGAGGGTCCCTTTTCAGAATAATCTAACACAAGTTTAGTGCCACTGCTTTTGCTTGTGGCCTGGCATGTGGTCTCTGGAACAATCCTAATCATTCTAGTTCTGGCTGTTGTACTCACTCATACCAGTGGCACCCTAGATCCCTTAGGTCATGTGTTGCATTTGTGAAACAAAAATGAGTGAAACTGAGAAAAAGGAATAAGAACTGGTCACAAAAATATTGTCTTCTGCTGTATGGAAATATTTTGTATTCCATAGAGTAAATTGAACAAGTGATTTGTCAGCATTGCTTTGTGTCTGACATCTCATGACACCAACTTATTTCACCAATCTATTTCCCTTTGTAGTTAATTTTAAACTCCGAAATATCATAACTTCAAATATCGCAATAAACCTTCCCCATATTGTTCACAACTAAAAGTGTTGTTAATATAATGATGATAGGATTAATAAAATTTTACGGTTATTATGTACCATATTATATAAGTCAATGTGGCCAAGCTAATCTTCGTTTTAGCAGCAGTTAGTGTGATGGCAAACGCAGGCCAGCCTTCTCGAGGCTCAATGGCACGTATCTCTGGCTAGCCTTGCATTATTGGGTGAGTCTGTCAGATCTTAAGAAACATTAAGTTTTATCTGCCTTGCAGATGTTCTGTTGTGATATTTAAGCTCTGCAGTACTGCCTTTATTTTTACTCTCTTCCGATATGTGCTGTCTGTCTTATGCGTTATTGCCCAGAAATTGAAGGAAAGATTTAACCGATGTTTTTTAATAGTAGTTTGAGTAATCATGACAGCTCTACTTATCTCTAGGGAAATTGATATACAGTCCGATAAAAATGGTTTAGCTTTGTGCTTTACTGATTCCTCAGTCAAAGCCTTAGCGGGGATACCCTGCAGTCTGATTGGCCACTTAACCCCCCCCACAGATTCCCCTTCTGCAGGCCCACCCCCAGCTGAAGCAGTGCGTGCGGCAGGCCATTGAACGTGCCGTTCAGGAGCTGGTGCACCCTGTAGTGGACCGCTCTATCAAGATCGCCATGACAACCTGCGAGCAGATCGTCAGGAAGGACTTCGCTCTGGACCCAGAGGAGTCACGCATGCGGATGGCGGCGCATCACATGATGCGCAACCTGACGGCCGGCATGGCCATGATCACATGCAGGGAGCCGCTGCTCGTCAGCATCGCCGCAAACCTGAAGAGTGGCTTCACCGCGGCGCTCAGGGTGCGTCTCGGCCGGTTATTGGTGTGTGCGAAGTTTGACGCTGGATTTGCGGCCATCCTGATTCAAGTTCTCCACCAGGCCCCCACTCCCCAGCAGAGGGAGATGATGGAGGAGGCCGTGGCCAAGATCGCGCAGGACAACTGCGAGCTGGCGTGTTGTTTCATCCAGAAGACGGCCGTGGAGAAGGCTGGCCCAGAGATGGACAAGCGGCTAGCTACCGTGAGTATCGGCAGGAATGCCCCAGCCTGCGGGCCCGACCCCGATCCCGCCTGACGCCGCTCTGCTTCCCCGCAGGAGTTTGAGCTGAGGAAGCACGCCCGGCAGGAGGGTCGTCGGTACTGTGACCCAGGTGTCCTGACCTACCAGGCCGAGCGCATGCCGGAGCAGATCCGGCTGAAGGTGAGTCATCGCCTGGTGGCAGCCTCAGCCCCGGCAGATTCGGCTACGGTCACGTTCCACGTACCGCTCTGCCTTTGCCTCTTAGGTCGGGGGAGTGGACCCCAAACAGCTCGCCGTCTACGAGGAATTTGCACGCAATGTCCCAGGATTCCTGCCAAGCAATGACCTTTCCCAGCCCACTGGCTTCCTTGCTCAGCCCATGAAGGTATAGAGCCACTCCTTCATATTGAAGGTCAAGTGTGTGTGTGTGTGTGTGTGTGTGTGTGTGTGGTTTATATTCCCATTACGTGAACCTGTTTTTTTTTTTTTTTTTTTTTTTTTTTTTTTTTTTTTTTTTTTTTAAAGTTGTGGGGACCACAAGGGGAAACTGAATTTTATAAAAATCTGTGACTGCAATCAAACTAATTATGCTAAGAGTCTTGTATTTTTTTAGGCGACTTACGGTCAAGGCTGGGTAGGGGTTAAGGTTGTCATTGATGGGATTAGGGTTTTCTCTAATAGAAATGAATGGAAGGTCCCCACAAAGATATGAATACAAACGTGTGAGTGTATAAGTGTATGGGGTCTTGCGGCCATGTCATTCTCCTCCCATTGCTTTGGAGCTCTCACTCCCTCCCTTTTCTCACCTGTAGCAGCAGGTCTGGCCAACAGACGACATGGCTCAGATCTATGACAAATGCCTGGCTGAACTGGAGCAGCACCTGCACGCCGTTTCCCCAACGCTGGCCGTGAACCCGCTGACTCAGGCGCTGCGCGGTCTCGTGGAGTCCGTGGCCCTCACCCGCAGCAATCGCGACAGCGTGGGGGCACTGGCCCTGCTGCAGAAGGTCAGAGAGAGCCCTGCCGTGGAGTCTTAACCGTGGAAAGGATCAGAGATGAATGAGCTGTTCACGGCAGAGATGTCCGTTGCTTTTTCTCCCCTCACCGCCATCTCCACCCTCTCAGGCAGTGGAGGGGCTGCTGGATGCCGCCGGCAGTGCCGACCCCGACCTCCTGCTTCGCTACAGAGAGTGCCACCTGCTGGTGCTGAAGGCCCTGCAGGATGGGCGTGCCTACGGCCCACAGTGGTGCAACAAGCAAGTCACCAGGTCAGTAGATGCAAGTCCGTCGTGAGCCACAGGCAGCTTTGGCTGTAGAGATGCAGCATTTGTAGGGCCCACACACACACTTCCTTCATCATAATTAATGTGGCAGATTGGTATCCCGGGAGAGTAAACTGCCTGGATATAGCCGTGTGTGTGTCGCCTCTTCAGGTACCTCATGGAGTGCAGAGATGAGTACAAGTATAACGTGGAGGCGGTGGAGCTTCTGATCAGGAACAACCTGGTCAACATGCAACAGTATGACCTGCACCTGGCCCAGGTATTCACCACACCCTCTTAGCTTGGCTCTTGTATGGTTTGGCGCAGTCTGTTTCCTGTGGGGGCTAAATAGGGTTTGCCAGTTTTGAATGGTTGCCTTGAGGATACGGACTTCAAATCCCAAGCTCAGCTCTTGCTAAAAAAAAAAAAAAACTCAATTCATTGACCGTTGTTGATTGTACCTGCTGGTTTGCCTCTGCCCCTCCAACCCCCAGTCGATGGAGAACGGTCTGCACTACATGGCCGTGGCCTTTGCCATGCAACTGGTGAAGCTGCTGTTGGTGGACGAGTGCAGTGTGAGCCAGGTCACCGAGGCAGACCTCTTCCACACCATCGAGGCGCTTATGCGCACCAGCGCCCACCCCAGAGGCAATGCACCGGAGGGGTGGGTTGTCATCAAATCTAAAGTCCGCATCCCTCCACCTCAGTGGCTGTCATTGTTGTCATTTACAGTGGGAGCACATGGATTAATGTCTAGAACGCTGTCCTGGTGTAGGTGTCAGCTGATGCTTTATTCAGGGGCCTCGCACTAATCTAGATGCTGGCAGTTCTGCTTATGCAGTTTTAAAATCTCCACGCTGAGTGTCATGCCTTGATGTTCTCAGGCTCCCCCAGCTGATGGATGTGGTCCGCTCGAACTACGAAGCCATGATGGACCGCTCCCACGGCGGGCCCAACTTCATGATGCACTCGGGGATTTCCCAGGCCTCGAAGTATGATGACCCCCCCGGCCTCAGGGAGAAGGCAGAATACCTTCTGAGGGAGTGGGTCAGCCTGTACCACTCCTCCGCTGCCGGACGTGACAGTACCAAAGCTTTCTCTGCCTTCGTCGGACAGGTACCCCTGTGTCCCACGTCTAGCTGCGCTCCTGGTCCGGTTCAGGCAGTCACGTGACCTACCAGTGTTCTCAGAATGAACGGTGGACGTCAGCTTCTGTTTTAGACATGGCAGTGACCCCTGCAGCAGCATCTTGGGCTCTGTGACTCTCACCAATTGTGCAAGAAACGGCAGGATTCTAAAAGGTTCTGTCATGACACCTGTGTTTTCCCAGATTTTGTTCACTAGTAAGATTTATAAGCCTCTCATGGTGTCTTATCAGCGAAGGTAGGGCTACAGATCACACATGTTCATGTTCCTCTGTAGATGTGCCTGTCGGTTCACACAGTCTTAGTCACAACCTGTAGCATGAAGGAATGTTATTGGACCAGGTACAGGAAACTTGGAATCGAAAGCAGTTCTGTGCGGCTACTAAATGCACTTGTTCCATGTGCTCCATCGGGAGTGTAGGAAGAGCAGGTCCATCCACCCACTTTGTGTTGTCTTAAGATTCCCCAGTTGACACTCTTGCCACCCATGCTCTCTTGATCCAGATGCACCAGCAGGGGATCCTGAAGACCGACGACCTGATCACACGTTTCTTCCGGCTCTGCACGGAGATGTGCGTGGAGATCAGCTACCGCACCCACACCGAGCAGCAGCACACGCCGGCCGCTGGCGCCACCATCATCCGCGCCAAGTGCTACCACAACCTGGACGCCTTCGTGCGGCTTATTGCCCTGCTGGTGAAGCACTCTGGGGAGGCAGCCAACACCGTCACGAAGATCAATCTGCTCAACAAGGTAGGCCTGGGGAAGTGGAGGGTGTCCATCTGAATCATATGGTTTTTGAATACTGCTGCCCTCTTGTGGCCAGTGTGTCATTGCATGCAAGTATGTATTGGAATTGTCTGTTCGTAAGAAAATGCTTGTTTAAAAGGTGTGATTTTTTAAAATGTAAAGCGACTTAATTGTATTGAGTGGTTCTGGAATATCATTTAGACGACAATAGAAGAATAAAGTCTTCAAGGAACTGTATGGGAGCAAAGTAATTTGTGGCTAGATAACACCCAAATGTCCGTGTCAGCATTGCGCCGTCTCATGTACACGTAGGTCCTGGGCATCGTGGTCGGCGTCCTCATCCAGGATCATGACGTTCGCCACACTGAGTTCCAGCAGCTGCCGTATCACCGTATCTTCATCATGCTGCTTTTGGAGCTGAATGCCCCTGAGCACGTGTTGGAAACGATCAACTTCCAGACCCTCACTGCCTTCTGGTAAAAAGCCCTCTGGGACTTTGGGCAAACCCATCCTTCCCCTGAAGTAGTGTTTCCCAACCCAGTCTGGAGGGACCCCCAGACAGTCCCAGTTAACCCACATTTTTGCTCCCTGCCAGCTCCTGATGAACATGGGCAGCCCGGGGGTCCCCGAGGACTGGGTTGGGGAAACGCTGCCCTAAAGCACACTGCATTACCCATGATGTTATCGGTGCTTCTTGCAATTACATTGTAAGATGTGAAAATTGAATATTCATAATGCTGGCAAAATCATGTGGCACCCAGCTGTAAGAAACACAAGCTTGTAGCATTGGGGTAGAACTCTTTCTGTGAAGGTTCTTCCTCCTTGTCCGCAGCAACACATTTCACATCCTTCGGCCCGCCAAGGCCCCAGGCTTTGTCTATGCTTGGCTGGAGCTCATCTCTCATCGCATCTTCATCGCCCGGATGCTGGCTCACACGCCACAGCAGAAGGTAAGATGCCTGGGTGACCCTCCCTCATTTCTAATGATGCTCAGTGGCAGGAAGTGTTATGCAGTGTCTCACTGCCCCCCCTCCCCAATTTGATTTAACCAGTTCTGTTCACTTTCTTCAGGGTTGGCCAATGTATGCCCAGCTTCTGATTGATCTGTTCAAGTACATCGCCCCCTTCCTGAGGAATGTGGAACTCAGCAAACCTATGCAAATTCTCTACAAGGTACAGCATCTGCATTTAGTCTTCTGGCTATTATAGGCTCACAGTATTGTTTTGTTCTTCTGGCATTGTGCCTGCAGCTGTCATTGTCCTTCATTTGTATGAGAATACAGTGCTTTATAAAGCATAACATTGTGAAGGAACAGCCTGCCCACCGCCCACCCATACACACGTCAGTGCTGTGCGAAATGGCAGACTAATTCAGTGTAACGCTGATGTTTGTTTGTCCTGTTCGATTGCTCCAGGGTACTCTGCGGGTCCTCCTGGTCCTGCTTCATGACTTCCCAGAATTCCTGTGTGACTACCACTACGGCTTCTGTGATGTCATTCCTCCGAACTGCATCCAGCTGCGTAACCTGATCCTCAGTGCCTTCCCCCGGAATATGAGGCTCCCTGACCCCTTCACCCCCAACTTGAAGGTAAGAGTGTAAATCCTGCTTGCTTTTATCAGAGTCTCCTTTAATTAGCAAGTCTGTAGAACCCTTGATATTTAGTTACCTCCCCCCAATACATGTTGTTAGTATATCGGCTAAGATTTGCATTTAGGTCAGTATTCAAACTAATAAGTACATGTCATTGTTTCCTTTTAATGGTTAGGTGGACATGCTCAGCGAGATCAACGTAGCCCCTCGTATCCTCACTAACTTTACTGGAGTGATGCCGACTCAGTTTAAAAAAGACCTGGACTCCTACCTGAAAACTCGCTCCCCTGTCACATTTCTGTCCGAGCTACGCAGCAATCTGCAGGTAGGGGGCACCAGTCTGGGTCCCTGGAAACATTTGCAGCTCAGCGACTCCTCGCTAGACCAGGTTAACAATTTTATGCCTTTGAACAGTTTTGATGTCAGTGTTGTGCATGTTTGTGTACTAATTGTAGTTAGTAGACTAAAAATTCCTTATACTATTCTTAATGAATGTTTGAATGAACGTATGGTGTGTCCAGCTATCCCTGGTGTGTGCATGGGCGCGCTTGCATGCGGATGGCGTCCCTAACTTTGCCCTGTAATGCTAGACCCCTGCACAAAGATGCTATTCAAGTGTGCTTGTTAGACGGTGCTCCTGTATCTTACAAGGCCAATTGGTTCCACAGCCCACCACGATGCTCCAAAATCTCATTTGTGCAAGACCCTTTTTAAATAAGTGCCTATTTACTTTGCATACAAGCCTATTCCCAACCTATCCTATATGTTAAACAGCCGGCTGACACACACTCTGCTCGACCCATGTTTACGCACCTTGTGTGCCACATTGAAATTGTACATTTTGGCTAGTATTAAAGTTTCTTTTAAAATTATTTTTAAATATCATGTAAAACTACATTATCAAAAACCCATGTAAGATGCAGGCTGAGTGTGTAATGGAATAACATTTTACAAGCTTGGCTGTGCTTTGGCTTCCGGGGTTGGGGGGGGGGGGGGGGGGGGGGGGGGGGGGGGGGGGGGGGGGGGGGGGGGGGGGGGGGGGGGGGGGGGG
>JABFEA020000010.1:20431003-20442724 GCA_019775915.2 Cyphomyrus plagiostoma | reverse complement strand
CCCCCCCCCCCAGGACGGTACCTGTTCCTCAATGCCATCGCCAATCAGCTGCGCTACCCTAACAGCCACACACACTACTTCAGCTGTACCATGCTGTACCTCTTTGCTGAAGCCAACACTGAGGCTATCCAGGAGCAGATAACAAGGTTTGGGCTTTGCCTGTCCTTTTAAAATGACTTTTAAAGTGATTTTTCCAAAGGTGGTGGATCTGTCTGTGCGTGTAATGCTCTATTCAGTGTTTGGTGTGATTTACACACGTCGATCGATGGATGTTTTAGATGGATCATTATAATTTGCCCTCTGCTCCAGGGTCTTGCTGGAGAGGCTGATCGTGAACCGGCCACACCCCTGGGGTCTGCTCATCACCTTCATCGAGCTCATCAAGAATCCTGCCTTCAAATTCTGGAGCCATAACTTTGTGCACTGTGCACCTGAGATAGAGAAGTAATTCATCGTGGGGGAGAGGGTGGGATTAGAGGTTCTCTCATATTTGCTAAGGCATCGATAGAAATACTACAAATTGTCTTAATTGCGGCTTAAAGTACATTAGGTTTCAATTAACTATCCCCCCATGAAATCTCATTTTGGCACCCATAAATGAATTGATCTTGCCACCTTTTCATGAAAATTTGCTTGCATATCTCCTAGAATGGGGTTTGCAGAACTTTAACTGGATATAGGTGAATAAAACCCTAAAGGATGGCTGGTACTGTTTGTGCACTGAATGATGCTCCGCCTTCAGCAAGACACGCTGGTTATGCTTCATTAAGACTCTGCAGTGTGCTATGCTGAGTGTCTCTGTACTATTGTGGTTTACATCCTCATAGGATCATGCGTCATTGTGCCTTCTGCTGACAGCACCTAGTTACAGATTCTTCATGCAAAGATTTTTCTTTCTTTGCTTGAATGCAGTAGCAACAGAGAACCTCAGTTTCAAATTTCAGGTCCCAGGTGATGCATGTTAGAAATGTTTAGAAATGTCACTATCATTAATATACCCATTTGTTACCACTTTGTCACAAACAGGTTGTTCCAGTCCGTGGCTCAGTGCTGCATGGGCCAGAAGCAGGCACAGCAGGTGATTGAGGGCACTGGTGCCAGTTAGTGGGGCTGCATTGTTGGAGTCCTGACCTGGGTCTGTCTCCCTCCATCACGCCAACAGCACCAAGATGAACAGACGTGGTGGGCGCAAGTCACACCATTGCCTATTAGAGACTTCCATAACTGTGATGGAGGTTGGGGGCGGCATTTGTAGAACAAGCAAGTGCTGTGAACATTTACAAGTAAATAAATTGAGATGGTAGGGCCTCCTGGACAATGTGGAGCTGAGGTGAAGATTAAGATAGGTTAAGTGTTTCAAAATGTTGCTGCGCTCCCAGCAACAGACAGACCCGCTCACCTTAAATTTTTTTGGCTGTCCTCCCTTTGTTTCCAAAATTAGTTTTGTTAAAAAGCATGTAGGGGGAGCAGCTGTTAATGACCCCTGTCAGCGGGCCGGGGACGATGCAGAGCACAAGTGGTCTGCTGGGTTATATGTCCTGGGAAATTATCTGTGTGGGAGTGGTTAGATGACTCATTAAGGATGGTAAAGGGTATTATACTCTGTGTTTATGGGTTCCCCCGGATGCCTGTAAATTGTGACATAAGAATATTTGAGATTGTATAAAGACCATTAAAAGTATGATGGACCGATAGAAGCCTTTTTGTAATGATTTTGAATGTTTTGTAAAATCATTTGGTCCATGTGTTATTTTGCAGTATTTCATAGTTTTGCCTGTAGTTCTTTTCACTGGATTTCTGTATGTATGCATATTATGTAGTTAATGCATTAAAAATCTTTGCCTGCATTTTACTCTTGCACATCTATGCTGTTTTTGCATTCTTGTTTCATTACTTTTTTTAATCAAGCGTAATGTTGTAAATGTGCCTTTTTTAATATTAGAACAAACACTTTGCTTGCCTATTGTCTATTGGAGAATGTATTCTGCTCTACGGGGTAAAACTTGAAAGGTTCGCGAGGATCTGATAGTGATAAGAAGCCGGTGGAGGGGCTCCGTTTTCAATTTAATATTACTTATGGGAGACGGATTTTCAAAGTCAGCTTTATTGTCAATTCTGCCATATGTACAGAATTTACAGAGAATTGAAATGGCGTTTTCTCACAAACCCTAGTTAAACAGAAAACATTTATACAAAAAAATTTAAAAATACAAGAGTATCTTTAATATATATCGCCTAAATGTATCTACGTAATTAGCCACGCAAAACTGCTTAAAACCTGGGTAAGTTTTGTGTTACGGAAATCTCGCAGAGAACACGCTTTTTCGTGTGCCGTGGCGGTATGTCAATTGGAGACACCCCCTTAACAAGTAGTAGTTCATTGGGTCGCTCTTGAATATTTGGGTTAATACGATAGAAAACAGGAAGTATTGTTTAAAGAGTGAGAATGCGAGGCTCTCGTTGGGTGTCTGTAGGAGGGAGTTTTAAACTATCAGCACGTTTGCACAGTTTTGCTGTAACTACAAAGCAAAAAGCGGTCTCTATAATTATTGCTTGGTATCGCGATTTCGGACACGCACAGCGGATTCGTGTGTGACACCGTAACCGAAATATTTTAATTTACTAGGTATCTCAACATCCGATTAATTTCTTAAATTGCAGGTTATTTAACGATGAGAATTGTTGTGTTAAGTCATTTAATGAATTTAGTCATGCTAATTATTCTTAAATCGCTATGATACAACTTCAATTTGTAGAACAAAGTTCGACGAAAGCAACGTTTACCATCCTGCTTCGCTGCCCAGAATTAACTCGGTATTTTCTACGCTGCTCAGTGACATCTAATGTTACCCTATATATACTATTATTGAAACTATACAATAATATTTATAGAATAAACTTTACTTCGATGTGTTGTTACTACACAGTTTCTGAAAGAGGCTATTTTGATCATGATAGTTTATGATAGATTTACTGTTTTACGATTCGTCCGTCGAGTTTCTTTTTGCAGACGGTCCCTGAGGTTTAAATCCATCCCAGCATGCACTGCACGTCTAACGGCTTTATACTGTAGGACCTCATTGCCGGTAGCTGCGAATCAAACGGATTCCGGGTCCGTGAGCCGAACTCGGGCCGAACCTGCTCGAGACTGACTAACCGCGCGTGGCCCAGAGCCGCAGGACGCAGCTGGGCGCGTGTCACCGAGATCTGGCGTGACGACGTGAGGGTGTAAGAAGCAGCGCTCCGCGGTGACCCGCGACAACCCGAGCATTCAGAACCGGACAGTAACCAGATGGATTTGGAGCTGAGCAGAACTGAGCTAGATGCCATGGCTGAGTCACTACAGTGTCAGACGCCGAGCCGGCATGAAAAGAGTCTCGGATTACTCACGACTAAATTTGTTAATTTACTACAGGAGGCTAAGGACGGAGTGCTAGACCTCAAAATAGTAAGCGTGTTTTGCTCTTTGCGAGTAATTGATAGGGATATAAATGTTTCATTTTAAATCTGCTGCCAAACATAGTTTTGTCCTGCCAAATAAGCATACTGATTTTTTTTACTCGAGGCTGCACCTGGTTAAAGAACCGGGTTATTCAGGAGTTAATATGTATCCCTCCTCGGAATGGACTCTTGACTTTGGCTGTACTTATCCCAAATTCGTTTCCTGATCTAATTACATCTAAATTAATTTTCTGGAATACTTAGCTAGTTGTTTTGCTTTGGCTGTGCTGGTAGAGAATGTCCCTTGTGGCTGGAATAATAAGTGTTTCCTGATGCAGCAAGACTAGACAGAACAATCACCGGTACACATTTAACCCATGTTCACAATAACGACAAGTAATTAAAAGAAAATGTAATCTTAATATTGATTACTATTGGTAATTTCCGAGCTGTAAAGTATAACGTGTAAGTCTGGTTATCTGATAAGAATAACGCAGGAGTTTTTCAGTTCATGTATTTTCGCGTAACGTTTATATGCACTTTTATTGGATTCCAGGAGTAAGTGCATTTTAATACCGCAAAATACGCTTTGATTGAGGTGTTTCTACCTTGGTGCATGTTTCTTGGTTATCAAAAACGACGTTAAACCTTGCACATTTACTATAGAACACAACATGTGCTGTCGTCGGAGATGTAACCCACCAGTTGTAGTTATATATGCGAGGCCGATCGCCATTCATTTTCCTTTATATGATGGAGATCAGGTGTTTGTGCATTACGGTTTCCTCTACGCACCCGAGCAGTGCACGGGGGCCGCGTGTGGTGAGTTGATCGCGAGCTGTTCAACGGCGCCTCTCCTGCTGTGTCGCCATGGAAACTGAAACTTCATCCAGGACGGGGAAGGGGAATGCAGCTCGGTCCGTAGGCTCGTTCCCAGTGTGAGTGACACCGATGTGGGTGGTTGGCCGGTGTTTTCCCAGCGGGAAAAAACAATAATCCAGAAGTATATGACCTAACTGCATACACTGTGCTGCTGGGATTGTTCTCTATAATAAAAATAACTGTACATGTTTAAATTAAAAATACGGGTCCAGCTGGGGTATCTGTTCATAGAGTGAACTATTCGTTTGTCTTTAAAGAAGCAAACAGTGATGGGACAATGATACAGTGCTATTACATGGGGTATTATTTGGCCAAGTGTCGTAATTACCGTGAGTCAACTATTTGCCCTAGCTGGGTTGTTTTGTTAGTATATTTTCACACACCGATCCATCATGTGGCATATATTACTTGCAGAATTATGTTGTTCTGTTCAAGTAACCATTTTCAACTTTATTGTGGTCGGTTTAAGTATGTTAACATGACCGAGCAACAGAATGTGTTGCGATGCTGCGCCCGTGGGAATCGCACACGGACTGGGGATTTTGAAGTAATTCGCCCTGGTCCGATGTATGCTAGTGGCCTGTTTATGTTTAACTCCTCGTTTAACTCTTTTTTTTTTTTTTTTTACCTCTCACTTTTCCATTTAATGCTGAAAATGTATACTTGCAGAGGCAGTTAGATTACCCAGTAGTCTGGGGTGATTTTTAAAAATGCTGGATAATCAGATTATTTTTATAGTTGCTTACTTTAGCATTTCAGTGTAGCAGTCAGGTGTTAAATTGGGAAATACTGTACATTGTAAACGCTGAAAGAATCCTAATCTTGGGGTAAAA
Source organism: Cyphomyrus plagiostoma (assembly GCA_019775915.2). Classification (NCBI taxonomy): domain Eukaryota; kingdom Metazoa; phylum Chordata; class Actinopteri; order Osteoglossiformes; family Mormyridae; genus Cyphomyrus; species Cyphomyrus plagiostoma. Next base: position 20,437,568 of record JABFEA020000010.1, on the reverse strand, counting down.
TTTAACTAAGGCTAGTTAAACTTCAGTTTATGAGCATTAAAATACAATTTAAAAACAAGCATTTCAATGCCTGTCATTAGTGCTTTAAATTGAAATGCTGATTTTGATCTGTGGTTTGATTTGTGACATTCCTTGAATATATTCAGATTTAAAATATAAATTTGTTTAATTTTTTGTGTAGAGCACTAAATGTTTAAAGTTGGTTCTTAATTTCATAGACTTTATGATGCTCTCTACATGCTCGCTTTACACAAATGGTGTGTTGCCTCCAAAATAGGGTGGAATTAATAAATTGCTGTGTGGTTTAAATGGATAGGAGGGACTTGTATGTCACTGTGTTCTAGCCCTAAGTCCTGAAGTGTAAGACAGTTGGGCCCAGATTTTGTTGAATATATGATATATTCATATAAGAATATATAAGGTTATATAAGAATATATAAGATTTCAGGTGGTTGATCGTTGACTGTGAAAGAAACAACATCAACCGTTGGGTGACAGGCTGACAGCCTCATGTAGGACTAGAGAAGGGAGGTAGCAGCATACTTCGATATTTATGCAGTGACATAATCTACGTACGAGTAAGATGAATATCATTCAGCAAACTGTCCTCCCAGTCAGGTACCTCCTACTTCCTGCCCTGTACTCTTTAATACTGGTTTCCTTCCAGAGTCCAAAGACATCTAGTCAAGCTAATTTGCATTTCTAAATTGCCTATAGATTTTGATTTCACTCAGCTTGCGAGGAGTCAGCTGAGATGGTCTTGGATGGTTATAAAGATGCCACTTGTCTGCGTGCGCTCGCTCGCTGCTTGTAACAGTCTGGTGTCCCGTCTAGTGTGCCCCCCTGTCTGGTGCCCTCTGCTGTCTGGGTTGGCCTCCTCCACAGCACTGCCCAGGATAAGCACTTAGACAATGGATGGATGAGTGCCCTGTTTTAGGAGACTGACAGTTGAGTTTCATTACTTTGTTACATAAATAAGATTATGAATTCAAAACAGTTTGAAATACAATTATTTGTAGAAATAAGTGACATTTTCTGTGACTAGAGAGGGCGAGGTCATGGCTGGCACAGGTGGAACGTCTCATTTATTGTAGGTGAAAATAAACATCTCATCCGGCACAGGCAGCTGACACACTGGCAGTCCGACAGAAGAGGCGCATCTATGACATCACCAACGTTCTGGAAGGGATTGGTTTGATTGAGAAAAAGTCCAAGAACAGCATCCAGTGGAAGTAAGTGCCAGGGGGGGTGCTCTGATCTGTAGTGCAATCCAGCTGCCCATGCATGCATACATGTGCATGCATATGTTCACTTATTGCATACATTTCTGTATGTGCAAGTTTATAAGTAGTAGATTCGAATACAACAATCCTGGTATCTGGCTGTGTGGGTGCTGGTGGGGCAATTCTCACTTCTGAGCTGTTTTAACACCCCCACCCTCTACTCGGCTCCATTCGCAGGGGTGTGGGGCCAGGCTGCAACACGCGGGAAATCGCAGACAAGCTGATCGACCTGAAGGGGGAGCTGGAGGACCTGGATCGACGGGAACATGAGCTGGACCAGCAGAGGGTCTGGGTGCAGCAGAGCATTAAAAATGTGACGGACGACACGCAGAACAGTCGATATCCTTTACGGGGCCGGCCCATAATGCACCTGTGCCTCAGAAGGAGGCGGTGAGAGAATGGCACTGCTGTAATTGGTGCAGATAATGGGAAGGATGCGACGCGAGCCATTCACGTACATGATAGAGCCACCGCCGCCTTCATGCCGTGTTCCTGCTTGGCCCTTAACACAGGCTAACTTTGGCTTACGTTACTCATGATGACATCTGCAGCTGCTTCAAAGGTAAGCATGTTAATCCTGCTCTCATGCACGCTCGGTCCTGAGCGCTAACCGTTTTACCTTACGGCATTGTCACTGTGCCCCCCTCCCTCATCCTGTTCCCCCCAGGTGACACCCTCCTGGCCATCCGTGCTCCCTCAGGCACGCAGCTGGAGGTGCCCATCCCTGAAACGGTAGGTTTAGCTCCCGGTTCATCCCCCCCCCCCCCTCGTTTAATCCCCTTTTCTCTTTCCACCGTTTACCTCACACCTTCCTCGTTCCGCTCTCTTCTCCACAGGTGTCAAACAGGCAGAAAAAATATCAGATTCACCTGAAGAGTGGAATGAGCCCCATTGAGGTCCTGCTGGTCAACAAGGACCTGTCTGGCTCCACCCCAGTGGTGCTGCCTGTGCCGCCGCCTGAGGACATGCTCCTGGGGTCGGCGGTCCCTCCTGCCGCCACCCCTAAGCAGACGCCTCCATCGACTGGGCCGGGCGCCCCTCAGACCCCAGATGGCACCCGCAGGCGGCGTTCCACAGCCTCCACCCCAGGCGTTGGTGCCTCTGAGCCTGCCTCAGGTGGGGACCTGGGCCTGAAGCTCCTTTGTATCGCTGGAAAATACCTGACTGGATGTTTATTGTACTCAGCCTGCAGGCAGTTTCCGCAAATGCCAGATGTTGCTTTAGACCAGGGGTGTCAGACTCCAGTCCTGGAGGGCCAGAACCCTCTGTAGCTTAGTTCTTTCCCTGTTCCATCACAAATGATTCAGCTAAAGAGCTGTGTGGTAATTAGCACAAAGAGGTTCAAGGACCTGAATCAGGTGTGTTAAACGAAGGAAATCCCAAAAATGTGCAGGTCTCCGGCCCTCCAGCACTGGAGTTTGACACCTGTGCTTTAGACTAAAGTTTAATACATGATGTATACATATGAAAAGCTTCTCCATATACTCGTGCTTTCCCCATTGTTTTTTTTTTCTTTAATTTAATGTATCTTCCAGCAAGGCTATTCTTCACTGTTCATCCCCTTCTCGATTTTTTTTTTTTTTTTGTCACCGTTTTTTATTAGTGGCATCGAGTTGCACCAATGCCGTCGAACGTGTCTCAACCACCAAAGATGCGCCCGCCCCTTCCAAAACATCATTGGATGTCCAGCCGCTCCAGTCTTCCACCTCATTAGACCAGAGCTCCTCGGTCCCGCCCACTGCAGCAGTCTTTGAAACTGTCAAGGCTGCTGTCCCAGACTGTGAGTTAGCCTTATATTGTTTTTCAGAATGTCATTAATTCAACTCCGGTGTTATTGAGTGCCTTATGGTGCAGTCCAGAGGAAGCAGGACCATTTAGATGTGAACGACTGTGCTATTACCCTCTATTTTCACTTTTTTTTCTAGTGATGGAGTTTCCCAAGGAATTCTCAGAGATGTTTGACCCCACAAAAGGTACTCACCACTGATGTAGTTAAAATGTGAGGGGCTTGATCCTGACCGTGAGGGTCAATGCAGACATTATGTTATTTATCCTGTCCTTTCTTGCCATTTACATCTCTGTCTTTCCCTGCGTCTCTCTTCGGCTTAAGAAATCATGAGTGCTGATCTCCTGGAGGAGCTCATGTCCTCAGAAGGTTGGTAGGACCGGTCGTCTTCTCAGTGGTTCAAGCCTGAGGGCCCTGCTGTGTTTCTGATGGCAGCTGCGGATGCAGTTGCTGCACATGGGCCATTTTTTTCTAACTGTGGACCGGTACACTGGTGTGGCAGACTGTCCTTATGGCCGCTTGCTTCATCGTGAACCTCGTAGACCTGAGTAGCAGTTGTTAAAAGAATGTTTTAGAGAGAAATCCATTACCTAATTTTGCGGAGTCCCAGCCTAAGGTTTGAAGTGAATGCTCTTAGGCTCATATGATGTGACTCTCTGTTCCGTAGTGCTGCAGCGTTCTCTTGCTCATATGATGTGACTCTCTGTTCTGTACCCCTGCAGTTTTCTCCCCCCTGCTTCGACTCTCCCCTCCGCCAGGCGACCATGAATACATATACAACCTGGATGAGAGTGAAGGCCTTTGTGACCTTTTTGACATTCCCATCCTAAACCTTTGACCCCTGAAATCTGTTGTGAAGGACTTGTAAATAGCTGTTTGACTACAAGTAAAACACAAAAAGGAATATTTTTTACATTTTTGAAGAAGGGCACTGCAAGGAAAATGCACCTATTTTTGGATTATAGTTGTACTATAAACTGACAGAATAGTTTTGTGTGCTCGCCATTCTTCCTGTTTTTTCCCCCCTGCTTTTTTACCATTCTCTGAAGAAGAGGAGGACCTTGTGACTGTGCTAGTAGGAACACAGGAGTGAGGTCTCCACCACTGTGTTTTAAAGACGATGAACAGGCCAAATGGCCGTGATATAGCCATATGCTGTTTGAGAGCCCAGAGCGACGTAGAAACATGCTGTGTATGTTACAGGAGTCGACAGCGAAGGTCTTGAAGAGCTACCTGTCAGCATGCGGAAGGCTAACTGTCCGTAGCTGCAGTCCTGCTCTTGTGTTACCGTGGGGGGGCAGTTGGAGTCAACTTTATTTTTGGTAGCAAGGAGACACCAGCAGCAGCTCTCTGCACACCCAATTTCTACAGTCACTGCCAGGGTCATCTGTTGTTTTTGTTTTCTGTAAGAAAATGTACCCTTAAAACAAGTTTACGCTCAAAATCATCTGTTTAGACAGATAAACCAGTGTAAAGTCCAGTCTTAGGAGAGGACACTACTATTGGATCTCCAAGTCACATGGCTCCGCCACCGCCTTTATTCCTTGCCTGAAGTCAAGTTTTTATTGGTCACATGGGTCCCACACATAAATGTCTTTTTTTTTTAATGCACAATACCTTCTTGAGTGTTTGTGATTAGTTCCTTCTTAAGAGCAGCACTTGTTTTTATTTTGTATTATTATTTATTTTTGGTTCACAAGGGCGGGGAATTTTCCTCTCTCTTTAAGCTGAGATCTAACATACTTTTTTCCCCTTGCCCTAGGATTGCTGTGTTCTTTTGTCTTGTAAAATATAGAAATCAAACCTTTAGTAGATCCACCCAGCCTTTTTTGCTGTCTGCCTTTCTGTTTATTTTCCTTATTATTTAATTTAGTGCCATATGCAAGAACAGGCTTCTGTTAAGGGATAAACTGCTGTTACCATGTTCTTTGCACAGCTATGATGTATCATTGTTTTTCTATGGCATTGGGGAGCGTATTGTAAGAGCAACCAATTCAAATATAAACTGGAAGTTAATTTGTATATTTTTGATATTAAACACTTCTTTTATAGGTCATTAGTAGATGTTTGACCTTAATAAAAAATTATATGGAGGAAGTGAGGCCAAGAACTTCTAAAGTAGGACTAGTTAGGTATTTAACTCCTCACTCCACATTTGCGCCTTAACTAAGGAGTTGTCCGGAAGGGTGGAAACAGGCTGGGCTAACCAGCCCCTCTTTTCTCAGAGTCTTATATAAAAAGCAGTATATTCTGTATTTGGCAGCTTCTTTTACGGCATCATTTGGGCCATTCGCGTGTTTGCATGTTGGCTGAATGTCTTGTTGACCGAGCTCCAGTTAAGACAAGTTAGCGACTGCCAGTTTTGTTGGACATTGAGGACTGTTTGCAGGTTTTCTGTCCTGAAATGTTTTGGGATGTGGTCGTCTGTGGAATCGTTTACTGTATCATCAGGTATTATCTGAGCCAGACCACCCTTGACAGTGAAGGATATCAGGGCTTGTGTGTAGTCATGTTTCAAAAAGTCTAAAGGAACAAATATTTCTCTACCCTCAATCTCCGCAGAATATGGATATGACCTGTTTTTTAAATCCTGAGAACTTTCATCGTCTACCACCTATATGTCAACACCCCCACAGTTGCGATCACATTCTTTCCTGTGTTTTTACGTTTCCCAAAGGCTTTATAGATATTATCGTAACCGGCTACTTCATTGTCCCTCTATTTGTTTCCCTTTTGTGACAGAAGATTTTGTTGCAACGTTTTACCATACCAATTCACTGTTGGTGCCCAGTAACAGTTTCCATGGAGACCAATAACATCAGCACATACACAGGATGAACTGGGGAACATAAGTAGTTCTGGTGTGTCGAGGCATCATTGCAGGGTTTGAAACATGGGGCTGCTAAGCAAAACCCCTTGGTAAGTTTTATTATGGATAGTAAGACAGCTTTTGTATCTTGGTTTTGGTACAGCCTGTAATCAGAGATCATTTAAAAAATAAAGACAATTGCATTGTATTGTGTTAATATTATGTGCCTTCTCTTTTTTCCAGTATGTTTTACAGAAGAATCACACAAATTACATATTAGTTTTGATCCAGAAGCTGGTACCAGTTTATTGTGATTTAAGAGGCGTTTCACCAAATGAAAGGGGTCTGTACAGTACATGACATATCACCGCACAGGAGAGCACATGGAATGTGTGTGATGAACATATATTCAGAATCTTCAGTATACAATACAACATATCAGGTAAAACCAAAAACTGAGTGTTTCTGAACACCAGGAATGCAGCGCTCGTACTTGAAGTGTACCTATCTACATTATTTATACCCCATCAAGTTACTTATACTTACATACTTATAACATTTATGAACATGTTGCACTCAGTTTTCAGTAACTTATCACAACATTTGGCTATATACGCTCACCTAAAGGATTATTAGGAACACCATACTAATACGGTGTTTGACCCCCTTTCGCCTTCAGAACTGCCT
>JABFEA020000010.1:20404553-20420740 GCA_019775915.2 Cyphomyrus plagiostoma | reverse complement strand
TGCCCAGTGCAGTGCCCAGCCAACCAAAAAACAGTCAGACCCTGAGTGGGTAGCTTATTTCACCCAGGGTGCAATCAATGATGAATCTTTGCAGCAGTTTGACATATTCCATTGGCTAGATGGGAACCAATCAGGTGTTGGCATGGTCCTCCAGAGCTCTGGTTCCTGATGGTCCTTGGAGGCCTTATCAAGCAGTCAGCTTCATCCGTCCTGGTGACAGGGGGGAGATAATACAATTGATTCGGAAACATGACCCAACTGGAAAGCGATAGCAGGGCGAACAAAGCGGCAGGTGTGACAGGACATACAGATGGACACGCAGATACAGGGCCCTGCAGCCAGGGGGCAGGTTTGTTAGACAGGTGGCTGCTGATGGTGAAAACCGGGCCATGCTGCATCGTATATGCTAAGCAGATGCTCTAAGGACCCACCTACCTGCCCACTGTGTCACCAATCAGCTGCCTCTGTCTACATGTCAGTCTCTAAACCAACCAATCAGGGTCAGAACAGCAGACATAGTCCACGAGGAGAGAAAAGAAAAGTTTCAGTGAACCCACAGTGACTGGCACACCCGAGTAGAGCAAAGGGATAATGCAAGTGCAAAGACAAAGGTTTCAGTCTGTGAGAGTATGTGGGTGTGTGTGAGCGAGCCGACGTCCACCTGAGGAGAGGTGTGGTTGGGACTTCCTGCGAGCGCCGGCCAGCGCAGAGATGGAGCCCGAGCTGCTGATGCGGGAGATGGGCAGCGGCACGGGAGTCACCGGCGGGGAATCCAGCTGCGAGGCGGCAGCCATTAGCCAGCGGAGGGGCTCACCGCCGGCAAGCTCCGCCTCCGTCGCGCCCACGTGGCTGCTTACCTCCACGCTGTCGTGGGTGGGGGAGGCCGAGCTGGGGGAGCAATCAGCCGGCCTGCGAGGGGCGCTGGCGGGGCCCAGCTCCACAGAGCGCACGCGCTGGGCGAACTTCAAGGAGCACACGGACTCGCTCATGTTGCCGTCCAGCGGGGAGACCTTTGGGGGGGGGGTTTGAGTGGAGATGAACACCGCTGCCGGTCCGGATAGGACTTATAAAATAATCCTCCTCACCTGCACCATCATGAGGGTCTTGCTGTCCCCGCTCAGCGAGTCCTGCAGCAGGTAGGTGAGGCGGGAGTTGCGGAAGGGGACGTGGGGCTGCCGGGAGCGCAGCGCGTGGATGACGTCGCCCAGGGCGGCCAGGGACTTGTTGATGCACTGTGCCTCACGCAGGCGGCAGCCTTCGGCGCCCGACCGCGAGATGCGCTCCGAGCCTGCCAGGTCCACTAGGTTCAGCTTGCCTGCCAGAATGCGTGGGACACACCTGTGACGCACGGCCGCCTCTCATGCACGCGTGGAGGCATCGCTTAAGCGGCGCCTTGTTTAAGGTGGTCTAACTTAAGGTGGAAACCCACACCGAACATCAAGCTTCTTAAAAAGAAACAAATGTCGATTTAAGATTAAATTTCTCCCTCGAGGCTGGAAAGTACTGCCGTGCTGGCTCTGTACACACTGTCATTAAGGGATTTCTCCATCGTCTACTCTAACGCATGTCGACTCTTTGGAAAGTTGAGCCTGACAGCACACGTTCCGGCAGGTCACCTGACGTGCGGTGACCAGTCGTCGGGTTCATCCCGGACACTGTGACGATGAGGAGGGCGTGTGAGCGGGAGCTGTGCTCGTTCAGGTTGGTGCAGGCTGTAACCCGGTTCACATAACCCAGGCTGAAAACCTGAGAGACAGAGAGGGACCTCAAGAAGGACGACAACCCAGAGGGAGAGAAGCGGCGGCCCAACCCAGAATCCAGCCTGGCGCCGTTAGAATGGCTGCTGCCTTCACTCATACATCAGGAAGAACCCACACAGGCACAGAGTGTGTGTGTGTGTGTGTGTGTGTGTGTGTGTGTGTATACGCACCCTGTTGATGTCCTCCACACTCTGCACGCTTATCTCTGTGAGTCCTGGCACATACAGCTGCCCACTGCCATCTGGGCACATCTTAATCTCCAGCTTCTCACTGGGGTTATCGCCCAGCAGGTTCCTGAAACATTACAGACATAGGTCATCTTACTATTGCTTTGAAAAATCTGCACGCCGATGCGAAAGTGAAGACACAGTGAACGAGAGCAGTCAGAAAGAGAAACTACAAGACCCCTGAAGGATAGTCTATGTTGCAGAACCCATGATCTCATAATCATACGGAGAAAACCAAGAAGTAGTGACATTAGTTCCTTTTCATTTTACTTTCACAAAGTAAGGCGAATGATTATGACTCACCACAGTCCGAACCTGAATTTATTTACCCAAATCTGAATGTTAACCTGAACCTGCATTAAAGAAAGCGTATTTGAATTCATGTTGCTTGTATGGTAATAAAAATTCGGGATCAAGTTGTAAATTTCAGGTCGAGAAAATTCGGGTTGAGGGAAACAGGGAAAACGTCAGGTATCCCCAGGACAAGCAAACAAGTGTAGATCTAAATCAAACACAATCCTGAACACACAAGTAACAAATTCAAGTTCAGGTTAATAAATTCAAATACGCTTCAATTCAAGTTCAGGTTAACACATTCAGATTCAGGTTAATAAATTCAAATTTGGGTTGTGGCGAGTCTGATTTGATGCCTTAAATGATTAAGAGGCAGAAGTAAAACCCAGAATAGCAGGGCTGCCCACCGGAGCGTCTCATTGTAAATCTCCACCATGCTGACGGTGATGCGGTACTCCCAGTCTGGGGCCTTCTCTGACACCTCTGCGAAAAGCAGCTGCAGTGCCCGTTGATTGATGCCTGGGTTGTCTGCCACCCCCTAGTGGTGAAAAGCAGAAGCAGTCAACTATAATGGCATCAGAACTGATCCGGTGTGTTTGCATGTTGGGGCTAATCCCTCCTCAATAAGGAATTTAAGCCAACTGCCTTAGGAGGCATTAAGGTGCGAGTGAATAAGATTAAGAACAGTGACTGTCAGATAGTCATCATCCCACATATCTGAAAAACCAATGGATGAGCATAAAGACATACCTCCATGGTGTAAGTCTTGCCTGCGCCCGTCTGCCCATAAGCAAATATGCAAACATTGTAGCCATCAATGCAAGATGTGATCAAGGACTGGACTTCCTGAAAAACCTGGCCAATCAGAAGAGATAAAGGGAGCATCATTTCCCTCATTTTTTGTGATTCGCTGGGCTCACCTGGCCAATCAGAACTTTGAAAGACGAGGGTAATTTCCCCTATTTCCCGTGCTTTGCCTGGTTGTCCACCTGTCCATAGTCTCACCTCCTCCTGCGTCGTCTGTGGGGGGAACACCTTGTCCAACTCGAAAGTCATCAGCTTCCCTTTGTTTGCTAGGTGGAGCAGCGCGTCGTCATCTGGGTCGAAGGTCACGATGCTCCTGGACCCACTCGAGCCGGCCTCCTGGCCTAAAGGTCGGACTCGGCAGAAGACACGGATGTTTCCTAAAACACATTAAGTATTTTAGGGGTAAAGTTATTTCTGTCACCCAACTGTTGAAATTGGACCAATCACAGGAAGCCACTAAACTGTCTCTGCCTTGATTACAGGGAGGAAATTAAATCGAGCAACCAATTTTTATCCATAGCTGCATAGAGAAGCCAAGACGGCCCTCGGTATCTCACCCAAACCTCAGACATGGGGCTGAGGATGAAGGTGGCCCTTGGGGTCTCAAACTTACCCCATACACGGGGCTCAGGGAGAGGAAGACCTAGAGTGGCTCACCTCTGAGACGGACCAGCTCATCATGGCACCTCTTCCTCAGGTTCATCTCCCTCTTGTACTTGCGCAGAAGCTCTCGGTTGGTGCTGCTCACCTCCCTGATCACATGACAGATCTGCGGGCACACATGAAGGCTGAGCGGGATTCCAGCCACCAGAGGGCGCCCTTGGTGCGCTGCACGCCACAGCCCCACCCTACCTCCTGCTTGGCCTCAGCGATGGCCTTCTCCAGCATGAAGGGGAAGTCCTGCACCTGCCTCTTCAGGCAGTTGTAATCGCAGGTGAGGGTGCGCAGGGCAGGCTGCAAAGTCAGAAGGTTCATCCGCACACCCGCCAGGTTCTGATGCACTGCCTTCATCTCGCTCTCGGCCCGGATGAAGGCCTCCTCAATGACACGGTTCTTCTCCTCCTCCAGGGTCTGCATCTCTGCCTCCAGCTGGCCCTGGCACCGCTCCATTTCCCCCTCATATGCCAAGACCTAAAAGGAGGCGATCACACAAACAGCCTAGAACCTTGAGATCCAGAGTTTCACTCGTCATTCTTAATCACATGACAGCCTGTCCTTTTCCGACATTCAGAGCTAGTATCCCACCAAGATCTAGGGTGTTTTTCAATATGCATACTAATGTTCGCATACCTATTTTACATCTTCCATTGCCAAAGACCAGTTATTATACCAAGAACAGAAGTACAGAGAAAGGTTTAAAAACCCGAGTTACAGTTCTTGCCCCGACACAAATATCAAGGATCTATCAGTTGCTTACTCGCCAAATGAGAACAATCCCATAATCCATAGCACCTCAAGCTCGTTTTGGGAGGCAAGTTAATTAGACCGCTGTTGTCAAGACCACAAGTATGATCTTTGTTCTCTTGGTATTGTGAAAGCACCCCTACACTGTCCCAAAAATTAAGTGCCAATGACACAGGTCATCCAGCAGGTGGCATATAAAGTATCTGAATTAAGTATATGATCTCCTCTGGCAAACTTCATCCATCACAACATCAGTTGAGTGTTTGCAGGATACTCTGGCCCTTTGGGGGCAACTTATATATATATATATATATATATATATATATATATGGAAAGTTTCAACAGGGTGAGAGTTCACAGGGATGGGGGACAGGATGGGCTACCTGTGCACGCAGCTGACTGCTGACCCGCTGTGACTCATGCAGCTGCTGCTGCAGCTCAAGGAAAAGATCCTGTTGGACCACAAGCTGCTCCTGCAAGGTCTGGTTCTGGTTCTGCACCTCATGAAGAGTCTGTTTGTGTCGGGGAAAATCCATCTCACCCACATCTGCCAAATACTGCAGTACAAATAAAAAACAAAAACAACAAAAAAAACAATAGCCCAGGTTAATGCAGAGTGCATGACCGTCTGCCTTCATTTCCACTTCATGTAGTAACGGTCATCGGTTATTCCCACCTTGGCCTGCGGGGGCAGCGTCGTCTGCCTGGATGGGGCTCTTGGCCCCTGGCTCAGCTGCGGTTCCGTCCCCTGCTCCTGGAGTACCTGCTCCAGCTGCTGCCGTAGCTCGCGAAGCTGCTGCTGTTGTTCCTGGACCTCCTCATCTCGCTGGGCCAGCTGCCGCCGGAGAGCCCCCACCTCCTGCACGGGTGATGGAGGGCATAAGGGTGGATGGAGGGCATAAGGGTAGAGCTCCCAACTACGAAAGCGATACACATGGAGGTCAACATGCAACAAAATACATTTTAAAAATCACCTGGCTGCGCTGGCACTCTCGTAGCTCCTGTTTGAGACGCTCATTCTCCACCACTAGCACTTCTAGTTGCTTTTCCAGGTCCGTTGCCCCCTAGTGGTTGGAGTAAGAAGATACTCTTACTCCGCAAGTACAGATACAGAAGCCTGAGATGAAAGGCATGTATAAATGCAGCTTGGTGGTCCTGTGTATCACTCTCTATCATCTCAGTACAGTAAGACAATCACATATTACTAGCACTGCGATTCAACAGTAGGCTCAGGGTCCCTCATCATAATAAAGTCGGCACTGCCAATAGAAATGAAGAGGAGTTTAAATATCGGGGGTGAGGAAAACCAGTAAAGCGTCTAACAGACAGACCAGTCCAGCGCGCAGCCTCTCCACCTCCTGGGTCTGATCTAGCAGTTTCTCCTCCAGCAGCCCCACCTATAGGTCAAGGCAGGAAACACACCCTGTCAATGCATACAAGCAGGGCACCCCCGGCTTAAGGACAGGTATGGAGCAGAGAGCGGACGGGCACCTGTGCATGCAGCCTGCCGACTAGGGCCTGCTGGGCGGGGTCCTGGATGTGTGAAAGGTTCTGGGTGTCGCTTCCCTCCTGAAGCCCCTGCCCCTGTTCTGCTGGATGCAGCTCAGAGGTTCCTTGAGAGGAGGCCCCCCCACCTGTGGGGACACCCATCGTTTACAGAGCCACCTGCAGACTAGCGGAGCCCCACGAATACCATCAGATCCCGGTCTCTCACCAGTAGGCGCGACCTCCAGCTGCGATGCTCTGCACTCCTGCTTCGGGGTCCAGGGACCCTGGGACCGAGGGCCGTGGCTCAGACACCCCCAGCCGGGGTCCTCCCTGCACACGTGTGCCTGGAACTCCGACACCTTGTCCTGCAAGGTCTCATGGGAGAAAAGGAAGCAGGAGTCAGAGGACGTCTGAGACTCCTCCGGATTGGGCAAGATCAGAGGTCATAATTCTGACCGTCAATCACGGCGGAGGCGCATGTCGGCTGCCTGGCCTTTATTCCCCCAGTTGGAGTCCCTGCATAAGTCACCTGAAATACAATCAGCCCGACTTTTATAATCCATTTGAAAACATACCTGTATGAGCAGCTGTTGGTTGCTGGGATTGGGGAGGTCAGAGGTCAGTAAGCGATGGGGGAAGGCAGAGGTCTGCAGTGGGAGGAAGGAGGTGTCCTCCTCGCCGTCACTCATGAGGAGATCCAGCGAGCTGTCTGTGGAGAGGGAGAGGGGGCGGGGGCGGGCTCAGGGTCTCTCTCTCTCTCTCTCTCTCTCTCTCATACAGTACGAGTGCCCCAATCAACCTGACCTACTTTGAAAAAGCATCGAGTTTCACCATAGTACTACAGCTAATTAATGGCAAACAAAGGGGATTGGAGGAGACGTAATCTACTCTGCTAGCTGTTCCTCAGGCCTGGGAGAACGACACCAAGTATCCAACATAAGCGCGGGATCTTAATGTGGGATTAAATAACGTAAAAGGACCTGCTGGGGAAGAGTCCAAAATGAGCAAAAGCGGGCGGCAGGAAACAAAGGAAATGCTCAGTGAATCAAGAGTATAAAAGGACAGCACTGCAAAAATGTAAGATGGTACGGAGAACATCCAGGTGAGGAAAAGGGTTAGCGGTCAGCTCAGAGGCAGGCTGATCTGCTAAGGTTAGGGATAAAATGCCTCAATGAAAGGCAAACGCAGCTAAATCAGCTGCAGAGTGCAGTGGCAGTCTGTCTGCATCACCATGCTCCAAAAAGAAAAAAAAAGGCGTATGGCAGTGGCATGACATGCACTGTCAGAAATCTACACTGGACCCCCCTGCATGGTCCTGAGGATGTATCTGGGGGTCTCAAACCCGCAGTGTGCTGGGAGACAGTCACCAGGCTTGATGTCCAGCTGCAGATAATGCTCACTGGGACGAGTGACAGTGTCACCTTCAGGACCAGCTGGCGTCTCCAACGTGACAGCTAGCATACTAGCTGTATCTGCATTACCATCCCACACCATCAGGGGGCGCGGCGGCTGACGGGAAGCTGCACAAGTCGCCACTAATTACACGTGCGACCGCATGCCGACAGACCTCTTCGGACACACGGGGTGACGTCTGCAGCGAATACGTGTCAGACGTGCATCTACAGAGAGAGGCGGACAGCCTGACGACCAAAAACCACCCTGAGCCGGTGACAGGACACTGAACACTAGTCCCCAAAGCACAGCATTTGCTTCAGACACCAGCCTGCCAGACGCAGCACTGGCCTGCTTTCCAGAACAATCCCTGCTCTCCGTCCCCAGTCACCTTCACAGCAGCTAGCAGGAGATCGACAGCACAACCAAGGAACCTTTTACAGGGAGAGTGGCGTCGCGTTAAACGTAGCTTCCCTCCCCCTGACCATGCCTGCCCTGTTGCCCCCCCTTGCTTACCCACCTCGCTGTACCTGCCCCGCTGCAGACTCCTGCTCCTCTCTCCAGCTCCAGTCCCTGTGAAAGTCTGCAGTCTCACAATACTCCCCCCCATCTGCCTCTCACACCCCCCTCCACTCTCCCTCGCTCTCTGCAACCCGCAGGAAGTCTCGCGTGCGGGAGTCTCGAGCACGTCGCTCCGACGGTTTCTCTGCCGGCCCCGACCGTGTGACACCCACCGTCGAATGAGACGTCTCTCTTCCAGAGCTCCTGCAAGCAGGGGGCGTGGTCAAAGTCCCAGGTCCTGCGTGCGCCGAGCATGACCGGCGAAGGCGGCTTGCGGCGCACGCCGACTCTCCAGGCCAGCTGCAGGGGAAAGTCACACGACTGAGGATGCTGACGTCACAGGGCAGAACACCCACTGACTCAAACGGCATGCAGTACAGGCAAGTTCCCTTGCTCTTCGAGACACCCTCACTCGCACCCCACCCACCCTGGCACGTTCTCAAGAATGTCAGTAACAGCCGAAAGAATAGTTAATCACACTGACCTCAAATGATCTTAAATAGCCTGAACCACACTACGGCATGCAACAGCAGACTGACTAAAGAAACAGGCTCTTTGCCGAAGGCTTTGTAATTCAGTCCTGATCACCAATCAGATTTTTCCCCCTCAATATGCCAATTATTAACACAGGAATAGGTGTATAATACCAACCCACATCATACTGGGTTATTGGCGGCACAGGACTTACCAAGCTCTGCTATAGAAATTTTACTGAACGAACCAATGAGATGCATCATTCCAGAGCTGAAAAACTCACACAAACATCTAAACATTCCATAGACATCAGCTGCCATCACCACGGTGCTCAGGTAACCTTAATCCTTTAAGCTCTACTGCAGCCAGCTTCCTCCACACCTCCCACTCTGCTCGGGAGACCTCCTTCCTTTCTTTGCTCCAGCTGAACCGGACTGCCGGCATTCCCGACATTTCTCTTAAGTTCCTCGCTTTTTCCGGCTCCCTTCATTTTTGGAACGCAGCCCCAGGAGGAGGGAGAGGCGCCAGAACGAAGATGCCATTTTACGGGGACGAGGTCAGCAACACCTACGATACCCAGAATGCCACTGGCAGGCCGGAACAGGCGACACGCCTCCCCCGGGACATCTACACCAAACACAGATGGCTTCCTACGAGGGCCTACCATTCAAAAACCACTGCACTCAATGTCCCTTTAAGACCAGAGTCGCCTGCCAGGATTACCAGATGGCTCCAGCCTGGGGTTTTTTAAACAGGCAGCCTGTAAGTATGCCCTGTTTGGGCAGTACCAGTAGCTCTGTGCATCATCTGTGTGGGGATCCTGAGCCAGAGCATCTGCCTCAGGCCCAAGTCCAACAGCAAAGGCCACCATCAAGCGATTAACCCGTCATTAGAGTCACCCACCTGCTATTAGCCTGTATCTGCAATGTCACCCTGAAGCAAAACTTGCTTCCAGCATCTCCTGTTACTCTCACACGTGAGATGGAGAGTAACGTTTGGGAAAATTCAGCTCTCATTTAGCTGAACCAGTTACATCCTCTGAGGTGTGCATGTACAGCCTAATTCAGGTCGACTGCAAACTGCCTAGAACACTTAAGCTTCAAACAAATTCTGCATTGGACCTTGATAGACCGTTATATGGACTTGAATTCTTTACACCAGATGTACGCACACACACACACGGGATGCTTGACAGCTTAAGCACATACTGTAGCAAAAAGGGTCTGCTTTTAACCATTGGATTATTTACTTCTTAAACACAACAAAAGCACCCATGTCAAAATACACATCTTGACTGACAAACAGCACCAAGCACTGGCAGAATAGATGCTCTTGGACAAAAGAAAGTTCGCCAAACAAGTCAAGACCATCAATCAAGAATAAAACGACCCCTGACAGCATGCAGCAGATACATCCTAAAGGTATAGGTACCATGTGAGCACCCAGTAACAGCAGCGACGACCACAAAACCGGGGAAAGGCACAAGCTACCAATGAGCCGTGATTTTGGCCGGTACTCACCACCACCCAGCGGTGCCAGACGCCCAGTCATGCTCCTTTCTCCAGCCCCGCTCCGCTGCCGGCCACCGACGCTCTCCCCCAACCCCCCAGCTCTGTGTGGCCTGCTTTTTGCCTGTTGCCTAGCAACAGCCAATCAGAGCCAGTCCCAGCCCTCCTCTGAAGTCAGCACGTCCCCTTGCATGCGCCTTCGAAGCTCCCGCTAAATATTTCATATGTAAGCGAAGCCCCGCTTCACCGACCTATTGCGAGAGATGGGTTTGGGGCGCTGCGTTGGTACGGAACAAGTAACTTCCTCCACAGTGACGGCTCATGGGATTTCGAGCAGACCCTGTCACAGAGACACGGTGATGAAACTTCACATGTGGTACATTCAGGACACAACAGGAGAGAGGAAGGTTTATTTAAAACCCAATACGGCCGAATTATTTCAGAAACCTAAACCTCCTGTCCTGGCTGAATCCACACTCTCCCCTCACTGGAAGAGGACAGAGTCTGTCATCAAGGAGTACATTCACCCTGCTCACTCCCTCTTCACACCCGTGCCCTCTGGAAATCACTACCTGTGCATCAGCTACCACACCACCCGGTTCAAGGACAGTTTCCTACCACAGGCCGTCAGGCCGCTGAACAGCCAATGAGATGCATCTGTCCCATCACTGCACACCATTGTTAATATGGCACCGCAATCAGTACTTTACTACCTCTGTGGTTATTTGCACACTCTTATCACCCAAGTATCACCTATTTTTTGTTCACTTTTATGGCACTACCGTTTGTCCTGTACTGCTCCACTGTTTGTCCCATTGTCCCCCACGCGCCTGTCCCCTCCCCTGCCGGGTAAGCAGTACCATCGCGAGCCCACCTCCCCGTGCGATCGGGAGACACACCTTGCGCGTGAGATACGCACTACATGAGCACGGTCATGCCGTTCGGGACGTCGACCATCAGCACACAGAATAAACAAAAGGTGCTTGGCGATACCGTTGGGCCCCGGGTGGATCGGGATCCGGTCTGGAGCAGACTGCTGACTGCATACTGCACAGAGGCAGGTCTAGGGACCATTAGAAATATCACAAAGCCAACACTAGTTTGGCTTTCAATGCTTGGGTTTACCCAAGACTAAGTGCCAGTTGGCCCGACACAGACGTAGTGAGGACTTTACTGGTGTTGGCACATAGTCACTAAAGAAGATTATAAATCTTATATGACTGTATAAACACACACACACACACACACACACACACACACACACACACCTCCTGGACAATGTCAGTGCATTTCACAAATGTTTTGAAATGTTTGTTATGCTGAAACAGAGTTCATTTTAATTCAACAATTCCTTATAAGTCATTTGATATCTTGAGTAATTTAGCTATATTTATTCAGTGTTTCTACATGGCCAGACAGTCGATTACAAACAAAAGCTATTTGCTTTGCGAAACGAAAAGGCACACGCCCAACACTGTGCGTTCAGAAATGAGTGATGCATTTGTGGTATTAGATGCCATCCCCCATAATAAAGATCGAGGCAGCCCAAAACACCCTCATCATAAAATGTATCTGCCTGCTATAAGGGCCCCACCCTGACATTAAATTCAGGTTTCCTAAAGAATGCGGCACTCAAAGTACAAGCATTTCATCTGGCTTTGAAAGGCACCCAAGTTACAAAAGGACCCTTCTCAGTGGTTAGGTACTCATCGGCACTGTCAAATACTTCATGAAGATTCTAAACACATTCACCAAGCAAACAAATGGAGGAGGACCACGACTGCACAGAAGATCCCATAGCTGTTCCAATCAGTGCTACAGCAGAGAGACCGACATCACCTGCACCAGCAGCCCAAAGGCCAGCAGGTGATGCTGGAAGCGGGATCCTCACCTGAAGCTCTCCGCTGCCGCCCGGCTCGCCCACGCCGCGGCGGTCACCGGGAGACACGGCCACCTGGTAGCGGCGGAGGAGGCTGCGGATGCAGAGCGCCAGCATGGTGCAGACTACGTACATCGCTAGGCAGGAGCAGCGATGCCGAACCAACGACGTCCAGGATTCAGAAGAGTGAGTCCGCCGGTACCAAGGCACGGGAACGCAGACCAGAAATTAGCCCCAGGAATATAGCAAATTCCAAAAATAAGATCTGGTCTCCAAACTAGGTCTTGGTGGTTTGGTTCAGACCAAGTAGAGCCAAAACCCCAAAAGAGATCGCAGACGTGCCGAATATTCATCAACAGGTTTCATAGAGCAAGAGAGAGCTCAGAGTTCATACCCTAGGCTTGATTTGCCAGTAAAATGTTCACAGATAGCTTGGGGAGGGCTGCCAGACCGTGCGTCCGCGGAAAATCGCGGTCAGATCTGCTCCTCCAGTCGTAAACAAGCCAAAGTACAGCTCACCTGGACACACCTAGTCCACGGGGTGGGGGCAAGATACCAAAGTGGGCCCGCAACTGCATTCCACCCAAACAGCTGGTCAGGCCAGCGGAATTAGAAAGAGAGCGAGCGAGAATGGGCCACTCCTATCAGTGACCCTGGTGACACGCTCCACACGTCATGCACAAAGACACAAACAAAACAACCACACCACGTCTAGGATGATTTGGGGAAAGCCCAATCCAGACATTCAGGGGGGCACCAGCAGAGTCTGGAATCTAGCATTCATATATTTTGTAGAGACACTTATCCAAAGCTGAGAAAGCAGGAACAGAGTCCCTGGAGCAATTGGAGCTTAAGGGTCTTGCTCAAAGGCCCGATGATTAAATCACTCTGCTGACTACGGGATTTGAACCAACAACCTTCTGATCACAGATCAGACAGACTCAGCAGGATGTGCAGAGTCGTTGAATAAGCAAGGGCAGCGCAGGGGTATAAGCCGTGTGTGACAACACGGGGGACGATGACGCACGCCACGGTCATCTCAGAAGTATGCGTGTGTCCTGTGCATGCGCGTGTGTGTGCGCACAGAAGTCCACAAAAATCTCCTCCCATGGTGCTGCTCCCTGCCCCCCCCCCATAAAGAATGTGCAGAATGAAAAAAATTACAAATGGCAAAAATAATCAGAGAATGGGCTTGTTTACTTTGGCAGAGATAACCTTTTTCCTTTTAACCATAAAAATGACGTCCAAAACAAAGCTGCCAGCACCTTCAAACGA
This sequence comes from Cyphomyrus plagiostoma, assembly GCA_019775915.2. Classification (NCBI taxonomy): domain Eukaryota; kingdom Metazoa; phylum Chordata; class Actinopteri; order Osteoglossiformes; family Mormyridae; genus Cyphomyrus; species Cyphomyrus plagiostoma. The sequence continues at coordinate 20,407,671 of JABFEA020000010.1, read as the reverse complement.
AGCCCACGATTCTGAGGAAAGGTTGGGCAGCAAGTCCTGTGGAGCAATCAGCGCGGTCCCTGAGCCAGGAGGTTTCTGAGAAGCTTATCAATCCGCCAGCGGCGTGATATGGCCAGCGACCGGCTTAGGGGACAGACACGCCATCCATAGGCCTCTCGCTTCGTAAGCAAGCCTGCAAACATCATGCCTTACGCTCTTCAAAGAAGCAGTTTTTAATGCTGGGAACTCTCGCAAACATCTACATTATAAATTGGATAACAGCATCTGTAAAAGTGACATAATTCAGAAATTGGGCTCAAACAGTCCCTAGAGCAACCAGAAGTTAAGGGCTTTGCTCAATGGCCCAACAGTGACATCACTGACGACCCAGGGATATAAACTAGCGACCTTCTGATCACTAACCCACTGAGCCACACACTGGCCCCTAGGCTCAATGCAAAAAAAAAAAGGCAGGCAACAAAAATCAAAGCGTTCTCTACCCACAATATGTAAAGCTAGCCAACGTCACAGTATGCACCTTCAGCTAGTTCTACTGTTGGTGAGCCACTCCGGGGCACTCAAATGCACAAGTCACCAGTGTTCTAGTGCTTCTTCAGTGCACGTGTTAGTCCTCTTCAGGGCTATAATAATTTTTGGGGGAGGTTTCCAGTTTGAGCTCCGGCCTTAGCAGAACAGTCAAACATCCAAGGGTCCTTGGACGAGGTCCTTAACCCCCCCCTAACTCCAAGGGTGCTGCAAGATTGTCGACCCTGTGCCATGATCCCTCAAGCTACGAAGAGCAAGATGGATGGGAGAGAGACAAATTCCTGTGTACATGTTTTTGTGCAAATACATTATAAAAAGACCAAAAAAAAGCTCAGAAAAGACCAGAACTCAGTAGAAAACCAAACCACACCAATGCTATATACCCTCCAAGCTATACTGGGATCAAACAAGCTAAAATGGGAGAGAGGAAAAACAGATAAGAGCATAATGATAGGGCAATAAAACCCTACAGTGCTGCAGAGAGGCCGGCCGCCCCGAGCCACAGGAACACACCCAAGACACAAAAATCAAAGACGCCGGACTGCACAAGTTCTGCGTGCTCAGCCGTCAAACCCACAACAGCTCAGCTGCAGCAGTCTGGCCGGCTTGCTAATAACGTGCATGCTGCTGGAAACGGCGGCCCTGACGAACGAGTCCACCTGCAGAACATCTGTGCTGCACAGGGCACAGGCTCCGTTCATACAGGACAGCAGAGACAGGCGTGAAACACAGAGTTGCCGCAAAATTAAACACAAAGTGATGGGACTTTAAGAGGTAAACAATAAAAATTACTTCTCAGCCGGAATCCATATCATTCTCATCTTATTTCACCTTTAGAGAGCAAGTTTCGAAAAAGTCCGCAAGTTAAATTGCAAAACAACCCATGCGATGCTGTTTGATAATAGTAACTACACTGAATCTAATTTTGAAACAACACTGAACTTCACATGATCAAGACGCCATCTGGTGGATAAAGTCGAAAACTAATGACTGCCACTCCTGCCTGTCAAATAACTGCAATAAAAACAGCCTGTGAACTGATAAAGGTGCGTGAACTGATAAATGGGTGAATTCAGATAGTTAAATATATCAAAGGTATTACTGATAAAGAACATATAAATGGCTCAGTTGTCAATGCTTTCTACTGAATGACAGTAAAGGTTTTAATAGAAAGTCCTTGGTCTTTACAGCTTTAAAATTACGGTTCATTTTCCGAATAATTTAGTACTGACCCCTGTAACCTTAAAACTTTTTTTCCCGTATCGGAGTTTTTGTTCAATTGCGCAAAACCGTTATTGTGATTTATCTCCCAAAAGGTTTGAATTTGTCGGGTCTGTCAGCGGTTGAATTTTCTACTGGAAATTAATTAATTATAATTCGGGAAAGAAAGATAGATTCAGGGTGCCTAACTTCTTACTGCTAATGTTCCCCATAGACCCCAAAGCTTTATTTTCGGTGCTTAAATAGAGTTTATAAAAAGGAGGATCTGCTCGACGGTTCGATAATATTTAGTTTATTTTCCCACCAGTAAAATAGGCCTGTTTCCCTCTCCTGGTTTCCACCAGACATCCTATGAAGTCATTTCCAGCCAGCGAATTTTTTTAAAAAAGAGATTACCTCCCATTTTCCCCCTCCGCAAAACCAAATTTACATTATTCGTCTCTGACTAGTAGTTAACTTCAGTAGCATGCCAACTAAGGTGCCCTTTTGAGGCATCACAATCTGTCGGCCCTTATTGCAACTCTGCGTCGCCGTTCACCTTCACTTGTATATGCAACAGAATTTAAGTGCAAATTTATATGCACATGCATGCACACGCGAATCAAGGAAAAAGTGGCGCTGCACACGTCACGCGCCAATTAAAAAGTCAGAAGCGAACCCGTCAGATGAGAGCTACTCCCACACTGGGTTTACTCATTATGCAATCAGCCTTCCCCCGTGAGAAGCAAAGGCTGTATAAGCATTTCCTGCATGCTCTTGTCAACATTCACCGTATGCCAGGCTGCTCCGTAAACGGAGCGATGGCGAAACTGCTCATAGTGACGATCCCACACTTCTTGCTCCAGGCAGCCGGTGTGTCCAGCAGCATTCCAGTCTACCGCGATCCAGATCGCCTTTACACCAGTCAGTTTTTTCAAAATGTATAATGTAACCTCTAACTTCAGTCTGTTTTCTGCAATTCCGTCTTTAACTCAGCCATGGTGACGCGTCCATTCCTCAAATTGGAGGCAATTTTGTAACGCCACATTCTTTCTGTAAGCAAGTGTTTACATAAGAGCAAAACTTGAATGTCGGGAAACGGGCCAAGAGACCATATTGTGTACAAGAAATATATTAAACGACACAAATCAAAATGCGATGAAAACTACTCCACTATGGTGAAAGAGCGGCGACGGATGTTAAATACAAACTTTTAAAGTTGGGTAAGTTAAAGGAAATGCTCCTGGAAAACATCTAACGATCCTTGGCATTTCCTAAGATTTAGTGGATGCCAGTGAAATTAGAATAAAGTGATTACGCAATTCTGTTAAAGTTACACAACTAAGGATGGATTTCTAAAAATGAAACTGGTGCAGTTTCAATCTAGGTCCAC
>JABFEA020000010.1:20386727-20400175 GCA_019775915.2 Cyphomyrus plagiostoma | reverse complement strand
TATACAGGTGAGGGTGAAGCTTGGGGTCAGAGACCAGGGTCAGTCATTCATCCAGTTTTTTCAGTGGGTTAAGGGCTTTGCTGAAGGGCCAAAATGTAGATGTTACAGCTGTACCAAGCGCTGGATTCGAACCAGCAGCTTCCCGATCACTGGCACTGGGGCCGAACCTGCTGTGTGAAACTCCATCTTCATACCTCCACGATAGTGCTGGATGTCTGCCTCCTCTTCCTCAGCTGGGCGAAGGTTCCCATAATGCCAGACGTCTCGGTGACCTCCAGAGCTGCCCTGAGCAGCTTGGGGGTGTCCGGCCTCAGGGGAATCACCTGCGTTGCCCCCTTGCCCTCACCGCTGTCATCTGGCTTCTTGTCTTTTGTCAGCATTTTCCTGCCACACAGGGGTAGCAGATTCATCATCTCCAACAGTCATGGTGACATTCCCTAACTGTACAAATGTATACCTGCTAGTACAAACCATAGGTAACACACCATGGGGCAGACAGGCAACGGTAGTTACATGCTTTAACTCCTGGTTCTGATAACAAACTAATAAAACTACACTGAGGTTTCTGTACTAGGATGGGCAGTGACTCCAATATAATTTAATGCTACCCCAATCATCTGAGCTCCACTCATATCCCTACCCACAGGTTCCCATCCAAATAGACTGGGGCATGAAGCAGTCATGTGACTTGATCATGTGACTGAAGCGGGGTGACGGGTCTGGTCTCACTTGGCCTTCTTGCGCAGCAATTTCTGGGACTCTGGGTAGTGCACCAGGATCTCCGCCAGGTCCTTCTTGTCCAGGATGAAGAGATTGGCAAAGCCATGGGCAACGACATTGGCTGTCCTGCGGTTTCCTCCGCCCACTGCCAGCAAGCTAAGGATGTTAAAAACTGACATTAAGGGACGCAGGTAGAGCCTGTTTTGCTTTAAATCAGCATTTGATGTCCGATTTACCCGATTATAATTCTGGACGATAGTAATATTAGGTTTGTGGTTTCATTATCTTCTTCTAAGTGGGTCCCAGTTTTTATGACATAAAACTCAAAATAAATTCAGATGTAAAATAGCAGAATACAGGATCTCATTTGAGCTGGGCACTAAAGTACGTCACTCTGTTGATTGTATTGTTTTTAACGTAGAGGTGGAAAATTCAGGTCCAGAGAGTACAAATCCAGACCAAGATTTTGATTCAGCCAATCAGTTGAGTATAAAGAATCACAGTCACAGAGTAACTCAGCTGGTTGGTTGAAACAAAACCTTGGTCTGGATTTGTACTTTCTGAACCTGAACTTTCCACCTCTATTTGGATGACTGATATGTGAAGAACATTCACCTGATTTCTCCAAAGACAGAGCCTGCCCTCAGGGTCACAAACACAGTCTTTCCATCTGGACCCCCAACCACTTGTACCTCCCCGTCCTTGATAATGTACATCTCTCGGCCAATCTCTCCCTGCAGCATGGGAGGGGTATGAGCCATATGATATACTAATTCTGCAACTTCAATCATTTTTAACTGGTTGAAATGTTTTTCAAAATACATCGATCTGTTTATAAAAAGTTGATGGTTCACTCCTATTTTATGCATGGAAAATAGCTCAGGAAGACAGGTGGAAGCCATGAATGAGGACATAAAGAAACAGAGCTTCCCCGTGCTGTACTCACTCACCTTTTTACAGACAAAGTCTCCAGGCAGGTAGACCACAGACTTAAGCCTCATCAGCATGTCAAAAATCATCTGCCGATCACAACCCTGTCAGAAAAGTAAAGGAGAAGGAATACAGAGGAGGGAAACAGCCATCAATGCAGAGATGCTGCTGGACAATTAGCCAGAGGTAGAGATTTCATGTTCAGAGAATATCCAGACCAAGATTTTGTTTCAACCAATCAGTTTAGTTAAAAGAGACACAGTCACAGATTACTCAACTGGTTGGTTGAAACAAAATCTTGGTCTGGATTTATATTCGCTGGACCTGAAATTTCCACGTCTATGAACACGTAAAGAAATCTAAATTAAAAAAATAAAATAACTGCAAATAATGTAGTGTTAGGGTATAAAATGTCTGTTTTTGTTTGTTGCACAAATGAAAGTTCTGCAGCATGTTCTTACAGAGAATGTCCAGAATAGAAGTGACTGCAGAAGAGGCAGCATTGAAATGAAAGATCCACGTTTGAATTTCAGCCATGCAACATTACATCAAACATTACATAGAACTACTTTGTGGGAGTCTTCGCCTTCTCCATCATGATTGGACAGGTTAGCAGGACTGGATGACTAATAGATGAGATAGGAGTACATAGAAGGGTTTCTTTGGGAGTCAGAGGGATCTTTTCATACAATGACTCATGGAAGGCTTTGCGGTAAGTATGTGTTGTCCAGCAGACAAGTGGGGGTGTGTCTCCAGCTATGGAGATTGCTGACTGAACTTACTCACCTGGAAAAGCGCGACTTTGCTGACGATGGTATAGTTCACATCCACGGCGATGTCCAGCCTCATCTTCACCGGTAGCTGCACCAACAACTCACGCTCATCTAACATGCAGAGGCACGTCAATCCACGGCTACGGTTCCACATCACAAATCAAACACCTTTCAGCAAGCGTCTCCCTTACCCAGCATGCCTTGGGACTTCCAGGTGTAGTCATACCAAGCCTTGACCCTGTTTTGCACCTGGTGGGGGATGTTGTAGGAGGACATGTACTTGATAGTGTTGTCCATGCAGGTTCGGTAATAGGTCTGTCCTGCTGTGGCTGCACCCACCACGTCCCTCATCTATAAGAGTGAAGATGGAAGGACAATTGAACAATGCACACACAAAGTAATAAGAGCTCATCCATTAGTCATCCAGTCCTGCTAACCTGTCCAATCATGATGGAGAAGGCGAAGACTCCCACAAAGTAGTTCACCATCTGGAAGACGATCTCAAAGAGGGTGGTGGGGTCTGGGAGGCCCCCGATGGTGATCAGGGTCTTCACGGCAAAGTAGTAGCAGCGGATATAACTGGGAAAGAGTGAGCAGATGAGATAATTCTGTCATTCCAGAGCAAGTCTTGAAACGGGAATTAAGCAGGTCGGTAGGTCCAGAGTGAGCATTTCCCCATCACTGCGGCGAGGCTAAGGGTGTCCGCGTACCTGTTACCCACGCCGTTGTAGACCCATTTAGTGGATCCTAGGCCCTCGTAAGCAGAGCCCCAGTAGAAAAGACAGGCGTTGATGTGCAGCGAATAGAGCAGGTAGGTGGTTGTCAAGATGACCCTGTGAGATTCGGGGTGGGAAACAAGATGGATGGGAAAAGATTCAATGTTAATCTTTAACCTGGACGTTTCTGCAGAGGGGGTTGGCGGATTCAGGAAGCGGAGCACTGAGGTGCAGGGAGCCGGCAGCTTGGTTCTGCTATTGAGTTGGGTCTCAGATCAATGTCAATGTTGAAAAATACCTATGCTGCTATAATTCCCCGGAGCCCCGAGCTCATTCTAATGCCTCGGGGCCAAAGGAAACACTGGGTTGAATCTTGCTTTTGGAGGAATGACAGAGAGGCTTTCTTTAGCAGAAATTATGCACTGACCAAAAAAAAAAAAAAATTTGTTGGGGGGGCAGCTCTTTGGGTTGGTATTCAGAAGGTTGCTGGTTCGAATCCTGTGGTTAACAGAGTGATGTCACCATTGAGCGAGGCCCTTAACCCCAATTGCTCCAGGGACTGACTGACCCTACTGTCTCCTCTACACCATTTCCTTGAGGTGCCCTCCTGGGATGCTTTTCCAGCTGTCCTGAAGGAGGTCCCACATATGCTGAGCATCCATTGGCAGCTTTTCCTTCAATATCTGGTAAAACACCTCTAAAACCATTTCTACTGTTTTTAGGTCTGGTGGCCCAGTCACGTGATGCGACACTATCACTGTCCTTTATAGGTGGCTTGGCATGTTCAAACTTTTGACCAGTACGGTAAGACCAGAAAGGGTTGTGGGAAATTTACATTCCCAGTATAAAATGAGCTGGACACTGTTTATCTGTATTGGTGCAAAACCACGTACCTGTAGATGTAAGCTTTACTGAGGACAGCTTCCAGGCGATCGTTGAACTCGAAGAAAGCCATATACTACAGAAAAGTAATAAAAGAGACTGAACACCAAGGAGATACACAGTCAGTCATTCAGCACGGTTAGCAAAAACACAGCTACTTTTTGACTGCTTGGCGAACAACGATTTCCTCACTAAATTTTGTGACTTTGCTTGAAAAAATTTGAAGGTTGAAATGAAAGTTTCACAGCACTGAGTTGATTTTACTGCACCATTCAGGCATGACGTAAAGCAGCTAAAATTTTTAGGGTTTTAACCCTAAAGATATGGTTTCAAGTTTTGCGTTTTAGAACTAGAGTCTTATATAAGTTGTTGCCAGTATTATTTAGTATATGTTCCTACACCGATCACAGAGTCAGTGTCGTAAAACATGGAATATTCAACATGATAATGAGAGGCTGACGGAGTATGGTCACCTTGAGCAGTCGGGGGAAGCGGAGCAGGGAGTTCACGCCTGTTTTCAGATAAAATACCTCCAGTGGAACAAGGGACAGTACATCCATCTAAATGGCAACGATATTCCATTTTTAGTTATGCAGAACTGTCATTAAACATTCCTGTATAAAGCCAGCAGGCCTAGCACTGTGGTGAGCATATGCCATCGCTGAGTTACAGACAAGTTTGGTTACCTTGAAGCGATGAGTCTGTAGATAGTTTTCTCGCATGTCTTTTCTGTCAGTCTAGAAGGAGAAGTTCTTATTTTTATATCTGTTTTACATATGTAATATTCATCTATAATTCCTTAAGTGAATCTCCAGAAATGAACTAAACTAAGGCATTTTACAGAATATGATTATGTATGCGACCCATAGAATTCGAAACTTGAATGTGGATTGCTGTTATACATATAGCAATGAAACACCTTAACCGCTAACCCTAAAACGCCTGCCCGTTCTCACCACGATGTCGCCGGCACGGACAAACTGAAGGCGAGGCTGGAAGACCAGGATGTCCAGGATGTAGACGGCGTCACACAGGTAATCTGCCAGCAGCCACAGGTGGAGGTTGCTGGCTGTCTGGTAGGGGAAGGCCCAGCGAACCGGGATCAACCACAGGTTCCAGTTCCAGGCCATGGTGACGAAAAACAGCCATATCACGTAGATCAGGCCTGGAATGGGGTTCGTCCAACACCGCTCCATTAAATGTGGAACAAATACACGAGATGAACTCAACGGACATGAAGAGAGAGTCTTACTGGTGTAGGGGTCGATGCTCTGGGGAAAGCGAAACTCCAGAAGAGGTTTGGCCCACGGTGGCATTGTCAGCTGGTACCCCAGCAGGGTGTACTGGTCCTCTTGCACCCCCCCCTCAGTGGGGGCTGCTGACACCTCTCCAGCAGGTGGGGGTGGGGGTGTTGCCTGAGTGGCCTTCTTGGTAGGAGCTGTGGGTGAAATATCACAGGGGTGTGCGAGAGGGTGAGGGGTGTCATTGGACCACTGTTCTAAGGTCCAAAATCTGGGCTCGTGCCGCAGGCACTCACAGGACGGGGGGGTTTCCTCGTCCGATTCGTCTGGGTCGATCAGCCTTTCCCTGACGCGTTCGGTCCTCTCCCTGAAGAGCCTCTGCAGCTCCTGTAACCGCTCACTAACCACGGTGCTGACCTGCCTGGCCGACCCAGAGAGATCGAGAATGTTGCAAACATCACGTAATCCCCAGGAACCACGAGGAATTCACGGAGCTCCAAGGTAGTCATCTCAAAATTGCATGTTTTATCTTCACACTAATATAGGTCATGGATTCTAAACAACTATCCTGGCAATCATAAATGGCCACCTTCACCTGGTCACCTTATTACTTGTTGGCACTAAATAATTTGCATTATTTATTAATCAAATTCCTTTATCCAAAAAAACGTTTGAGAACAGTTGGGGGTTAAGGGCCTTACTCAATGGCCAAACAGTAAGATCAATCTGTCAACCCTGAGATTTGAACTAATAACCTACTGATGATAGACATAGTGTCCTAACCTGATGAGCCACACACAGCACCCCCCCCCCAAAATATGCCCTTTGGTCAAAGAACTGCAGAGAACCATGCTTACTCTACATCACCAGAGGCCTTGACATTCTCATCCAGTCCACTAGGGGGCTCCAGCTCCTCGCTGCGAATGAAAGAGCAGAGCAAGGCTGGAGAACCACTGAAATGATGCTTTATCAGGAAGGTCTCTGGCAGACTCTGAGGCGCCTAGAGCCAAGGACTTATAAGTTTGTGTACAATGTAAAATGTTCCTGGGACATTGACAAGACAAGCAAATGACTAACAGATACAGCAGATTTGGCTAAAAAGTCAGAAGCAGTGCTAAGTTTTAGCGTAAAGGGCAGAAGTTTTATATATACGCACACATACATATATATGTACAGTATTATCCTGTTACAGTGGATTTGCTTATAACAGAATATTGTCTATAACGGACGAGGTCTGCTGGGCCGTGTGCCTTTACAACATGCCGAAAAAGCATTGGATATAGTGGACTCAGATATAATGGAATTTCGCTTATAATGGACAAACAATTTGGTCCCCAGGGCCGCTTTTAGCTGTAGTTTTGTTTGGCTATAACGGACATGCAGGCTCCACCTACAAGGCACGTGGCGTGCTGGTGATATCCAGCGCAGATACGTAGTCGGGATTATTAATAATCACGCTGAATAAATAGGCATGGCGTAACAGCAGGCAACACTGATTGGTCTGTGTGGCTGTCCATCACCAGGCATGCTGTGCAACAGCAGACGATGCTCACAGCTGGAGCGATGCAGTAAGCAATGAGATCAAGGTTACTACTGTACCGTACATGTATAACCACTTATAGGCCTATAACCACTTATTGGCCATATATAACCACATGGATTACTACATGTACAATAAAATAATCTATACCACAAGTGTGTCTGCTGGGGTGTGGCATGAGTAAATGGTGTCCTGTAGTTCTGGGCATCTCTGGATATAACGGACTATATATATACATACACAGTACAATCCCATATATATATATATATATATACACTCACACACCATAATGATAAGATTTCTAATTTAATTAATATTTTGATAATGGTGGAAAGAAAGGCTGACTCACCTTTGAGTTACCATGGAGACAGTCGGTATATCTAAGGTGCTTTGTATTTGTGGGGCGATGGTTTTGGGCACCGTTAAGCCTCCATCCGAGTCAGTGACCTCAACGGCGACGGATGGGCACTGGGGCTTGTGGCCCTCTGAGGAACCCACAGACACACGTGGTTTATAACTGTCAGAGATGCTTCTAGAAAACAGCCCGTGTTATTCCACTGAGCCTCTCTGGCTGAGGACACCAAGAAAATCTTAATGTCTTACTGTAATGGAACCGATAAAAGACAAAAACTGCAGGATTAAAGAAGACTAAAAGTAGAAACATTTCAATAAAAAAAAAAATTGGCATGCACAGGAATAGCACAGCATGGAACTACCTGCACAGCTAAACACAGAAAGTTCAGGAATAAGCACACAGCAAGCAAGCATGCCAGTACAAACAGTTCACCTGAAGGTCCTGTGGAGCGGCGGGTGAAACCTCTGCATGGCAGCTGGGAGGGCGAAGGCCTGGCGGGTGTCTCAGAAGCCCGATATGAGGCAAGCGGGGCAGCTGGGGGTAGCTGACAGCTCTGATGTGGGGGGTGAGGACGGGCAATAGGGGTAGTACTGGGTAAACTAGTAGGACTAGTGCCAGGCTGCAGGTTTCCTATTTATGCTTTTTGTTGGAGCTTGGGGCTCTTGATCTGGTTAAGGATGTTGAGGCAGTATTGCTGGGCAAGCTGGGGCAATTTGGATATCTGTGGGGGCAACTGTTCAGGCGTCTGCAGAGGCAACTTGAGTGGCGTGACAGAATTTCCCGGAAGCAACTGGCTGATGTGGTCCCTGCACTCGGTTATGTGAGGCAAGCGCATGAGGCAGCTTTTTACTGCGGCGCAGCTGCTGGAGACTGGAGGCAGAGACCACGGCACAGGGGCATAGTCACAATTACACAGTCACAGTCACACAGATACGTTATAGTCAGATGACATCAGAGTCAGACAGTCACTGTCATAGGAACATGGTCACAGTCAGGTTACAATCATGCAGATACAGTCACATAGTCAAAGTCACATAGTTACAGTCATGCAGGCTCAGTCATGCAGTCAGTCACATGGTTACAGTCACATGGCCACAGTCACAATCATGCAGTTACTGTCACGCATTCACATGGTCAAACAGAGAAAGCCACACGGCACAGATGTGCTTTACCTCCACACCCTTCCTCAGCTGGCTCATCTTCCTACAGAGATGGATCACAACAGCCAATGAAGAAACCGACGATTTGCCTAACCACACCTCTTCCCATGATGCCCTGCTAAGACCAGCACTACCTTAGCGGTGGCTAGAGATGGAGGGTGCTCGTCACCACACTCAGGTTGTTCAGTTACTGTGATAGTACTCCTGTCAGTGGACAATTGGACCAGTGAGTTCCTCCTCCCTGAAGGTGCTGGCTCGCTGGGTGCAGGAGAGCCTGTCCGGTTCGCCTCCAGCTCGGGCTCAGAGGGACATACATCCACCATGTATCTGTCAAGGTCGAGGGCAAGAGGGTGCATCCATGACAAAGGGATAAACATACAGTATTATTACCAACAGATCATAGTCTTTATGTTTAAATTCCCTATTCCATTTTGAAATATTTGTAACTCATTCATATATTTATTCATATAATATTTATTAACTAATCATTGTAATTTTAGCTAACAAGACTTATGAAATAACCAAAAGCACAAATTTACATTCTAGTGAAATTTACTGCGTATGTGGAGGAGAATTTGCTTAATAAAATTAGCTTGCAAAAATAGCTTTTTTGACACATATTTAAAAGGCAAACAAATTAGAATATCAATTTAGAAAAGTTTCTGTTACAATGAAAAATGACCAAACAAGCCAGGAGAGAAGCCCTGGTCGATTATGCAGGTGTTCTGCAGAGATGGGCTACCTACCTGACCCTGTGATTACAGTCGGATGACAGCGGATGTCCGAAAGCTGACTGTACTCATTCACAGACAGTTGAGCATGACATTCCACTGAAGCACTGAAAAGTGTTTCTCACTAAACAGGTGGCCAGATTCTCAGCCCTAATCAGGTAAACTCCAGGCTGATACTCGAATCATAGCGCTGACTACCTAACTTATCAAATGTAAGTAATTAATTAATGAATCAATGCAGAGATCCATTTAATTAAACTATGAATTACTCTAATTCTATGACAGATCCCCTAACCATACTTTATGGTACATAGTATATATTAGCTAGTGTTGATGTTCAGCTTATATAGTTTCAGAGAAATAATTTCTGAAGTAACTGGTTTTCTATGACACCCAAATAACATGTCCTGTCAACTTGGTGGATCAATAAAGGGACACATTTATGCAGGAGTCTATCAGAGAAGTTACTGATTACCAGTATTAGACATGCAGCCTCATACTGCTGTGGCAAGAGAGAATAATTAACGAAATGAACAATGTTCATTCATTGAGGAGTTAAAAAAAAACCAAGGTACGCCTGTTAACTTGGTTCCTGTTATCTTGACACTGTAAAGACACTTTAATTCTGACAAGTAGGCCTATGCAAACCAAAACCTGAAAACACACAATAAAAACACAGCAGATAAAGTCAGTCTTACAACTCACTGATAAAAATAAAAAGGGAATTTGCTTAAATGTCTGTATAGAATGGTTAAACTGGCTGGTTTCTATAAATTATTCATGTCACTCTGCTAGTTATCAATCACTTCTAATGGGATGTCTTCAAAGAAAATAAAAAAACATGTGATTTAAGGCCAACAGAAAAGTATGAGATGCTGTCAAAATTGTTACACGTATATTCTCACTTTAGATATGGCAGCATGCACCAATAAAAAATCAGTTTGCCTTTTATTGAAGCGTGCAATCGAACCCACTAAAAAGCCAATTGTCCATCAGAGGGCATTATTACAAATAAGTCGCATTATAGATACCTGAGCGTAGTGATGCTTCATGAACCATTTGCTGTATTTTATAACTCCAATGGATGGTGTTCTCTGATCAAAAAAGGGCTCCAAGCTTGCCCCGAAGCTATCCAAGAGCTCATATACCAGGGTCAATAATACCCCAAATGGTTTAAGCTTCATCAGTAACTGAGAGTATTCTCCAACATATTTCACTGAATTTGAAGCAAGAATATGTTACTAGTTTTTTGATCAGTAAAAGCATGTTTTAAAGTGCTCTGGGACTGTAACTCACTATGGACTGTAGTGAACAATTGTTCTGTTTGTCATACCATGTCAGATGAGATCACAGGGATGTAATCCCATGATGGCACAGCTGTGGTGGAGGTCATGTCTAGTGAGGTAGTTTGCTGTGAGCATAATTTCGACCATAAATTTCAATGAAGACCTCAGCTGATTCCTAACTAAGATAGACAATCTATAATTTAGATCACAAAAAACAGCATGTATGACCGTGTCATTGTTTATATGAAAATGTAGCTTCAGACAAATGGCAGATGTCAGACTTACTCTGAAATCCTACTGATCTCATCCTCATTCTCTTCTTGGATTGTCTGTAACCTGAATATCCCACAAAAAGATAAAGAACAGAAACTTTAAGTGTGGCTGAACATCAATAGTCTTGTTTTATAACAGGAAAATGCAAGTATTACAACAGCATTAAAACATTCAAATGTATCAAACATAAAATGTGTCACCAATGAACCAATGGCATAGTGTGACTTATTAAATCTTTTAAAGCTTTGGGGTTATTTTATAGGAAAGTGTGCCATATGTAATTAGTTATGTATAAAAGTAAGATCAGGGGTCTTAGCCAAGCAGACGCGCCATGTCAAAAGGCAGAATGAAAAGGACGCACTGTGTGATAGACTGGCGTAAATTGGGTCTACACTGATCTGTGGGCCATAGGGGTGCCATACTCTGCAGACTGAGCCTAATACTACACTGATCTGTGGACCATAGGGGTGCCATACTCTGCAGACTGAGCCTAATACTACACTGATCTGTGGACCATAGGGGTTCCATACTCTGCAGACTGGGCCTCTTACTACACTGATCTGTGGGCCATAGGGGTGCCATACTCTGCAGACTGGGCCTCCTACTACACTGATCTGTGGGCCATAGGGGTGCCATACTCTGCAGACTGAGCCTAATACTACACTGATCTATGGACCATAGGGGTGCCATACTCTGCAGACTGAGCCTAATACTACACTGATCTGTGGACCATAGGGATGCCATACTCTGCAGACTGAGCCTCCTACTACACTGATCTGTGGACCATAGGGATGCCATACTCTGCAGACTGAGCCTAATACTACACTGATCTGTGGGTCATAGGGGAGCCATTCTCTGCAGACTGGGCCTCTTACTACATTGATCTGTGGACCATAGGGGTTCCATACTCTGCAGACTAGGCCTCCTACTACACTGATCTGTGGGCCATAGGGCTGCCATACTCTGCAGACTGGGCCTCCTACTACATTGATCTTTGGGCCATAGGGGTTCCATACTCTGCAGACTAGGCCTCCTACTACACTGATCTGTGGGCCATAGGGCTTCCATACTCTGCAGACTGGGCCTCCTCCAGGCGCCTGGCTGCCTGCTTAGCTGCCTGCATGGCCATTTCCTCTGCTGCTCGAGCTTCCGCCAGGCACTCCTCCAGCCTTAAAATGTGACATGGGACAGGAAAGACACAGCTCAGTGAGCCCAGAGCGCCCCCTAAGGGAGGCTCTGCATAAAACACACAAAAAAACACTAATAATATGATGGAAGGAGCAATTTACAGAAGATAAAGTTAAAGGGGGCATATAAGATTAAAACAAAGAGAAACAGACAGAACAGATAAATAAAGAAGAAAAATTCAAAAGGTGGACATTTTATAGAGGCAAGCTAAGCAGTATTCTTTCTTCACCTTTCATCTAGAGATGTCATGGAAGTTTCCTCTTCCTGTTTCTCTTTCCCCATCTCCATGTGTGAGTCTGTCTCCTCCAGAACCATCTGCGCAGGGTCTGGATGCGCACAGGCTGAGGGGAAGTGGTTCAGCCAGGGTCAGTGCCGGAGCTCAGACCTTGGGGATCAACACTTGAAAACAACACTGTGATTCTGTGACTATGGTAAACAGCTGGAGTCGTGCAGCTGTGGTGATTCTTATGGTCCAACTTCATGGAAACCCCATCCTATGTCACTGGTCCTGTCCAGTGGATGAATAATGTTCATTAACTGTTATTAGAATTTAAGACTTATGCCCTACTGCAATCCAATTAACTCCCTTGTAGTGGTTGGTTAGGGCGCAATTAAAACATTAAAAATGTAGTCCAACAGTGCCTCCACCAGGTGATTGAGTGTACTGCAAATCAGTGATTTATGCGTGTTACTGTTTACACTGCATGGGCTGAACACGATCTCTTCGTTGTGTTCGGTTTTCTGTGTTTCATCAATTTTGTTAATGTTAAAAATACGAAATTCATATAAATCTAAAACATCATACAACTTAATAAATGACTTACAAGCCTGCCCGTCGGTGCCTTCCTGTAGATCAAAATCACATACATCATTATTAGAAATAGGATGCATTTCGTTTCATGATGACTTTGTTACCAAAACAGTAAGAAATCAGTTGTACTGATGGTAATCTACAGTATCTGAATTAAATGATTTATATATTTGACGTAATTGCTTTGCACTAAGAAATTTCCAGAAGGTGTCCTGACCAGCGACTCTGATCTCGGCTTCAGGACTGGCTGTGGCAACATGTGGCCAAGTCCCTGAAAGATCCATCCCACCATGCTGCAGAAGGACCAGAGAGATGCAGGGAGATGATCCAGACTGCCTGATGTGTAACACAGGACGGGGTGTAATACAGGCTGGTTTGTAATATGGACTGGTGTGTAATATGGACTGGTGTGTGATACAGGCTGATGTGCAATATGGACTGGTGTGTAATATACACTAGTGTGTAATACAGACTGATGTGTAATATGAACCGGTGTGTAATGTACACTGGTATGTAATATGGACTGGTGTGTAATACAGGCTGGTGTGTAATATACACTAAGTGTGTAATACAGGCTGGTGTATAATATGAACTGGTGTATAATATGAACTGGTGTATAATACAGGCTGATGTGCAATATACACAAAGTGTGTAATACAGGCTGGTGTGTAATATACACTAAGTGTGTAATACAGGCTGGTGTGTAATATGGACTGGTGTGTAATACAGGCTGGTGTGTAATATACACTAAGTGTGTAATACAGGCTGGTGTATAATATGAACTGGTGTATAATACAGGCTGATGTGCAATATACACAAAGTGTGTAATACAGGCTGGTGTG
>JABFEA020000010.1:20359975-20370697 GCA_019775915.2 Cyphomyrus plagiostoma | reverse complement strand
CTTTATTCTCCCGGGCGCATAAAAAAAAAATTTAAAAACCCCCTCCCGGCCCACCCCTGGTAACCCCCCCCCCCCCGCCTTCTAACCCCACCCATCACTTTTTTTGTCAATCAAAACGGGTGTGTTTGTGTATGATGCCAAGATCAGATCCTGCTTATCCTTTCATTAATCATGTGATTTCTTTTCTCCAATCACATGAATTCCGTATGGGGCATAGCTTATATACATGTTAAGAGTCTCCTACTCAAAATAGATAGATAGCAAGTAGGGTAAAACTGCCATGTATGGGAAATGATATATATCCTAAGGAACGAAAAGAGTGAACGGTAAGATTAAAGAGTCCATCTCCCTCATGGGAGTTTTACTTGCACAAAAAAATGTTCTGAGGGGTAGAAAGAAAAACGATTTGAGAGATAACTCATCAAATTGTAGAGGAGTTGGGTCCAAGCAACTAGAGGAGGCGGGACCAATACATTTAATTGGTTGACCCTGCCTCCTCTAGTTACTTGGACCCACCTCCTGTACATTCTGATCGGTTATCCCTTTGAACCAATCATTTTATGTTTTGCCCTCAGAACATTTTTGTGTAAGTAAAACTCCCATGAGCGGTCATCTCAGGTCAACAAGCTAAGGGAGGGAGAAATGTGTGGAATATAATGAAAACATACTCTGTCATCCTTTTGTGAAAGGCACACATTGCCATTTTTGGGGATGGGCCCTGTTGCGGAAGCAACGTCTACACCTGGGGTGGGCAATCTTTTCCAAAAAGGGCTATAATGTATGCAGATTTTCACTGAAACTCCCTAATTAGATTACGAATTAGAGGATTAATTGGCTGAAGAGTCCTCACATCTATAGGTGTAAACAGCTGACCTAAAGGTTATCCCAAAAACCTGCATACACACTGGTCCTTTGCGGATAAGATTCTCCATCCCTGCTCTACACCAATGTGAAGTTAGGCCTGGTCTCTATGAATCTGTGTTGTTTTTTCTCACTGGCTAAGTGTGAGAAATTCGGTGTGCAGAGTCTAATGCTCTGCACTGTCATACATTTCCATTATTACCACCTCATACTCCACTGATATGGGGGGCCTTCAGCCCGTGGGGGATTCTGGGAGAAAGGCATTTCTGCTGCTCATTGTCTGAATGAACGGCTCTGTCTTGCCAATGTCTGGCATGTGAAACAAGCTACGAAACAATAGAGTACAGAATACAGAAAGCCAAGTAAAATGTGAATAGAAGCTTACATCACAGAGTACACAAAGGCAGGCTCTACAGTGGCCTCCACCAGTCTCTCCTGCAGTCCCCCCCCCCCCAAAAAAAAAAATGCATCCAATACAGTGAGAGCCCGTGAGGAGGATACAGGCAACAGTGGCTCACTCTGTTAAATAAACAATTAGCAGCAAGTTAAATTAATAAGAGCAGCCAATGAAATGGATGTTCAGTGCAGGGCAGGAGAGCCTGGCCAATCACATTAAAGGACTTCTCAGAGGGACGAAGCAAAATGGGCCTCATCATTACAAAGCCAAATGCCTGGAGGTAGTGAAGAGGTAGGTTTTCACCAGTTGTGTTTCACACAGCCTTTCTTTTTGCAGAGTATAATAAATAGATCACATTTATGTCACCATAAACTCACCTGCCTGTGCGTCTTGGCTTGAAAATGGGCAGAAGTGCACGATGAGTGAGTGACTTCAACTGGTCCACTGCTGATACACCGGCCATGTGCCCTGTGCTGCTGGAGATCAGCTTTTACTCCAAAAACAAGTAAGTAATAAGTAATAAGCTGCCATATGCAGATTCTTGGGCTGACCTGACAGGGGTCAAAGTTCAGGTGAGAGAGAGACTGCTCTACAGACCTATATATACAGTCTCATCTCGCATACAGCAATGCCACTAAAACTGGGCCATTATCCACAGGTTTTTTTTGATTGGTGAGAAACACATATAATTGCATCCATCCACCAATGCTGTGCATGTAAAATGAATCTTTAAAGAACATGTCCAATAGCTGCTCATGTTTTCTTTTGGGTTTTCCTTCACCCTGTTCTTGCCTGTGATGGCTTCCTGACTTGAGATGCGTCTTGTGAACACAGTAGAACATGACAAGCGCACTGAACATGACACTGCAGTATAAACACAGCAAACCGGCTGCGTGGTTATGGGGCTTAAATGAAAGCTCTATGCCTTGATGATCTATGTGTCTGCCGGCAATTTCTGGGTGGGAGGCATTTTAAGGAATTTAAAATTCCTGAGACGTTAGACTCAATGCAGAGTCAGAGACTCATATTCCTTATGTGCCGATGCTGAGGTGTTTGTAAATGCTGCAGTGTGTGTGTGTTTGTGGTTGGTACTTTAATCAAGAGTACTGTCACGTGCATCATGTCCCGGAGGTTGTTAATGTGGCTCATGTGACTGTGTTTCTTCTATTTCAAGGATTATAAAAGCAAAGGGAAGCGATTTATTGTGAAATGAGAAAGCATTTGTTCTCTTCAGTTAATGTGGTGCCGTACCTTCTACGCTCATTTGTCAGCTGGCCTGGTCTTGAGACATGCTGGGCGATAGACTCACAACCAACCACTTCCTGGCAGCTGACCCCTAAATCGTGTCCCTATTTATAGTGAGTCTCCAGGGGCAGAGTCCATCAGATGTGGAAGCCTTGTCGTCCTAATTTCTGTTTCGGGGAAGCATGGATTTGCGATATTGTCCATACGCTACTGTCATTCGTCAAGTTATAAAAACATCAATCTTTTTTTTTTTGCGAAATTTGCCCCAAATCCAGGTCCTCTGCCCCAATTTCCCATCATATGTCATGAATGTCAGCAAACCTGCACGGGCAGGTGTGGCTGACTCAACACATGTGAGTTAACCTGGACTCACTGGATGTGTGAGCATATGATGTAAAAAAAAGATCTCATTATAAAGAATAAAGTCAACTATCCAGTGAGGATTCATACTTTCATACCTTTATCTTTGTCATTTGACTGGGTTTTCATGTAGATTTGTAAATTCTACTCCATTTATTTACATTTGCATATACAGTATTCTTCAATGGAATGTTTCTGCTAACTGTCTTGTAATATTGTCCTGTACTTCATGTTTGGCACCGAACCACAACCAGTTCCGGAATGTTTACACAAACTGGCCATAAAGTGTCTCAGGCTCTGAGTTAGCTGTTCCGGATATTGCAGTTTGTGCTGTATGACACCTAATAGGGTTGATCAGGGGTAATATTTAACAAAATAGCAGCCAGAAGCTTTAGTTTAAAGGCGCAATATGGTTTTGATATACTTTCCAACTCACACCTTTTAAACTTCAGGAGCAAATTCCAGCTGCTTTGTGCACACCACACACAATGAGTTATATTTTCACATTAGGCCAGCATAGTGGCTCGGTAGTTTGCCATGCAAGCCCCCACCTTGGGAGCTGTGCGTTGAGATTCCCAATAATTGCGTGTGATTAGGGACTGCCATCGCATCCGCAGTGTTCGGCTCCAAGCTCCCTGCAGCCCTGTTCAGGATCAATGGAATGATGCAAAATTACAAGTCCTCTACATCCCTGTTGCGGCCAGCTCCATCCGATCCTCATGTGTTCCACGCCCACCTCGTTACCTCTCGTTTTTCCCTGATTGTTCTCACCAGTTTCGTGTTACTGCCTGCCTGTCTTGTGTATTTAGTCTGCGTCTGCGTATGTTCCAGCAGAATTAGCATTAACGTTTTCTGCTGTTGGTCTGCTGTCTGTCCAGTCTCTCCCGTAATAAAACCCCGTTTGCCCGATTTCCTGGCTGGACTCCTTGTTTATCCGCTCGACCACCGACAACTCGTAACAATCCCCTAAAGTATGAGATACTAGTGTACCAAAAGCATTAATTGGTTATAGGATCAATGCTATCTAGTACTGTCATTAGATTATTTACACTGGCTGACAGTGATCCGATGGACAAGGGTGCATATTTTCTGTCTGGGGTCTGATCCAGAAAATCACTTCCTGCTTAATGTTTCAAATACTAAATAAATAGCTAGTGACTAGAGTCATAGCTAAGATCGTAGCTAGCTGGTTAGCAGAACATGCTGCTTCCTAAATGAGGAACATAGTTATTTAATATTTAGTGTATTGACTGGGGGCCGACAGACATGCATGGTGTGAACACTGTGGCTTCTTATGGCAAAGAAAACCCATTTTGATGCAGAATTAGACCTGAAAGGATATGGCATTGTAGATCAGCACTGAGTTCACATGCATTTATTTTTGCTGTGTCTACAGAAGGCGGTTGGACTGTAAAAGCAATCAATCACAGCCAATCAGTGGGGTTTTCTTGAAAACCTTGTCTAACAAGTGTGAGCAGCAATACCATTTAGCCTGGAGAGAGCCCTCACAACAATCGCGTCATTGTTTGTAAGCGAGCACAGTTGTGCAAATATGTGTGGAAATATGTCCTTGTGTTTTCACTTAAAGAACAGCAACACACTATCCATGAAGGGAATTTAAAAAAAATCCAACTCCTCCAGACAAGAAGCAAGGTCCGGGAAAATAATTGCCGGAAGCGTCATCCATTTAAGGGAGGGTGGGAGACCCCGGGGGAAGGTGAGGTCAGAGAGAGGTCATGCCTCACGCCAGAGGAAAGCAGAGTGAGAGTAGCTGAGAGGAACCAAGCAAATGTGAAAATGTGAGCCTGCAAGCCCATGTGAGGTCCCCTTAGGATTACTGAGCAAAACAGTCCAGAAGCAAACTAGGAATAGTACACCTGACTGGGCACCCTTGGTACAACCAATCATGTTATTGAACATATGTCATGTGGTACTCTGCATGACCTGTTTGTCAGTGACATCACACACTGGAAGATGCCACCAGTGTTTGCCATGTATAAAAAAGTGCTCAGTTTTAAAAAAATTTTTTGCAATAGGTTCCAGGTCTTTTCCAGGCAAGGGGTCCACCTCTAAGCCAAAAATGCTTCAAGGGAGATGACGAAGGTACTACTATTCATGTCATGAATAATCCTCTGAATACCAGACTGATTTCTGATCTCCCATCCACACAGTGACAGATCTGGCCCCTTTCCCTCCATGATAGCCTGAGGAGGAATATTCCATAAATCTACATTCCTCAACTGACAATCATTAAGAGCCATTTTCAGGTAAAGAGGACCCTAATGGGGGCTCCCGATGACCTCATTTCCTCTTCCAAACTCATTCTTGCATTCAAGCCTGCTCAAATGGAATGCATCAATGATGATTATAGAGCTGAGATGAGCAATGCTTCTCCTCATGTTTAATAATTCATTCAGCATTTATTTTGCATCCATTGCAAGTTTTGGACTTCACATACTTACAAGATCTATGCTTGGTTCATGTGTATGCTTGTTATGTTATGATATGTATAGAGGAAGGTTTTGCTGAGAAAACATCTGCAGGCTTCCTTTTTTCTGTGGTATGACATACTAGTTCTTTGCAAAAAGTGCAGCACCAAATCACCACTTCCACGCACACATAGTCACAGTCTTTGTCTTCTGTGTCTTGCTCTGCCCAGGGGAGTTGTGAATACATGTCCAGAAGGACCTCTGGCTTGGCCAGATGTCCCCAAAAGGCGGATGTGAGCTTTTCTGCTCTTGTGCAAGTACTAAATCATGTATGCAACAATCTGCCCAGAGAAAGAAAGACTTAGCATCAAATAAGCACAAAAGAAACTACCTCTGAAAAAAATTCTGGGATTATTCTACATTAACCTTGTCAGCTGTACCTATAAATAGATTCTTTTTTAATCCAACAAGATTCACAGTAACTTCTCTGGTCTAATATGTTGGCTTGTTGGAAAACTCGTGGGAGTATTACAGAGATAACCCCTCAGATTGCAGAGAAGGCAACTAGAGGAGGCAAGACCAACCAATTAGATGTCTTGGACCCACCTCCTCTATAATGTCATTAGTTATCTCTCTGAACCAATTATTTTTTGTTCTGCCCTCGGAACATTTTCATGTAAGTAAAACTCCCACAAGCTGTTGGAAATGCCCCCCCATCATAAGGACGGCAGTAACATTTCTATCCTCTATAAATGTTCCATGAACCTTTTTTCAATCTGCAACCCTCAATTATTTTACAGCCTTGCATTGCATGAATATACATATTTTCTTAAGCATTTTTTGTGACTGACATCCCATTCAGGGTGTACCCCAGCCTTGTGCCCTATGCTTGTGATCAGTTCCAGACCCCCATAGACCAGAATAAAGTGCCAAAAGATGGATGAGTTAATGGATGGATGGATGGATGGATTGATGGATGGATGGATGGATGGACGGATGAATATTTTCTTCATGCACCATTTTGGTAATTTGACTCAACACCACACAAGTGAACAAGGAAGAAGCCATTAGCATTTAGACCCTGGTGTAGTGACGGCACCAAATTAGCCATTTTGCTTTAATCATATCGACCGCAGAATCACTTCTAAAGGGGGTTGGAGATACTGAATATTGATTGACACGCATGACCTTATTGCTGGGAAGACCCCCCCCCCCACCCCCGAGTGTGGCCTGTCTCTTGGCAACAGCAGTACAGACAGGGGATTGTTGTCCAGAGAGCGAGGAAAAGGCACTTGTATTGAGCCAGGAAACTAAATTAAACTGAACAGAAAGCAAAAGGATGGAAAAAAGCATCATCGCTAGGCAACCAAGACAGTGTCACCTCAGAGCCACCCAGCTCTGTCCTCAGTGGCCCTTCTCGTCTCTCCTTTCCTCTTACAGACCTGGCCCCCGGTCAATCCCATCTGTCCATTTTCATACTGTGTTCCTCTTTGCTACTTTCATCAAGCATGCAAGAGATGATGTCAATAAGTCCGCCTTTGGCCGACTTGTCTGGCCCATTATCCCCCCCTTTTCTTTAAACACTCTGAAGTTTGTTCATGGATGAAGAAATGAGAAAGAGAGAAATATATACAGAAAGACTGTCACTTGACTCAACAGAAACATCACAGCACTACTTGAACATGAATCCCTGTGTGTAAACTCATCCTTGATCGCTTGTCGGCTGCTGAATTTGCAAATCGGGTTGGTCAGTTTCAAGCTCCTTCTTCTTCTTCCAGTGAGCGCCTTGTGAAAGGGTGTTTTTGTATGGAAATAACCACATTTTCTTTGATTTCTGTGCCATCTCCTGAAAGTACCGGTCAGCTAACTAGCTATGGGGCGGGAGTGACGATTACAACTCACTGCCAATAAAAGTGGGAATGCTGGGGTGCCTAGTGGAAAATCTGAAACAATCAAACAGAGAGCATCCTTGGGTCACCTGCTTGCCGAAAGCTGAAGGACTAAAACAGTCTCATGTTTTCTGATGCATTATGCGTATTCACACAGAAATGAACTAAATACAATTTGAAATCAGTTTTTATTGAATGCTGACAGAATACCAGGTGCACTGTACGACTAAATTCTATTCCATCATTATTTCGCATTATCTAACTAATTTTTGTGTAACATGTTCATGTGGACTTTCTTCTTTAGATATTTGGATGGGGGTGGCGACCCAGTGCCCCACATTAACGAGCCACCGTTGTTGCAGATACAAAGGCACTTTTCACTGCAGTCCATCCTTCTGCCAACCTCCCCCCCCCCGCCCTTGCATCTCTGTTTTAGCCCCTTCCTATGTGTCCTGTGGCCAAAGACTTTAAAGCAGACAAACCACCCATTGTGTGTGGCTCATATGTTGGGGGTCTTTTAAGTTAAACCAAAAATTTAAGTTTGTCTTCGTGATTTTTACAGCTGTTATTTTAAAGATTGAATTGGTCACTGTTTGGAATTATTTGGCATGTATGTTTGTTTTCTTAGATTGTAAAAACATGAGAAACAGGAGAATTTAGGGGAGGGGGGGCAACGATAATCTTCACGTGGCCCCACTACGTCAGTCTAGAGCCCCCAAACAGGCTACAGCGCCCCTATTCCCAGAGAATGAATGAAAACAAATGCAAAAAACTGGTGTGCATGCAAATGTATGGAGTAAGCTCATCACCCAGTTTGATTTTCAACAGAGTCATCCTTTCATCAGTCGACGAGCCCATATGAAAGGGCTTTCAGTCACTGGGAGCCTGGGAAGGCCTGGCTGGCAGGAACCATCAAACAGCTGTGCTGCATTAATGTAGGAATTGTGAATTGCACAGGCAAATGCGAGAGTGAACCTCCAGCAGTGTGTAAGCGGCTGCCACCTGACGGCGGGTGAGCTGGAGAGAATCCCACAGGTGATACGTGGGTCTCTGCAGCTGTACCTGCTGGTTGGAGGTGTGGGGTTCTGGGGCACAGTGTGCAAACCCCTGCTGGACGCAGCCCAGCATACGCAGTGGGTTATTATTCCTAAAGCTCTGGATTTGAGGAAATGTTCGGCAGTAGGGGTGGGGGTGGAAGTACAGTATTTTTAGTAGGGTGATATCCCCCTCGAGAGTGGTGGTCCTCCTCTGGTCAAACATCGCTGTGGTAAACAGCCCACTAAGACCAGGGATTCATCACTTACACAAAGAGCCATTTCTGGTCCGAATTAATAGTTTTCAAGCCTCCTGTTCGACTAACGCCTCCATTTCCAGCTGACAAAGAACAAAGAAGCAGACTGAAGACTCAGTGAATCTCACCTAGATTCTGCCTCCCACTAATCTGTCTTGTGGTGTTTTGGTTTTGCTACTGTCAAACCATAATGCCCAAGCCCAACCTCATTTGAAGGCAGCAGCAATAGATCAATTACTGCTTGCTGATTGGTTGCCAAGACTGCTTCTTCCCATGTTAGACTTTACATATTGTCCAATCCCTGCTGTGCTGTCTTATGTTTGATCTATTCAGTTCGATTCAGTTCAGATCATTTTATATAGCGCTTTTCATAAGAGTCGCCCCAAAGCGCTTTGCATTGGGTGTGTTGTGATACATTACAGCATCATTAGAGAGAGAACAATGCAAAACAAGGAAAAAGAATGATAGAGAAATGAAAGAAAGCCAGATGACAATGAAGGAGAGAAACCAAAAACTCTCAAGTAGGTCAGTCACTGCTGAACCTAACAGGTAGCCAGTGCAGGGAACTAAGAGTAGATATTATGTGGTCCAACTTCCTGCTCCTGGTGAAAATTTGAGCTGTTGCATTTTGAATATGCTGTATTTAAAGGAATATGTATATATGTCAGCTGGGACACAACTTCCATCCATCCATTTTCTGGCAGAATGATCTTCTTTTTGTAGGAGTCCTTATATCCAGCAAACATTACTTGGCGTCTTCTCAAATAGAATCCCTTAAACTGGTATTTTTTTGTAACCACTTATCCTATTCAGGGTTGCAGGAGTCCAACCCCACAATGACATAGGGAGAACATGCAAACTCCACACACAAGGAACAAGACTCAAACCCTAATGCCAGAGGTGGGAGGCTAAAGCACTTAGCACTGCAGCACCGTGCTAACATTAAATACATTTATAACAATAATCAAAGCATCATATTATGGTACTTTCATTAAGAATTAGTGTAAAGAGGTCATTAAGGGATCTTGACCAACCACTGTTGACAGTAAGTTTGGGAGAAAAAAATAACAGCTAGTAGGTGTTACTAATGTCGACTTGTGATTGAATGTTTAATGGATCATACCCTTGAGCAAATGATGTCATGCAGATTCAGAGAGTCCTTTGATTGGGCCCAGGTAGCGAGCAGGTGGCATGGAGTTGTAATGAGCAGCAGGTGGTAATTAAGTCTCCCAATTAATTTTAATAGCGTCCAGGTGCTGAGCATTCCCAGCACAATCAGGAAGCAATTTGTTCATGTGGGTGGTGAAGCTCCAAAGTTCATCCAGGCTTTGGAGATGTTTATGATAGGGTTATACCATAGGGAGAGAACTTAGAGAGTTGCGAAATGCAGAACATGGGAGGCAGTGTGTGGCTGAGCCAGACAAAATGCTGTATCTGTGATCAGAAGGTTGCTAGCTCAAATCCCAGAGTCTGCAAAGTGATGTCACCATTGGGCCCTTGAACTTGGATCTTAACCCCCATTTGTTCCAGGGACTGCTTGACCGTGCTTTCTGTAAAATGTACATCGCTATGGGTGCTTTTCCATTGCCAGGTACTTCAAGGAATTCGTACTTCAAGTTGCTGGTTTTCCACTGGCATACAAACTGGTACAGTGCCAAATGACATCATAGTTTGAGGCGGGGTATTTTGTACTGAATTTGAAAAATGGCTGTAGTCTATTTTATAGCTTGGCGATATGCAATATTAATACAAACATCACATGTTATGCAGATACAATTCTTACATCGCTAGTCAGCTATGTTAAGATCAGGCTTTTTCTTACTTTCAATTCTTTACGGACATCATAGCGTGGGGAGGGTTAAAGTTTTGCTGAAATATTTTTACTCTGTTACTCTGTCATAGGAAATAACTTAGCAAGCTTTGCAATTTTAATTATTATTCCTCTTATAGATTCTTATACGTTTAAAAATCAGTTTAAAGTTTCACCTCCGGTGCTTTTGCATGAGTGCTGCACACGTTCTCCGAGACAATCACAATCATTTTCATCCTTGCTGGTTAAATCACCCGTAGACTGGTTTGTGAGAATTTTATGAACTCTTTTTTTTTGTTTTATAAATACCCCAATATCTGTATTACAAAAGCAAATCACTATATTTACATTGAAGTTACGTCACTATATACAGTACGTATATGAAACACATCGTACTTTTTTCATTTTTTGTATCTGTTCTTCCAACCAGACCATATATA
>JABFEA020000010.1:20331417-20342346 GCA_019775915.2 Cyphomyrus plagiostoma | reverse complement strand
TTTTTGATTTAGTTTCATCACCGAATGCTTCATCTTTTTTGGCGAACAATCGTTTTATTTGGAAATAGCAAAGAAGAGAACAAGTAAAAAGGCAAAAAAATTACCTCCCAGCCCCCCTCCCCCCCCCCCCCCCAAAAAAAACCCTGTGGTAAACATCTGATATACAAGTACATAATGGATAGGTAGCACTTCCTCTTGAACTATGGTCAACATCCTGTCTTTCTTCCACTGTAGTGACTTCACTGGATATTTGTTTCAAGCCTTTTACCCCCCGTGCCTGGTATTTGAACTTTAATTTGGCTTTCAGTACCATCTTACAGTCTTAAAAACTTTCGCAGGTGATCTGATAGAGATCTCTTTTGCAACGCTTCAGTTATGTAAACCTGTGCTCTTTTGAGTTCTGGGTCTTCTTCATGAATCCGCCCACCTTAGCCTATTCTTCTTTGGGGAGTTCTCTTTGCCACAGAAAACTTAGTCCTGTAAGCCAGTTTGACTCAACAAGTTCTGTTGCAGTGAGTCCACGAGAGGCATAGTCTGCTGAATTGTTTTCAGGGTAACATATTTCCATTACCTAAGTCCTGTGCTTGACCTGATGCATCGAACTCAGTTGGCCTTGCATCATTGTTAATGTAACCAAGGAGAACCTTGGAGTTGATGGACACTTTCCAACTCCAGTTCCTTCTTGAACGTACCAGGACGTTTTAAATCAAAATTTGGCTGCTTTTGCAAAGGCCATCTCATTCCGCTGACCTGAACCCCACTGGAAACCTGTGGGCTGAACTGAAGAGCAGAGTACATGAGACACAGCCTGGGACCCTGGGTGATCTGGAGAGATTCTGTAAAGAGGAATGGTCTCAGATGCCCTGCTCTGCATTCTTCACCCTTATGAAACGTTATCAGAAAAGACTCTGTGCTCTGTGTCTATGAAGAACAAACCGTATCGTTAAAACAATCTTTCAAGTTCATTCATCAGAATTAAGCACATACTGTCACTGAAAGAACATTGGAGTTGCTGAAAGTGCATTTCAGATAAGTCAGCTGAAACGTTACTATACAGCCCTCAGAAGGTCGCGTCATTCTTTGCAGCATGTTGTATGTTGGGTAACATTGCCAAGCGTGATGGACGTCAGATGGACTTAAATAAGGGTGTATTACAGGACCTTAGAAGGCACGATGCTGAACTGCATGTGTCTTTAAGCGGGAGATTACCTAATGCTCCCTGCACCTCTGAGGGCAGCTATAGTAAGAAAAGCTCCATAAAAATAAAGTATGACTGATGGTCACCTAGGAGAGCTAGCATGCGATGCATCAGCTCCGAGGGCCGTGTATTGCCCAGCCCTGGCAGCGCAAGCAGGCGACACGTGCACTGTCACGGAAAGCTCGTAAGTGCTGAGACTTCAAGGCACCGTATTTGCCTGCCTCCGGAGAGTTCTACAGCAGATTGACCACTGACTGCCGTGGAGCTGTTCAGCGCTGCAGCGACGTAATAATACTTTGTCGCGTCCTCCGTAATTCTGCGCAAGGCGAACCTCCGTCCGCACGGACCAAACTTCCGCCTGGCCGCCCCAGAACTCTGAGACCTTGAGTGCAACTGCGTTCACGCGCATGGTCGGGGAGAAAAACAAACGCATCGAAACGTCGGGGGTCACCGCTGTAGAGCCGCGGCGCGGCAGAAAAAAAGTAAAGAGGCAGTGACCGCAAGTCGAGCACCAAAAAGCAGGTGTCTATTTCAGCGCGCCTCAATCACCGAAAGGCCTGCGCCCAGAGAGTCTCTGCTTGAGCATGCGTGATCGCCACATATCCTGCGCGCCTGAGCATAGGAAAGGGAGAATGTGAATTCTGCCTAAATCAGGGGTCGGCAACCTGTTTAAAGCTAAGAGCCATTTTGTCCTAGATTTCTGACCCAAGATTTACAAAAAGCCGCTGGGTAGAGAAGAGGATTTGAGACACAATGTTTAATGCAATATGGGTGTATATGCATTTAACACAAACACAAAACTTCAAGTAAATAGCAAAAAATAAAGACTGTTTTGGGGGGAGGGGGCATCTCAGTTTTAAATCTTTCAGATGCAAAACAGCACGAAGGTGACTAATATTACGACATTGTTCAGTTCTGTACCGACAGGCTCTTCACCCTCACCCCTCCTTTTTTGAGTAAAGTTCGTTTGGCTCTGCAGTTGTCTGTCCTTCACTCTCCACTTCACTATTGTAACTACTGACTGAGCAGCACAAAATGTCCTCACCATTCCGATCTTAGCTGGCTATAATAAGTAAATCAGAGAAAATATACCAGTTTTTATGAAGACCTGGGAAGGAATGGTGACGTTTTACTACAAAAAGTATATGAAAAAATTAGGATTCTCAATAAACGCTGAAACATACTAATCTCAGGCACTGAAGAATACTCTGGAGACCATTTATTTGACCAGAGACTTAATCGCGTTTTAGAGAATGACTTTGAGGATGTAAATGATGCAGTTCAGATATCACATAAGCATGCAATAGACCGCCCTCATTCACATAAAGCTAAAGAAATATCTAAATGAATAATAATATTAAGACATAAAAAAATAATTCATCTTTACTAAAGTATTATCATAATATTTTAAAAAATGAAAATGCGAAAGCGTCTGTCATTCTGAGACGAGCCGCAGGTTGCTGATGTCACACCGGCATGCAGAGCAGGGAACGGACAATCAAGGAATACGGGGTTTATTAGAAGACAAGAGCATACAGGGCATAACCAGGCACATGACCTTTAATGACGGAGCTGGCGGTACATACTTTGACGTACATACTCATTAACCTCACGCGAAACCTCGATGTTATCAGCTGTTTATTGTATTTAAGTCCACGTCAAAGTATGTACCGCCAGCTCCGTCATTAACGTCATGTGCCTGGTTATGCCCTGTATGCTCTTGTATGAAGACCTTATGAAGTTCTACATGAAACGTACAGGATGATCGTACGAGCCGGGCGCCACAGCTGACCCCTGGCCTAAATGGTAGGCGCTCCCACACAGTCACGACGGTTTCAGGTTTTACCACAAACATCCTTTTTTTTGGGCATGAAACCCGTCTGTGTCTCATATTAGCTTTATGTGCTTCTTTGCAAAATACGTATCAGCAATTCAGCACCAAATTGCATTAGCATCTTTTTGCACATTCACTTCCCTATTCATTAATCTTACTGGAGGAAACGTCCCCGTATAAGCGATATCTAGAGTGCAGAAACGCCGAGGTACATATGATTCTAACTTATGAAGTTCTACCTTGTTGTGCTGTTTTTGTTTTTTCTTTAGAACCTGGGAAATGGTAGACTTTGAAAATTAGCATTCAAATGCAGAATCGCTCTCATAATCAAATTTGAAAACATGTAGATCAGGTGTGCTAGGCTACTGGTTGATCGCAAAGATAGTTGAGTAGATTGAGTAGAAGATGGATGACGCGTTCAACCGCACCAGCTGCTGCAAAACTGTATCAAGCTACCCAGTCCCCCTAGTTAGCCTCCAATTTATTTCTACTAAACTTAAGAAATTAAGGGTATAAAAATGAATGGGTGAGCTGGACCAAGTAAGAAGCCAAAAAACACTTCCATACGGAATGGGAGGAGAACTTTTTTTTCCCACCATGTCATATTCAAAGTGCTTTTGCCTCATCTGTCAGTCTGCAATTGCTATTCCGAAGAGGGGAAATGTGGAGCGGCAGCTCGGACTGTTCATAAAAAACTACGACATTAACCTCGTAACCCTGAAAAGTGAGCTGAGAAATAGAAAGGTGAATTACAAAGGGAAATAATAACAATAATAATAATAATAATAATAAAGAATACTCAATATTTTATACATAAATATATGTTTTGCATTTTTATAGTAGGTAGATCATTTTGACTATATTTCTAAGTAGCTCACAAGCTGAAAAAGTGTGGGCACCATGATGTAGACAGTAGAAGTGGAAAATGTTTTCACCATCTGATACAAACGATGACAAAAGCATGTTGTTTTTCAGAAATTATGCTATAGATTCAGGTAGGGGTGTACTGGGTTTGGGGGAAAAAAACTCAAAATACAAAAAATACCATGCAACCCGGAGGTTCTCTATGTGGTTTCAGAAAGACGAAACTTCCTCTAATAGACACTCACTGCGGTGCTTGACAGGAACAGACGGACCAGCATTCACCATACACAGCTGAAAGAAACAAGCGTCGCGCTTTCAGGCAGATTTAAAGGCACATCTGCGAGAAACGGAGAGTTTGGGATTATTTAGATGGAACAGCACCTCCGATTAATCCTCCTCCTCCTGCTCCTCCTCAGTAGCAACATTTACACACTGCCAAGTAAGTAAGCAAGTAAGGCTTATGATATTTGTTTAGATTTCATCTGTTCATGGCGCCACAAATGACTAGGCATCACTAAAAGTAAATAAAATGTTTCCTGTAAAAGGTTACCGTTACAGCTAGTGGTTTGGGAAACGTTGATTTTAGGATTTCTATTTATACTCAAACGAAAGTTATTTTCCCCCGTTGTGTTAGTCTATCCCATGGTGTTTGCTGGCCGAAACTGTCACATTCATCTTGACAATTATTTTACATGCTATGTGTCAAAATTCCTGTCTCAGCCTTGGTGGTGGGTGTCATTGATTCCCCTGCCAAACTTTTAGGTCTTAGGTAAGGCATTGTTTCACCTCTGTTTTATATAATAATAGTTCCCTGTTTCAAAAAAGAAGTATTTTTAATTAAGCCCACAAATAACTGCAGACCTTCAAATTCATTAAATATTTATATATTTGCAACAAGTCTGAATGTTTTGGCTTATTTAGTAATGCTGGAATTAGGTACCAAAAGAGAAGCAAAAGATTAAAGGGGAATTGAAACGATGAACCTTGATGGGGGACCTCTTGAAAGCAGTCTTGAGAGTTGCTAGCAGTAGTTGGTCACACAGAATTGTCAGCAGGTTGGCTTAACTGTTTGTGGCCTCAACAGAACTGTTTATGGCCTTTGCAGACAAGCCAGTAAACAAATAAGATACTAACAATTAGTACAATCAGCAGACAAATAAGGACGAGGTGGCCTTGCGTGTAAGTGTACATCTCTGTAAGACCCCTGAAGGAAGAAGCACCATTAAAACTCCATGTGAACTCTTTATCTTATATTTTCAGAGCCATGTACTGATGTCATGACTTACTGTAAAGACAATAAAACTCTTTCCTGGATGAGGTAAGCCACAAGAAAAAGACTGTAATTCTACCAAATGAAATGCACTATAGACGTTCTTTTTCAGTCACTCACATGGACAGGACTATTTTCTTTTAAAGCAGAATCTTTGCTCACATGGTTTTCAGTTGATATATTTATGTCATAGAAAAGGATGCAGGAGCAGCTTCAGGTATGTTTCCCAAAAGCATAGTTGCTAACAACTGAATGGTTCTAGCTACAGCTAGTATGTGAGCTACTGGTGGGAGATATCGGGGAATGCAGCCCCCAGTAAAGTACTTTGCTCCAAGAAGCAGGATTCTCACTGAAACGTAAATCTGCACCTTGTAGCAGGTTCAGCCTATTCATATCCTCGCCTATATGTTATGTTACTAACGACTGCTTCGGGGTGGCGCCTTCCGCCAACCAATCGGCAGCAGCTGCCCCGTAACAAACAAACCGATCTGTTAGCATCAGCAACCGTATTGTTGCCATGAGCATAGGTGACTCTCATCTTTTCGCCTATGAGATGAAAGGTGAGAGAGCACAATGTTATTCGTTACCAGCTACGCCAAACAAAGCTACACATGTAACTTTATATAAAAAACAAAGGAAGGAAAAGTAAATACAGATGGTCCCCGAGTTACAATGATCCGACTTAAGATTTTTCGATCCTACGATACCGATTCCTATACGTAAAACATTGTATAATACAGTTTGTATTTTAGGATTCGCGAGCAGGCATCGCTGGCAGACAAGCGTAGCAACGTATGACGCATGACACATTGGGACGCTGCCGCCTTGTATGATGCCTCACTCTCGCCGACGACGCACGGTATTGACGATAGAGCGTATTGTTTTCTGTATTAAGTATGCAGAAATTGGACAGAATCTTAGTGAGTAACAATACGATACAATACACATTCAATAAATGTATGCACGATATATAGCTATTTCATTTTAGGCTTACCACCATCGTTATAAGTATTTATGACACATAGGATTATTAATGAGCAAACTTTATTAAATTGCATTAGCAAAATTTATGACTCCCCTTTTACTCCACTTTACATTTAAAGTGCAACACAATATGCTCGACTCACAATATTTTCAAATTACGACGGGGTTATCGTAATGCATCTCTATCATAACTCGGGGACTACCTGTACATTTACAATAAACAACTGTTAAGCATTAATAGGACTAACGCAAGCCACACTTTCAAACAGAACTTCACAATAAGTGTAGCTCAGTGGGCTAAGCCTGTGTGCCTGTAATCACAAGGTTGCTGGTTCAAACTGAGCCTCAACATGTCTGTGGGACCTAGAGCAAGGCCCTTAACCCCCAGCCCCCTGGGTGCCCCAACAGATGGCTGCCCTTTGTGGACATGTTGCATCTACAAAGAGCAAGTTGAGGGAGGTGATAAAAAGGATTTTCCCATGGGGACAATTAAGGATTGATTATTATTAAACTTAACATGTAGAAATAGTATTTTCATATGACCAGTATTGCATCCCTGCACCCCTGGGGAACATTGCCTATGACCATAACAGCAGGTTGGCTGGTGGGGCCTCTCACTCCAACCGCAACTTAACAGCAATGACCATTTACAGGTGCTATGAAGAATACATAGGAACCTGCGCCATTGGGAAAGGCAGGAGGTTCCCAAAAATTCTGGGGATCCTGGATGCTTACATTCAGGACCTTGACTCGCCTGAAGAGGCAAGAACGACTCACCTTAGATAAGGCTTTACCACTTCCTGTTATACTCAGTCATACATTCTTTATCTCACTCATAAATGGGAAAAAATAGACAACAGGTAATTTGGTAAACGGCTTAATGTCTAATTACTGTAACACGTTGGTTAGCTCATTTTCCATTAAATTATCAAGATGCCTTTCTTAAACGAATGCAGCCTGTAGTCATTGCAGAAACACATTCTGCGACAGCCTGCGCGTCCAAGCATTGCTTCAGAACACATCTGGACATTTATTTTATATACCTGTATTATTTTCCGCATACTTGCTGCCTGTCTTTGTAAATGACGCGAAGCCACGCATCACCTGTTAGGCCATTTTGAGAAATCTGTCTTTGTTTGTTTTGTTGTTTTTTCTTTGTTTCCCAGGTGAAAAAAACCACCGTAGGAGGACACAGTATTCACGTCCCTAGCAGAGTTATGAATTACCGCTGGTCTCCCAGGAAGCGCGTGGCCGTGATGCTCTTTAACAGCACCCTCTTCGAGGTCGGCACGGATTTCCTGTCTAATACCAATGAGGGGGGTTGGGGTTAGGGTTCGATAGGTGATGTAGGTGCACAATGTACAGCATTTGTCCAGCTGAGGTTTTAATAAGAATGAACTGCACTAATGGATGCCGTGCTGTGGACTTGGCCAGTACCCTTTGCTGCCAGCTGATAGACTCCAGGTCTGGCACTCTGAGTAAGACAGGCAGACAGACATATGCATGCATATGCACGTATGTACGTGCGCATGTATGTATATAATTGCGTATCACGCGCAAAAGCTTACAACTAGTTCTATTACGTGCTGAAAAGACAAAACACTTAATGAATTCTCTCTGGGTTCAGGGTGTTAATGACAGCGATTTCCTGGGGAACCATGTGATCAGTGTAAAGGTGGGACACACCCCTCTACACAACCTTTCCGAGCCTGTGACTCTCACCTTCAGGAATGACCAGAAGGCAAGTCCCCGCTCCTGGAGCTGTCCTGCGTGTTATATGTGTGTGTCTGGTGGTTACTGATCATGTCGATCCCTGCATATATATATTGTGTTGGAGTCTGGACCTGAACAAACTCCGCGGGGTCCGTTGATGAGAAGAGATTCACGCTTAGAGTCGCTGGAGGTGTTGCGGGTCACAGGGTGTTTATTTACTGCCAGCTGATCAGGGAGCAACCATCAGACATACATCCTCGCCATGTACATCAAGATGCTCAAAGTATACCTGTCCGGCCTTCCCTCTTATAGCCCATTTGGGCTTGGCCCCCCTCATTTGGTGTTATTCCAGCTACTTGGTTCAAGTTTGTGTTAGAATGGGTACTTTCCCCCCCCCTGATCTCATCATGGTCAGCACTTCTCTTTCTCCCGGCCTATAGATGTTCAAGGACAGTCAACATCCACGGTAGCAGAGGATGGTTTCAGTGTTATGACTGTTCTCCCCCACTCTGTTAGCTGTCTGCGGCCTTGGAGGCCTTTAGGAGCCTTGAGGGCCTTCTGTTAGTTGTCTGCATATTTCACTATGTGTTAGTTATATTCTTCTAAGTGCATGTATCAGTAATATCCTTTATAAGATCTGTTCCCACAATTGACATAATCAGTAATCACCTTTACAAGTGAAACATGCGGCAATCAATTGTTGTATCAGCATGAATGCGTATGGATTTTTTGTGCTTTTGCGTCAATTTGACAAGACATTATCATGCATTTTAACTTGTATATGCTAATTTGTACGTCATTTGCAGTATAGAGGTTAAAATGCATGATTATTTCTTATCATGTCTACGCAAATGTGTGTAAAACACGTAAGCATTCACGCTTTTACAACAATTCATTGCCGCACGTATTTTAAAGTAATATGTATATATAAACGTGGGTGTAGTGAAAGCCACATGCCACAGTCCAAACATTATAAATGAAACAGCATTTCCCAAATAAAATACAAATACAATGTTTCCTTCCCTGTTTGCAAGTCTACAACTATAACTATGCAGTATAGACATTTTCATTATTGCAAACAGAATTCTCAAAATAAAGACAAAAATAAACTAGCAAATGTAGCAGGGTTCCAGCACTAGGCTTAGGCATATATCTGCGTTGCATGGGTTCACTGAAGCAGCATCGACTTTGCTCTTAAAACAGAAGTTGAATGTTTATGAACAACAACATAAAAATCTAAATCTACAAACTATTTGGCAAATGGCTCTAAAATCAGAAGCCTGACAACCATTTAAAGTCTGGAAAGACCCTGATTTTAAGTGCTTACTCTTCAATAAAATAAAGCAAGTACAAATGAGAATATCTTACGAAGCTCTCACACTGTGTACAACTAAGAAGGCATATTATTGGTTTCTAATACAAACCTTAAAGAGGCATAATTGTAATGTACAATATAAGTATATCAATATAAAGGGTATTGTGTTATCCTATATCTCATGATGAAAATATATTGATATACTGTAAAAATCCAATATACTGTCTGTATTGGTATTGGGGGAATTCAGTTTAGTTTAATTTGTTCCTTTTTTTCTGTCTTCTCACTTTACTCTCTACAGTATGACTGTGTCTGTGACTCACTTTTCTCATGGTGTCTCACTGCTGGTCTAATGTCATATCAGTTGATTTTGGATGTGATATTCACAGTGAGGTCTGTATATTAGTTCAAAGTCTGCATCTAGAAGTTTTTTAAACGTTCACAATCAGTGCGAGGATGTGCTCGTGTTTTTTCCCAGGCAGATTTCCTGACTTGTTACCGGTTTTGTTTACATGTCTTTCAGGATTTGCTTGGATCCTGTAAGTTTTGGGAAGACGCAGACGAAACGCACAAAGAAGGTTTAGGTTCCACTTTGACGGCCACATCTCTCCACCCTCTACTGCATTAACGCCTTCTAATTGAGATAAAGCTGACATGTGAGCTGCTGAAACACCCTATTTTCCACAGGACGCTGGAGCACAAGGGGGTGTCTGACTAAACAAACGGACGAGGAATTTATATGCAGCTGTGACCATCTTAGTTTCTTTGCAGTGCTAGTTGTGAGTATATACTACAAAATGCCTATGATTTGGAGTTGCATACAAAACACAAAAAATAATACTATACATGTTATTTGCACAATAAAATGTTGTCTAACAGTTGCTACATGAAGTATTCCTTAACTATTCGCCCAGTTTTAAATTATTTAATTGGTTAAGGTAGGAGTTTCGTTTCTGAGCTATGATCCTCACCTCTTAAGTTGGATGACTTTTATTAATCTCTTAAACCTCTAGCTGCTTGCATCATGATGTTATCTGGAGTCAGAAGATCATAACGCTTCCTGTTTCCCATGCATTTTGTCTTGATCAGAACACTGGATATATCAGCGATGCTCATGCACGCTCCCTCAGCTACATCACTTACCTCGGGTGTGGACTTTCCACACTTTGCACTTCCATCGCTATCATCATGTATATATGTATGAGGTAAGCCTTTTTTTCTATAAAGTTCTGGGGCCATTCTTATTAAAATGCCCACCAATTTAGTTATCCAACTGAACACGGCATGTGTTGCGCTACGCTGTGAATCCATTATATCTTATGGCTTGCGCGGCGTATCAGTAGTGACGCTCGGCGAGCCTCTGTATGGACCACAGTCAAAGATGAGATTTGACCGCTGTGGGTTGTGACGACCAGTACAAACAAGGCACCGAACCGGGTCCACAAATCGAAGTGGAAGACGGACTTATATAGCCCGAGTTCTCAGAGCTGTATGACACGAGCTTACCATCATGTAGCATGTGAAATATACATCGTCGTGTCTGACAGTCGTTCACATCTGGAGTAAGTGTTGCTTAATAAATATCTACTGTCAAATTGGCTTGGGGTCATTTTAAAGGAATCCGTTCATCTTCTAACACCTTGGTCACACTTGTGTCACTTGAAAATATTGAATTGATATATATGTTGTTTTTTTTTTTTTGGGGGGGGGGGCATCATCAGGAGATTTCCTAAGGTGGGGAGGGAGGAGCA
>JABFEA020000010.1:20319081-20331366 GCA_019775915.2 Cyphomyrus plagiostoma | reverse complement strand
TCCCCCCCCTCCACCCCCCCCCCCCTCTCCCCTCCATGTCGCCCGCCGCCCCGCGGGCGCCCCACCATCAGGAGCTTGCCTAAGGTGGGGAGGGAGGAGCACTCCATGGGGCTACACCTGCACCTGATGGGGGCGCTGCTCCTGCTGCACAGCTGCTTCCTGCTGAGCGCATGGCAAGCGGAGCGCACCAAAGCGGACCCCGGCGGGGGCGGAGCCTGCTTGGCCCTGGGCCTGCTGCTCCACTGGGCCCTTCTCGCCACCTTTACATGGATGGGCCTCGAGAGCTTCCACCTTTACCTGCTGCTGGTCCGCATCTTCAACATCTACATCAGGAAATACCTGCTGAAGCTCTCTTTTGTGGGCTGGGGTGTGTACTTATCAGTTAACGTTACAGACAGGTGCTGCTGCATGATAACGTTTAGTAGCTCGTTGCCATTTTTCATGTGCACACCCAGGTATTACAACGCATCACGTTGGGGCCCCTGCTCCCCTTTCCTCCCCTCAGTTGTTTCAAAGACTCAATAAATAGCTACAGACTCAGAAAATATCACCCATTTAGCAGAACGCGCTGCTTTTGCATCTTCTGAATAACAAAGGCATTTAATATTTACTGTAGTACCTGGGGGGCCCATGCAGATGCGTGCCTAAATTTCCTTCGTTCGATGAAGGGGAAGCCAGTGTACGGTACCTAAATAGTTTTGCGTTCTATATTTTGCAAAACCGCCTAAGTAACCTTTCTGTCTCATGTCCTGTTAGGGCGTTTGGAGTGGCAGGATAAGCACTCTGCACCAGTGTTCCCCAATCCAGTCCTCAGCGAGGCAGTCAGTCCATGTTTTTGCTCCCTCTGAGCTCCCTGCCACAGTCCACATTTTTGCTCTCCATGGGAGCTGGGAGGCAGCAAAAATGAGGACTTTCCGTGGTTCTCCAAGGACTGGAAAACACAGTTCTAGACAACAGCACACAAGCAAACAGCAGCCTCTTCTTACTCATGTTCACGCCTTGTGTTTGCGTCCTCCAGGTGTGCCCACCATTACAGTGGCGATCTGTGCCATTATTAAACCTTATGGCCTTCACAGCTTCCAGGCAGAGGATAACACCCAAATCAGGACATACACAAAGATGTGAGTGGCCATGGTTTCTTAAGCCTCAAATCTAAATTAACATTTACCTTTTCCCACTCATCCAGATGTTGAGTCACTCTGAATAAATCCAAAGGGCAAATTGGGTAAGAAAAAGAATCTTCTAAGCACCGTTCCTTAGACACAATGGCACACAGCTTAACACCATAGAAATTGACCTATGACCCTTTGAATAAGAAGCACCGCCTGGACACTCACTGAAGAGTGAGCGATACTTTTTGCGCTCTTTGCGATGAAAGTGATAAACTTTACATTCAGCAGAGGAAGCATTTGTTGGCAAAGCTATGCATATACCATTTGCGGGATACAAACATTTAAGTACTACAACAGTACAAATAGGAAAGCCGGGTCAATGAGCAATTTGGGGGTAAAAGACCCAATGGTGAAATGAGCCAACCGTGGGATTTGAACTAGCAACCTTCGGCTCAGCAGGTTAGGATCCTGTACCGCTAATTCACACACTGCTCCAAAAGTAACAT
The DNA here is from genome assembly GCA_019775915.2 of Cyphomyrus plagiostoma. Taxonomy (NCBI): domain Eukaryota; kingdom Metazoa; phylum Chordata; class Actinopteri; order Osteoglossiformes; family Mormyridae; genus Cyphomyrus; species Cyphomyrus plagiostoma. The sequence goes on along the minus strand of JABFEA020000010.1, from coordinate 20,329,748 downwards.
CATGATGCTACTGGTAGTCAAGTCAAAACTCATTAGTCCAATTGCATGTGCAATCACATCTTAGTAAAAGAAACAAATGTAACATGGCTAGATTCCCAATACACCAAAGTGCACTTGTCGCACTCTGGTGATCAAATCGGGGCTTGGAAGAAATTGCTCAAGGGTTGCGTGTTGCTGGTAAATTGCTTAAGTGACGATTTGTTCTGGTTTTCAATAGCCCAGAAGCCTGCAGAACAGAACCTTTGGAACTGACCAAACCACAGTTCAGATGTGGAAGTCAATTGTTTTCAAAAATTGTTACAGAAGTATTGTGCAACAGTGTGGTTGCTGTATAAGCAGCCTTTGCAGTCATGACCATTGCGTCCACGCTTCTTCACGGGCTCGTCACCTTCCCGTTTCCCGTACAGATGCTGGATCACAGACACGACAGTGAGGCATGTCACCGTCACCGCCTACCTGAGCCTGGTCTTCCTCATCGGCGCTGCCATGTTGGGTATCGTCATGATAAAACTACGCCGCAAAGAGCACAGAGGCACCGCGGCTCAGAAGCGGCACATCGGCAGGAACTGCCTGACACTGCTGTGCCTCAGCTGCATACTGGGAGTACCCTGGGGCCTGGTCTTCTTCACCTATGGCCCCCTGACCCTGGTTGGCCTCTACTTCTTCACCATAGCAAATGCCTTTCAGGGTGAGAGTCTTCCATTACTCAACAGTAAAATCCATTGCATAAGAAAATCTAGGAGTCCCCCAGGCCTGAGCTGAGAAACTGAGAGTGAAGCTCAGCTAGATGCGTGTTGAACCTGTAATCCTTTTACTGCCGTTTCCAGGCCAAGGATCTTGGCCAAAGATGTCAGTTTCAAATGATACCAGAACCCAAAATCTGCTGGTTACTGAAAGATTGCCTTAAACCCATATGCTGCCTGTCCCCAGAGTTTCTTGTGGGGGAATAATCCATGTCCTGTCAGTCATGCAAAACAGGACAAGAGCTTAATTTGCATTTTTTTTTTTTTTTTTTTTAATTTTTTACAGGAGTCTCTCTCTTCTTGTGGTTTCTCTCTCTCATCTACAAATCACACGCCAGCTCCACAGGAACAAACCAGTCCACACGCAAGACTGATATCAGCTTAGGTCAACTGTAAATTAAGCTGTGCTGACCCCAGGTTTACATTAAGGGGGGTGGGGGTGGGAATGTAGTTAAACCCTTTCACAGCTTCATGCATGATCATTATAAAAATGGTTTATTTGAGGGGGTACTATATTTAAAGATTCGATAAGCGAGACAGTTGTCTGTTGCCTGCACGAGCAACAGCCATGAGGATGAGAATAAAAATACCCAGAACCCAAATTCCACCAATGGAAAGTCCCAGGATCAGCAACACATCTACAAAAGAAAGCAATTGGTCAGGCACCCTGGCCTTCCAGCCAATCCTGAGCATAATGGCACAAAAAAGGACAGTCAAATGATCCTGCCCTGCTTTGCGTTAAGATTTGAATAAACCTGGTTAAAAACAAACTATTTTTTCTAAATACTTTGAATAAAAGAATTTTGCAATGAAACCTTTGTGCAGAGACTCTGTTCAGGGTCTACAGACAAATTGTTTGTTTGAGCTGATCTGCTTGTCAAGTATAACACTTAGAAGACCTGTAGGAATCAGAACTGATCACAGAATGAAGACATACTATGCCATGAGCCTTACTTGAGTGATTATCTGGTGCTTTGAACCTGATTGGTCCATATGACAGTAATCCCTGTTTGGGGTCCCCTGTAGATACTTCCCGCTTAGTTATCAGTTTACAGTCCTGCAGAGAAGGCAATATGAGTGATGGTTAGTGGCAGAGGCGGGGCATGACGGCACTCTCATCACTCACCGGTAGGCAGGACTCATCTCCCAAAGAGCACAGCTGGATCGTGCAGTGAAGGTAGAACTCGTGCGGCAGTGTCGTAAAGCGGAACACGTCGAAACTGTAGCGAACCACAGAGCCGTTGCCATTGATGCCGTCGTGCTCCGCAGTCCATCCATGGAACTTCACAGTTTCATCTTTCACACACCTGAAGGGTAGACAGAGGAGCATCATGGGAGCTCCTAAAGGGGAGGTGGCAACAGCCACACAGAAAAATGTGGCTGCAATTCACCACACCAGAACTCAGAACTTCAGCAAGAACTCCAGGGCATTGAGTTCAACTTCTAGGAACTTCTAAAAAAGGAGTAGGAACCAGAGGTAGCCATTCAACCTATAAAGCTTGTTTGGGGAGAACTCAACTAATAGCTCAGAGTTCTTAAAATCCTATCTAGCTCTGATTTAAAGGAACCCAAGGTTTTAGCTTGCACTACACCAACAGGAAGACTATTCCATACTCTAACTACATGCTAGGTAAAGAAGTGCTTTCTCAAATCCATTTTAAAATGTTCTCTTGCTAATTTTCACCTACGGCCACAAGTTCTTGTATTTGAACTAATATTGAAGTAACTATTTGGTTGAACAGCATCCAGATGTCCACAAATAATATCCCTCATCTCTTAAAAACTATAGGTAAGGTGCCATCAGGGGCCTGTGATTTATTTATTTTGAGCGGCTTAGTACCACAGCCTTAGGTGATACATATATTGGTCATAGACCATGCTAGATTAGGAATAAGCATTGGTATGTTACTCATGGTCTCTACAGTGAATACCCATACAAAATCATTAAACTCATTAACTATATCAATTTAGTTTTTGATAAGACCTATTTTCTTAAGATCAAGGATTTCAGCTTTGAGCTCTTACTCAACTTTTAATGTCATCCTTAGCTTCCAATGCAATCTTCCTTTCAACATTCCTCCGAGTCCATTTTTTTTTTTTTAAACAACCTGCACACTTTGATACTCCTGCTTTGTTCCAACATTAGTTGTTTTCCATGTGAAGAGAGCCGTTTTCCTCCTGACTTTATTCTTAATTTCAGTCATAAACCATCATGGTTGCAGTTTCCTAGATTTAGTTTTGCTGGAAACAGGTATGAAGTCCTCTTGCACTTGCAATAATGCGCTTATAAAGATGCCTCTTCAACCATTTTGTTATTTAACTCCCTCCAGCTTACAGTTTCTAATTTCAGTCTCACACCATCAGTCTTCCTAACATTATACGTATGTTTTGGACTTTGCTCTTCAGGCACCAAGACTTAACCTCAAATTTAACCATATTACGATCACTACTGTCAAGTTGTTCTAAAACGTCTAATTTTCCAATACTGTCCTGGTTATTAGAGAAAAAAAAAGATCTAGAAGGGCTTCTCCCCTGGTAGGGATTTTAAACAGAGTAAAAAAAAAGCAATCCTGCACCAATTCCACCATCTCAAGTTAATTTACATTAATGCCACTGATCGACGTATAACATTCTGCGTTCCTGTGTAAATTAGGTGCTCTTTAATGCCAACAATTAGCGCATATGAATTTTTAGCATCTAGGTTTTACCCATACAGCTTCTGTACTTTTATTTTTAATCAGTGAGCTCCCTCGCTTTTCTCTTTCACATATACCGCAACAGCTCCTCCCTTCTTGCCTATCCGGTCTCTATGGAACATGTAACCATCCATATTATATTCTCCATGATGATGATGATGATGATGATGATAAACCCTTTATTGCTGTTGCAATATACCATGTCACTAGTCACAAGTACCAGCGAAAAGCAGGCCATCAACCTGACCATACATACACAAACGTCACATTATAGGGGGGTAGACAGGTCAGTCACTCAACCACGTTTCTCTTATTCCTATAAACGTTGCAAGTCTGATGAAATAAAATCCTCCAACTCATGAATTTTGTTTCAAATACTCCTAGAAAGTTTAAATATAGAAGGGAAAGGCTAGGCCTTTTACACTGCCCACTTTCACGATTGGGGGCTTTCTGTCATCCCACCTATATTCTTTACTAACCTCCCTGCCCCCCCTCCCAGTCCTTAGTTTTAAACACTCAACTACTCTACACATATGTCTCCCCAATACACTGGTTCCCCTCCAGTTCAGATGCGACCCATCCAGCTTAAACAGGTCCCACCAGAAGGTCTTCCAGTTCCCCATAAACCTAAACCCCTTTCCTACACCACCATTTTAGCCAACGTGTTTAATCTCCTTATCTCAGCTAATTTAACCTGGCTCGCATGTGGCACCGAAAGTACCCCATGGATGCTAGGCTTCTAAGCTTCTGTGACTTCAATTAATTTCTCTTACAGAACAGCCCTCCTACCCTTGCCTATGTCCTTGATGCCAACATACACCACTCGATCCACCCCGGCCGGGGCCAAAAACCTGTGCACGTAATCCACAGTATTTATGCAAGTTATATGAAGTGCAGATTAGCAAAAAATATGATATGTATGAGAACACCAATTGCGCAAACCAATTTAAAAATCGACACAAGCGGGAGGTAGCTACCTGGAGGCTTACCCATTAAGCAGCAGCGTGTGAGAGAGACCATCAGTATCGTTGGGTATCGCCGACTGTGTGGACCAGCACTCATTGACCCGCAAATGGAAATAGTCTTCAGGTTCAACCACACGGGCCTCAACGTAGGCCTTCTCCTTGAGTTGCAGCTGGGGGAACGTGTCAAAGGCCTCCATGTAGGTCCCGTCCTTGAACAGGCTCATCACAACGGTCGCCTCCATCTCATTCACCCGCATCACAGTCTCACTGGGCAGCACATGAGCAGAATAGGATTCAACATGTGACTATATGTACATGTGCTGTAACATGTTTAAGTAATGGAAGTAGGCTTGTTTCTGTCCCCCATGTTTCAAAAACTAAATAGCCAGCCAATAGGGCCCTATTATTCAAATCACGGCCCTCGAGGTCCGAGCACTGCTGGTTTTCCAGCCTTCCTTTACCTGTCGGTCAGGTGCGACGCCTCTGACCAATCAGAATCAGTACTGTAATTATTAAGCTACCTGGGAAAACGAAGCACAACTTACCTGGAAATGGGAACAACGGGAAAGGGGAGACTAACAGTGCGAACGTAGGGGTACACACACTTGTAGTCTATTTTAAGAAGCGGATCACGGATTATGTTGCCTTTCACCACTGGAGCAGACTGCAGCGTTTGGGAGTATGTGATATGGGTTAAATTCTTCTGGGGGGGGGGAAGAAAAAAAAAAATAGCATACGAAGATTAAGGAATATCAAATGAAGAATGCCTAAACAGTTAACCAAGTGTCAACAAATCAAGGATGAAGCCAATACAGTTCCCCCGCCCCATACATTACCCACAAGATGCACTCTCTGCATTAGTGACAGTCTGACGGGTTATAATAAATAGGTGTTAGCGCCTCATTAAAATGAGCATTACTATTTTAACGCCAGACAGACATTCATATCACCATGGCAGGCAGTTAAATTGCTTGCAGACTCAGTTGCGGTTCTCTGCACCCCAACAGAAGATAAATATCTAACCACTGCTATGACTCTTCTAAAGCACAAATGAAGCGTTGCTGACCCACATCTGGTATGACGTGCTTTCTGACTCTCAGCAAATCTATATTGTTCCATTATAAACCTAAAACTACCTACATCAAAAGTGTATGGATAGTTTGCAAATCCTACAGACTATTTATAAGGTAATAAAACTATTACATACATGTAACTGAATATGCAGACTTGCCTTTTATTTAAAGCCTGATGCCAGTCAGTTGCCCACAATTATCAACCGGGCCTAAAACTTAATTTTGAGACTCAAATATATACTGTAGTCACGGTTGACAACTATATTATACAACTACATACAACTGACAACTATAGGGAGCCGTCTAGGGCACCACTATAAGTTTACCTCTGCTTTGGACAGGGGGCGCCTGCGGTGATCCTCGCCTAGGGCGCCACAACAGCAAGGTTCGGTACTGATTCGGGTTATTGTAAAAAAATTTTTTGTAACTTTCTAAAACTTCGTAAAACGCTTCTAAACATCAGATCCATCATCGCGGCACCCTCACCTCCAGCGCTTTCCCACCGCAGTAAAGGTATCGGTCTTTTGTGGTTCGCGCCATATAATAGGAAACGCCAGCGACAGTCTCTTGTTGGGCACGGCACGACTCATTCCCAAGGTGGAGGTCCTCCAATTTAATATTGTAATACTTGAAAAAGTCCTCAACCACCATGATTGTGATGTAGTCTTTCCCACACATGACGTTAATTGTTGCAACTTGAAGGGGGGAAACTAGGTGTTACAATACTGCATGCAATTTCTCATTTATTCTTAAGAGTGATTTTCAACGTAACGCTTACTGTCTCGAAGTACTATACCTTCGTCACAGAGGTCCCCATAATATCCGACCGCGCACTTGCAACTGCGTTTGTCAGGAGCAAACAAACACTTTGTCGAATCTGTGCAATGAGTAACGTTGCATAATCCTAAAAAGAAGATATTTTACATACGCAGGGCATAAAATAAAACATTCCCGTAAACTACCAGCATTAAAGACTTACCCAACGCGCTCTCTAGAAAGAAAGGCGCTAGAAAAAATGTCAAATACACCTACAAGACAAGGAAATACAGAATAACAAGAGTATTTAATAGAACGTTTTTCTTTCTAGTAATGCGGCGTATTCGTATTTATGAGGTTCATAAGTAATTGCCCACAAAACCAAAAACCAAACAAATTACTGCGAGGCCCACACCTTCGAAATTCTAAAAGTCATCGCAGTAGTTTAATCGTCACTTTTTAATAAACCTTTACCCTCAAGCAGCAAAACTAGATTAGGCCTATATGCCTTTTCAAAACCTTCCGTATTATTGTTTCAGATAACACACTAGGGTATGAAATGCTAAGGGAAATATCGAACACCTTCTTTATTTTTATATAGGTTAAACCAGAAAATTAATTAACACGGGTTATAACACCTGTTATGGTTAAAATGACGCTGCCTTGGCTGATTACTCACGGGATGACCCATTGTAATAGATAATATCGGGTGACTAGCTGACTAACGCCTCCTAGTGGCTGCCGTGTGAATCACAGGCCGTAAACAGGAGCAGAGAGACCATGAATCCGAGTTCGACCATTCTCCGTGTTAAAAGAAAACGGGGGACGGATGCAGCGGACGCGCTGTTGCTGGCATGCAAGCGGATTCGGCCGGAGACCGCAGCACAGTCAGCCGCGGAATCTATTCCAGAACCTGCAGAGGGGGAAATAGAGAACTCGGTCTTCAAGCTGGTGGCCACCGTGTCCTCGCAGGTACAGGCCGCCTTGAAGCCTCGGCGTTGCGTGAGCGGACAGGCGGATGATGTGCGCGTCTAGCCCTTTTGCGAAATACGAGTGTTTCGATGCATTAGATTGACTAGCCACTGGGTTATCTGGAAGTAAGTCACATGATATTTAAGGGGTTGCATTTTAAGATGTCATATGTGTAACATTTAGGTTATAATCTCGGTATAAGTAATTTTAAAGTACTGATAATTATCCGGTCTCCTAGTGCCGTATGACTCTCTGTCCTGTGTGTAAAGCTTAACTGTTTGTTCAGTTTTTAAGCAACAAAACATCTCCTTTTTGGAAAATCGCTCCAGCTGCTTTATAATGGCTTTGCCATGATCTGTGCGTATGGGTGAGTAACTGGCTTTGTCGAAACTCTTCCTAAATGGGCCGCGGACTCTAATGTATTTCCAGCCATTCCAGTCTGATTCATAATTAAAGTAACTTTTTAGGTGTCGAACCAGTTGTATTGCATTATAACCGCGAAAATGGCCATTTTCAGACTGGACAGAATAAACTACAAAATTAGGTGTGTGTCTCAGTCAGGCGATGCTTTTCATCCCTCTGCAGGAATCTTGTATATATTTATTATTTCAATATATTATTTAGTTGATTGTCTAAGATATGTTTATTCGTGGTGAAATCGATATCAGATGACGTGACGCTCTTTCTGGTTAAATTGCCACTGAAACAAACTTGGTCGCCTGATTATATGCGGTAACTTTAACTTCCAGTCGTTTCCAGGAAAAGCTTGCGTGGTTCTGCGTTTCAGACTGAGGCTGTATATAAAGCGATTAGATGTGATTAGATTAGATTCCAATTTATTGTCATCAGGGGTGGACGTACCAAAAGGCTCCAAAAATAGCTCAAATAGCCAGAGTCGATTTTATGGACACTGGCAAGAAAACTCCATGAGCCCTCCAACTCGCCCTCCCCCAATATGGCAAAAACTTATTACCATCATTTTGGCTTGAAGTCTTTATCAATTATATCAGCAAAAAAATATATAATCACATATCATTATATCCACTAGAATGCGCAAATAAAACAGATTTGTCTGTGCCCTCAGGGGCCACCTTCCAGAATGGGGTCCCAGGCAATTGCCTGTCCTGTTGCTACCAAATGGCTGATTTAGGAGGCCCCCTACTCATGTCAGCTTAGGACCCTCTGCACTGAGTACAGAGCCAGTGAAATGCAAGCAGTGCCTGTTTTGGAGCTGAAAGGGGTGCAGAATCTCCAGGGGAACCTCAAGGCCATTGGGCCCGGGTGGTGCCTAGAACTCCAGTTCTCTCAACCCGGTCGTCTTTGTGTCTGTCTGCTCAATGTTCATTTCAGATTCAACTGCTTGAAGCTTTCACCCTGATTTTTAAATGCTTACAGGCTATTCATTTATCTAGAATTTCCAATTGATAATACAATTTCAACTGCAATGGCACAATTAGAAGACGAGATTCTTACATCTTATAGAATATATCTTTCAACATCAACACAATATAGCACACTGCGGGTGGTCTGGGACAATGATGGAAACAATACTAGGTGGTGGAAATTAAGGCTGCCTCTAACAATTATTTTTCGATAGATTAATCTATCCACTATTGATTGGTCGATTTAATCTCAACGATTTCCCTCCTGAGAATCAACTTGACTGTTTAATTTAAGATAGTTCTAACAACAACTAACTGTATGCCATTGCAAGGCATAATGTGCTTAATGTGCTTGGGCTTTTTTGTCGCTATAGGAACATATTTTCAGCCAGAAGCAGATTAGTAGTATGCCTAAAAGTATTAATGAGATGTGTATTATGATGCCCAAAAGATTGTAGTATGTATAAATTTGGCTTTTCCTCATGCTTAATGAATTAAGTTAGCGCAGCATGCCAATTGCGACACAAGTGATGAGCACTGAAGTCACGAAGAAAGGGACAGATTAGAAGCCACAACGTCTTTTAAAGGAGGAGATATTGTGGTTAAACAGTGTAAAAAGATGATGGTGCTGTGACAGTACTTTTTGCAAATCAGTTTTCATTTTTATTCCAGTTTGTGCAGCATTTTCTTTTATTCGGTTTTCTTTCAGTTTTAGTTTATGATAACGACACTGGTCCCAGCAAGCCCAATGTGCATGAATGCACACACCGGCACTGTCAGTGAACATAGAATAAGGGTAGATTTTAGTCTAAACGTGTATAGTTATATAAACACATATTCAATGGAGATTCTAATGTAGCAGGGATACAACTTTACGGCTTTAATAATGAGTCTCAGTATTAATGGTAATTTTAATAGACATGAGTGGATAACATGGTGGTTTTACCTTTTCTGGCGGTCTCGAATAAGGCTGTGTGTGTTCTCTTCCGCTGCTTGTGTGTGCTGCCAGTACCGCCGAGTTATGCCCTCGCACTTTGCATGGTGTAAAACCATCTTTTTCTTCTGTGATAATTTCAACTGCTCCCATAATTACGTTGTGAGTGATATTAAAGGAAAACATTTGTTATGAATTGAAGCATTTTAGAAATCATAAATGTTATTTTATTGAAATAATAATGCTTCAATTAAAAATATTAATGTCCATACATTCAGCATTGACCTCATCGTTCGACAGCACTTGTGGAAGTGTTGAGCTTAATCTGTGGTGGGACTTTTTTTTTTTTCTTTCTGAACAGCAGGGAAGACTTTCTTTGTGTCTAAGGACATTCTAGGGTGCCCTGTTTCATAAAAAAAATCTAAAAATAGAAGAAATAAACTGTTTGTATGCCTAAGACATTTGTTAGGTTAGAATGTTATTGCACCTTGTTTATTTCTCCCCATAAAACCAGGCACACAAACAACAATGAAGCATATTATTTCTCTAATAGATTTTAAACGATATCCATGTGTAACATAAAACATGGGGATTTAGCACAGCAGTCATGAGAATCCCCCTTCTGACCTGTCAGAGAACCGCTCCTTGGGGTTTGCCGGAGTCGCTCCTTTAGATGCTGATCTGCGTGGAGCAGCATCTCATTAAATGCCATTGGCATCTAACTAGGTGCAAATTAAGTATAATATACTAATGCAAGAAATTCTCTGTGTAAACTATGGTTCTGCATGAAATACACAAGGTGGTCCAAAGCACGTGCAAGTACAGAGAGAGTGACTGCCAGGAAGTATGACTAGATATAACGGTACAAGTGCAAACTACATATACATTGTGTATAAATGAGGTCTGCCTAAATAAACAATAGATTACCCTGAACAGGGTTTCTGCAGAGTCTTAAAAAGTCTTAAAGTCTAAAATTTAAAAAACTAATTTTTAGGCCTTAAAAAGTCTTAAATTCGCTGTTCTAGGTCTTAAATACTTTTTCACAGGTCTTATTTTTCCGATGTTCCGTTGTCCGATGTAAAGCTCATTTTAATTCTATTTCTGTTTTTGTTGTTGCTTGGTTGATTCCGTGGTGTTGTAGTTTTT
>JABFEA020000010.1:20303785-20317062 GCA_019775915.2 Cyphomyrus plagiostoma | reverse complement strand
GGTATTGCACTGTAAGGGTATGAAAAGAAACTAAAATATATATACATATTTATACATAAATATAGATGTATTTGGAAGTGTAAACTATGGTAATAAATAGTGTGCCATAAGGAAAGGTGCAGATGTGCCATTAGGTATGGATATTCCTATCCATATGGATATGAATGTATAACCTGAATGACTTTTAGAATAGTGATGTTTGGGATCTGGTACCCCGAATGGAGAAACTGGAAAAGCTATAAAGGTTTGGCTTCTCCTGCCATTAGTGTGGATCCTAGTGAGTTTAGGCTCCCATGTTACCATGACAGGATGCAGGAAGCCTTCTCATTTGTAGTCGGTGTATTCAGGAGTCATCTCTCTCTCTCTCTCTCTCTCTCTCTCTCTCCTCTCTCTCTCTCTCTCTCTCTCTCTCTCTATCTCTAGTTATGTTCCCTTCTTTGTGACTCTACTTCTGATGGAAAATGTCTGGGAATCTAAACACAATTTTCTCCTACATGTTGCACCGGTGTTTCACATGGATGCATTGATCTGGTTTTAGGTGCCAGAGGAAGACTCCAGGGAAGAAGAAATATATGAGGATGAGGATGATGAAAATGAAGAAGGGAACTGGAGGAACGATTATCCAGATGAGGAGGGCAGTGAGGACAACAGTGACTTGGAGGAGCACTATACTGGTTAATATCTTTAGCAGAACTATCATTTGTGTGGATTGTATGAGTTAACTGCAGTTGATGTCTTTGGCTGTTGTGTGTTAATCATTGTGGTAATCCAAGCAACCAGTTTACTCACCACGTGTTTCTAGAGAAGTCTAACTCAAGCTCTATATGAAATTACAAGAAGTATGGATGTGGTTGTGATACTTGAGTAGTGCAACAAAGCCAGCTTTGATCCGATGGATATTGCGTCACTAACCTTGTGCACTCTGTGGCAGGGTGTGATTATGACGAGGGCTTCGGCCGGCAGTCCTGGCAGAGATACCGACGGGAGGTCCTCCAAGAGTTTGAGGACTATGAGGAAGAAGAATATTTGGATTCTGACTGAAACATCAGACCTTTTAGAGTCTCTTCCTATTCTTGTTTGTGAGGTTGTTTGCTGTGTGTAGCTGGAATGTCCACTGAATATGTGAGAGTGTGTATCTTGTGCTTTGTTGGATCTTTGTAAATATGTTGATAGGCTTTTCTTTCTATTAAAGTTTAATGTCAAGACTGTTGGACTCATTTAAAAAAAAAATAAAAAAATTCCATGATATATTTTATAATTAACTTGGTATCCTAGATAAGGTTGACTTCTCTCTTCCCGTGTGATCCGTAGCCTCAGTCGACTTGCTATACATGTTCTGTCCTTGCAAATTAAATAATTTGGGACAGAAGTGCTACAGGTTGGTCTGACTGTGCCAAGAGTATTAGCTTAGAAATAGGCCTGGAGATGAGCAAAGTACATGCAAGTGTGTACTCCCTCGCCGGTTGTACTGGTTTTTCGAAAACTAAAGGAATGAGGACCTTGCTACGGGAATAGGTGTATCGTGGGTACTCTGATCATGTAGGTGCTTGATCACATGCCCGTGTGTGAGCAGGGGCCTGTTTCACCAGACTTAGCCTTGCTTAGCCGGATCACTTGTCAGGTTTAAGGTAGTCTGAGCCACATTGCAGTAATTGAATATGTAGCCCTTTTAGTCAGACTACCTTAAAGTCCTGCTTCGTAAAATACCCCTCAAGTGTGTGAAAGAGCTGGAAAGTAATGGAAATAAAATTCTCGATTTTGACAACTACAGTGTCTTGCTGTCCGTTAGATTTGTAGCTGTGCTGCTGGTCTCTTAACACGGCGTTTTCTGAACAGTTTAATTTCTCATATCCTGTGTCACTGTTATATTTTACAGCTTTATCAATGGTGGCCATAACTCTTCCCCAAGACCTAGCAAAGTGTCCGATGCTTGGTCTCCTCAATCATGTTGTCTGTGTGCCAATAAGGAAGTAATGACAAATGCGCTTCTCCTCTGGGGCTGACGTGGTTTTCAAAGTCACTAAAAAAAGGCTCAGTTGCTCATAAGTTAAATGCCACACACCACCAATCGGGTAAATAGCTGTGGATCGACTCGTGATTAAATCTCCTGACAGAGAATAAAGAAGCTTCCGCAATATGTAACCCAAACGGAAGGTGAATCATAATTAATTCACCAAAGCTTTTTTTTTTTTAAAAAAAAAGTTATGGTATCGCTATGGTAACTGGAAAAATGACCAAAACCAGACAACGGTATTGTGGTAAACCTGTGTGGTGTTTATTTGTAATTTTTAAGGCTGTGTCCACCTGTCTAGAGGTCACTACATACAATAACAATAGGTGGTATGTAATGAAGGGGTCTTTATTAAATTAATTTTATACATTTGCAGCCACAACAAAACAGGACTCAACGTGACAAAAGGATAAAAAAAAAATGCAAACTGGAAAAAAAATGGTAAAATTTCCATAGACTCTCTGGTGTATGAGGGAAAGAGGCCCTGGGACTTTTGTTTTACATTTAAATGACGTTTTTTTTGCCTGTGGATATTCACATAGGCAAACAGCACATCCCACTGTCCACTGGATGGCAGTACTGTGTGGTAGCTCCAGCCTAATTGTCACTGAGGGGTCAGACCAATAGTTTGTACTACCTGTTGTTCAGACGAGTCTAATGTTAATCAGCTTATGGCAGTTTATATTCAGTCCAAAAATTGTTTTTAATGTGTGACACTACCGTAGCATATGGTATGCATGAGTACCCTTTGTTCTACTTCTATATTATCAAGTAGCCTCTGTTGTATCCTTGGTATTATTGTTATCAGATGACTTGATTGCTTAATATATCTTAATATTTTAAAATGTCTTTGTGACTAAGACATAAAACCTATGCCAGAGAACCTAATGCATTACAATGTAAATAATTAAAGATAAGCTACAGTAAACTTTTATTCAAACCAGGTGGAATACAATGGATGTCATGTCACATTGTTCTTGATACAAGATACCGAGTAAGAAATTACTGAACAATATATTCAACAAAATTAATGATAAATGCAAAGTACTTTGTCTGTATTTTGGGTTCTGGAACAGGTTACATTGTCAAGAAGACTGCAAAGTACTCTCAAAGGACTCAAATGGCACTAAACCAAGATGACCTGAGACTACATGAAAACCAGAAAAAAAGATCTAATCTAATCATCTGAACCTTTAACCGTAACGTGATCTGCACACTAAGCAATAACAATATACATTTCTGCGGTGGAGTACAAAAAACCAAAAATGATTCTGATTTGCAGTTTTATGAAAACTACTCTGTGTATGTATGGTCTAATAAATAAACGCAGTGACTATAAATAAGTAGCAATAAACCTTGTAGTATTTCTGCAATGGGGACATAAACCCCAACTGACCCAAGAAGGTTGCCGGCGTCGCTGGGAACCCGGGGGCTCGCCGTGCCCTTTCAGTGTGTGACGTGGGAGGGGCTGGGTGCGTTGGAAGCGGAGCCCAGCCCCAGGGTGGAGACCACCAAAACGGCCACATGCTCCCCAAGGCAGAGACAGGTGTCCAATAATGAGCGCGTGCGGGCGGCCAGCGTCAGTGCCGCCGTGATCAGCTCGCACTCCTCGCGGCCGAGGGCGCGGCGGGAGCGCAGCACGTCCAGCAGGTGGTTCAGGCGGCCCTCTGTCATCCTCTGCACGATGTCCTCGCGTCTCTCCCGCAGGATCTGGCAGCAGCGATTCGCCGACCCGCCAGCTGTTAGGGTAGCGGCGTAAAGGTCATTAACGGCAGCACCCGTGGCCCGTTTCCACACTCGCGTCGCAAAATTCTGTAATGTTTAAATCTCACGGTCAATCAGGTCTGTTTAGTTTTCTGTTTGAGCTTGTTGGCATTCTAATTTCTTTTTAAAAAATTCAGTTTAATTTTAAGGAGGGGGTGGGAATCCCAATATGGAGAGTCACGTGACCGGGGTTTGGGAAATGTATTAAATCCATCGTTCTCCTGCATCCAGTGACTGGTTTGATACAGATGACCAAGTGCAGTGCAGGCATGTCCTATCAGGCTACAGCGAGAGGGAGCTTTGGACAACAATGGCAAGTCTTACCCTCACAGTGATGTCTTAGCCCTGGGGTGGGGTCAGAGATGGGAGAGCAGGCAGATGGAGGAAAGGGGGAGGAGCTTCGTCTGGGACCTGCCTTGTCTGCCCTGCTCTGTGGGAGGGCCTCTGGCGCAGTGTGGCTCCGAAGCCGATTTGGGGCGGTCGGATTGTCATTCATGCCCCCTACAAAATCATGTGATGCTTGTTGGGTCCAGTCCATGATGTCACTTGGGCATATTAGCCTCAGATTTGTCATTTAGCGGAAAGTGAAAAACACCAAGCCTGGACACCCAGCGCCTTGCACCATCGCAGATATAAGCTCTTACCAGAAACGTTGGCCTTTCTGGACGAAGTTGAGGAAGAGGAGGGGGAGGAGCTTTGCCGGGATGTGTCAAGTTTATTGGGATTCTTTGGGACTGCAGTGAGTCCTTCGATAGGATTCAGCAGCAGCGTCTTGGTAGCGCTTTTTGGGTGCTTACAGCCACTGTACATCTGGCAATAAAGCAAAGTTAGATACGTCTAGTACAACTGGTATCAGTTACAAGTACAGCAACACCAACAAGTTCCAAAATCCTACAAAATAACTCAAATATAGATACATTTTTAAATTAATAATTAATAATTTTAATTTTTAATTAATACATAGAAATCAAACGTTATCTTACATCCAAATTGCTGATTTCCACCTTCATTTCGAAGGCTTGTTGCTCTTTACAGCCAAGCACTGCCCTCTCCTGGACAACAAAAAAAATGCAAAGGCATGTATCGTGACTTCACGGAAAGCTATTCTGTGGCAGTAATGCTTCTGTTTAGGGTAACGCTTTCATATACACTTTCTGAGGACAAATACATTAAACCTGGTGTGAGAAGCTGGGAACTGAGAATGAAACGTCCAGTAGGAATCTGTGAATTACCTTGCATTCATTTAACTGGAGCACTGCTGTGGTCAACGCTTCAGAATCATAGGCTGCCAGGGCCTTTTTCAGTTCCTCTGTGCATTCTGGGTAAAAACAAAAGACCGCGGATGAAACAGATGCCATGGTGTGTAATGATTATGTCACCAAAGCCCTGATTTCTTAACTGGCTTATAGGAAAAGAAAGTGATGGATGGTTAATAAAGAAAGGTGATGCCACATTTCCACATCTGCTTCTTGAAAGATTGAGACAAAGGCATTTATTGTTGCCAATGGTCCTTCATAAGAAGAAGTCCCACAAGTGAGAGAGACGGACAGTCAGAAACTGGACAAACCTCAGGCAGGGTCACCAATTCTCATGCATCTGGCGTGACACTCACGCGTTCAGACTCTTACACTCAGGCAAGAAATGTTATAGCAAATCTTTATTATTCCACTTTAAACCTAAAGTTAGCTACATCAAAAGTGTTAGGGTAGTTTGCAAACAGGGGTAGTTTGGGGGGGGGGGGGCAGTGACCCTATGACAACATGCATGACCCCCCCTGAAGTCCCCCGAAATATGTATGCTACTTGGGTCTAAAATAAATCTATTACTATTATTATTATTCTTATTAGTTTTACAGTGGTACCTCGGTTCTCGAACTTAATCCGTTCCGGACTTCGGATGGAATCCTAAAAAGTTTGAGTTCTGATCGTATTTGTCCATAAGAAATAATGGAAAACCAATTAATTGGTTCCCGGCGCAGCAAATTTACAACTAAATGTTTTTTTTAGCATTTAAACACAAAATGAACAGGATAAAACAAGAGCATTTTTTTAATAGCTTCCAAAACGATAAGGATCTTATCCCATTGGGTGCGTTCAACTTGCTTACAGTGCTGGCTTAAAGCAACGCATTCTGATCTTGACGCAATGCATTACGGTTAGATGCATTGACCTCTCATCCAGCTGCAGAAACTGGAACCGCCTCCGTGACAACACATCTTTGCCCTTATTGGCTGAAGAATTTAGTTACACGCATGACGTTTGTATCCTAGGCTCTTCCAATGCATAATCTGCTATTTCTCCCGAATATCATGTAAAGCACTGAGAACTGGTTTTCGGTTAATTTACCTGGTAAAATAAAGTGTTCTAATAAATGCTCTAATAGTACACGTAAGTTAGCGGTTTATTTATTGTTATAGTTACTGTAATGTTGTGCTGCTTTGTTTGGTTAATCGTCCAGTCTGTGAAGAAGGCATTCACGTAAGAATTGCATTGTAGTATGACTCATTTCCTGGCGTGTACAATTTATATTATGTCAGCGTTCACCGCTCGACTTCTGATATTCAGATCACGTTCTAGGTCAAAAACCGGTTTGTTCGACTTTCAAGAAATTCGAGTTCTAGTGAGTTTGAGAACCAAGGCACCACTGTATTATCATTTACATATATATATGCGGGCTAAAATTTTAATTTGCTGGGAAAAGGTGAAACACAAAAGTAAGCACATTTTCCTGACAGACTCTTAACGCTGGGTGCTCGAGTTGTTTCAGTTGGTGAAAAGCAAAGTTAACGACGTTTTAAAAACGTAACCAAGCTTGTGGAAGCAAGACAGTCTAAACAAGAAATCAGTTACATGTTTGTAAAAAATGTAAAATGTGACTCAGAAGCACTGCGTAAACAACTCATCAGTTTTCAAAATCGTCTCTTGCTTCTTAATGCTGGCAATCTAGTGTACAGTAAGTAATACTTGGAGGACATTAAGGTCATATGCATCTGCCCCCCTTAACACAACAATTGGCCCCAGTCTGGTGAAATGTTCTAGAATTGCCACTGTTTCAGTGTTTACAAGAGACTATTAACAAGGTAATAAAACCGTTACATACATATAAACGTGTGTGCAGACTTGTCTCTATTTGCAAATGTCACACCAGCAACCCTGCTTACACCAACTGATGGATACAGGTCGGCCCCAGGTTATGGAAGAGTTTTGTTTCCTAAGTCTGTCTTTAAGTCAAATTCATAGGTAATTTGGAAAAATAATAATAATAATTGCACAGTAATAATAAAAGTAACTTCAGACTTTGAGCCGACGAACCCAGGAAGCCATGCATTGTTTTCAGGGGAGTCACAAAGTCGTATGTACATAACCCTTGTATTTATTCCAATTTTTTAAATAATATGGTTTATGGCAATCCTTTGCTTAAATACAAGTTGTCCAGTCAGACCTTCTTAAACCACGAGAAGCCAGTACTTATGACCCCGGCCTCCGCTCCATATTATAGGGACTAACTAACAATGGAAGTGCATGTCAATGTGCGGCCGCTTGATGGCAGTGCTGCAAATCCTCACCTGCAGCTGACGGGCGGCTGTGGGGGGCAGTGCTGCAGCAACGGAGTATCAGGTGGTAGAGCGGCTGGTCTGTGGGTGTCGCGGCGCTTTGTGCCTGACGGGTAACGTGAACCTGCAGGCCTGCTGGGCTCCAGACGCCTGCTTATGAATGGGGGGAGATGAATAGGAGTGAAGGACTTGGAAATCCAGGTTTTAACCCAGAGTAACCTCTACACCCAAGGTTTCTGAATACCAGCTGCTCTGATAGAGCATTAAGCCCAGCCCCCAATGAGCTCAGTGTTCTCTGATTGGTCAGCGTGGCCTATACGTTCTGCCCTTTGCTTACAGATTCAGACAGATTCTTGCAGGTAGGCGGCCAGTATGGATTGTGCGTTACAAGGTTACGTCACCATTTGAGGGCTAAGCGTGTTTTAAAGTCATTATTAAATCTGTGCTGTAGGTAAATATTTCATTTTACACTTCGTTCTTTTTTTTTACTTTTTTCCATTACGAGATCTGCACATAGGCTACTTGTGGCCCCCAGGTGATTTGAGTTTGGGGCCCCTGCTCTACACTATTAAAAAATCAGTACAGGAGACTGGCAAGCAACACAAGAGAAAACACAAAAAGGATTTTGCTGCACAGCTACTGTATATTCTGGGAATTAGATGAATGACATGTTGAGATTTTAAATTGGTCAAATTTGAGCAGTGCTGGGTGACAGCAGAGCACAGACAAAAAACGCACACACAGAGGTGCAGTAATTAACGTGAATTTTTAATTTTTAAAAAGAATAGTGATACTTCATTAGTCCCCATCTTGCTCTTCATGAGACACTCAAACAAATGTACAGATGAGAGCAAGTCTGGGGGGGGGTGTGGGGGGTCAGAATCAGCCAGTGTGCAGTAGCCCTAGAGCTGGGGGTTAAGGGCCATCCTCTTTTTTTCTTCTTTTTTTTTCTTTCATCCTCAACGACCTAAAGATGGATTCAGTCTGGCGTCTCCCAGATTCAAACCAACAACCTTCTGATCACAAGCACAACCCACTGAGCCACTCGGCGCCCCCACTTACACGGCACCCCCCTGTATACATGACCAATTTCTCTTTGTGCAACATACCCCTTGTCTTACTTGTGGTATTTCCAACCGCACAAGGTCACACAAAGTTGGGCTTTTAATAAAGACTTTTTGGAAAGACAGGGAGAGTGCGTAGGATAGGCTTGCCCCCCTCGCCAAGATTTCAAAATACTGGAATGACGTTGCTTTTCAA
This sequence comes from Cyphomyrus plagiostoma, assembly GCA_019775915.2. Classification (NCBI taxonomy): domain Eukaryota; kingdom Metazoa; phylum Chordata; class Actinopteri; order Osteoglossiformes; family Mormyridae; genus Cyphomyrus; species Cyphomyrus plagiostoma. Next base: position 20,308,474 of record JABFEA020000010.1, on the reverse strand, counting down.
AATACAGTATACCATGGTATGATGCATGGCCCATATGGCAGTATGAAAAGTTAGATACCACCCAAGCCCAGTGAGATAGAGGTTGGGGGTTGTGGGAGGAGTCAGGATTAGCTGGGGCAGGGGTGTGATGGACCAAACTGGGAAATATATTATTGTTGTTTTAAAGGGGCCCTATTATGCTCATTTTCACTGTTCATAATTGTATTTTTGGGGTCTATTAGAATAGATTTACATGCTCCAATGTTCCAAAGACACATAATTCATCTCCTGCTGTACATCTCTATTCACTCAGCCATAAACCGACACCCCGATTGTTCTACGTGACATTCATGTTCCATCCTCATTGTGCAGTTCGCAGATTGTGTTACTAGGTGATCTCACCGCGTAAGCTGGAATCCCAGCAATCTGCTTCCGGCAGATAAGAGAAGAGTGGTTGCTGAGTTGAGAGTACTTAGTGCTTTACGACTTTTGCACATAAAGTTATATAACACACTGGAGGAAAGAGAAAAATCAGACAAGCATAATATGGCCCCTTTAACAGCATCTAGTTGTTCTGTTTTACTGTCTGCCTTACTGTTCCTGTCTCCTTACTGAGTTAAACTTAGCATACTGTTAACTGACAGTGTGAGTAAGCATCACATTGTGCATTGTTCATAGGGCAATAAACTTGAACTCCACCCCTGAGTGATGCAACTATATGACACTGTGATGTATAAGAAAAGGTTCCGTTTTAAAACTCCTACCAGTTAAATAAATCGATCCCGGTTTATTTTTTGCATATATATGCAGCTTACTCCATACACAAAGCTTGGACCAGCTCACAGATGTGTACACACAGTTGAGGGCACTTGGTGTCTTGTCTTTTTTTTTTTTTTTTTTTTACAAAAACCACAGATTCATTAATATTCCATTGTCATACCTTCACAAGGAAGTCTTCGGTTCAAAGTCTCCAGCATCATGATGCCAAAACTGGTGAGGAAGGTAGTGAAGTCTGGTTATTAATCTCTCCTGCCCTTGACAAACCATAATACTAACTAAATACTCACTTTATTTATGAAACTACCATCAAGGAAACGTTTACGCGTCGATATCTCGGTTTCAGATTTTACATTTACCTTTCAATATTTCACAGTTACATTATACAGTTAACCACACTCCTTTTTGTTTTTTTCTAAATCAACAACATTCAACTCCCGGAAATAAATTATTTTTCATTAGTTACATCCTATGACTCAATGATCCCATCCATCCTAAGTTTTAATTACCAGAATATGAGAATTATGTAAGTTCCTAGGGTGTAACTAACCCATACAATTAAAAAGGAGCTTAACCTGTCCTGCTAAGCCTACATCTAAAAATAGGTACAGCGTTACTTAAGTTTAAGTAGTTAATTTAAAAGTAAAAAGTGCTCATTACCTCTATAAGTTTGAGTATCAAACGGCCAATAGCTGACTAGATAAAATGCTGACGGGAGTGAACGGCATTGTGGGTATCCTCACCTGTACACATCTGCCTCTTTCGAAGGAGGGTTGCCACAGAAGACCTCAGGTGGCAGGTAGACCAGGTCCCTAAAGCAGGGTCTGCTCCTGGGCCCCGACCTCTGCTCCTTCCACTGGCCCCAGTCACACACCTGAGAAACATCCAGCAGAGATGGTAGATGTTTCTATTGGTCAGTAGGGGGACCAATCACATCCTTGTAGGGGACAGTTCACAAAATCAAATCTTTGAAATATAAATATACTCCTACAATAGACTATAAATGTACCCTACAATAAGGGTTCCTGACCCCCATACATCAGTATCCCACCATGTTAGAGATGGAATCCATCCATGCTTTGCATATTTTATTATGAATGTTATGGTCCAGTCTGGGTGATTTTAGTGAATTAAATTGAAAACAGACCGTTATATTGTAGGTAGTGTTATTTGAGGCAATGGTAACCAACAACAGCAGTATGTAACTAGGGAACTCCCCCCCCAATCTCCCCGCTCAGCAAATTTTACTGATCATTCCTGTAATTTTTCAGAAACTGGTCCGGGGACATTAAAAGGTTGGCAACCCCAAACATTCTACAGGGTGAATAAATAAATAAGAATAAGGTATTTTACACCACATAGCCATAATTTTGAAATATTTTAACTATATTTTAACTAATTATTTAATTATATCAAGTTTTTTTCGGTTATGCAAATGTAAACAAACAAACGCAAAACTTATATGAAATTAACTTAATTATCTGTGCCCGCGTGGCGCGGGGGTGAGCACCTTGGCGCGGTACTGCTGGTCCAGTAGCACATTGCTCGGCCGGAGGGCGAGGTGCAGCAGCTGAAGCGAGTGCAGGTGGGAAAGTCCCTCGGCCACGTCCAGCAGGATCTGGAGCGTCAGCGGTGGCGGCAAACTGGGATACTGCCGCGTCTGCCAGGGGAGGCCATTGGGAAGAGAAGGTCCATTCACTGTGACGGCAATCACTGTGAACTCTGTGGCCTTAAATGTACAGTTTCAATCCCAGAGAAACTGGAAATGAAAGTTACTTCATAAGAGCAGATTTGAAAAATGGGCGCCAATTTCCCAATGCTTTCAAGTGAAACCTAATCTCTACCGTTATTAAAATGCTTAAAAATGAACAATAATGTTAATATACCCTGAACAAGTGTGTAGACTTTTGCACTCTAGGACTAAACTTGTCACAGTCACATGAATATGGTTAAATAGTGTCAGGAAGAGGGGTAATAAAGTTCTGGAACAAACTTATGAATCATTTCATAACGCAGCATCCTTGGGTCCTGTACCTCATACAACAGGGTGTGGAGGGATCCTTCCTGCATCCACTCTGACACCAGGCCTACATGGGGGCACGTCCCATACACACCCATTGGAGTCAAAACCCGCTCTGACTGGGTACGTCTGGCAAGGGATACATCCTGCAGAAACTTGATCCACCGCCTGTGGGGGTAGAGTTAGAGGTTTAAAGATATTGCTCACTGACCCGCAACAGTCACGCACTGTGTGCACACGCACACACGAGCTCTGTTTGGTATCTATGTACCAAATCTTGGTATCCTGGTGACCAAGGTTTCCATGGTGATGGCAGGGTTACGCCATCATTCAGATTCTAAGGTGTGGAATCAGCAGCAGTGAATGAAAACAACTGCAGGCAGGCATTTCCTTTGTGGTGTCTTATCCAGTGTAGACAAAAAAAAAACAACAACACAACATCAGCTTTTTGTTCGAAGTTCCAAACTATTGTTGCCTGAACAATACTGCAAAAGCGAAGATTACAAAAAATGTTTCTTACATTATCTGTCCCAAGTTGAGTTATATACTTGAAACATAATTATTGTAAAATGTATAAATTTGTCTGGTAATAGATGTCAGTTTCATGAGCTAATGAATTGAAATTTGAATTATTTGGGTCTATATTTGGATTGTTAGCCACAGCGAGGGTGAGAACATGACAATGGTATGTGTGAATGTCAGTCATACATCAAGGAGGCGGCACCATGGGCTGTGGTGACAGACAGGATTTGTGATCTTTATCAAAACCACGACAATCAACCAGCAGTGTTATCACTGCATACTCCAAAGTCATGCTATTCTACCAAGCGGTTATCCATCTGTCCAATGTTCACCTATCTCTCCAGCGGTTACCCATCTGTCCAATGTTCACCTATCTCTCCAGCAGTTACCTACCTATCCAGCGGTTACCTATCTGTCCAATGTTCACCTATCTCTCCAGCAGTTACCTACCTATCCAGCGGTTACCTATCTGTCCAATGTTTAGCTATCTCTCCAGCGTTTACCCATCTGTTCAGTGATTACCTACCTATCCAGTGGTTACCCATCTGTCCAATGTTCACCTATCTCTCCAGCGGTTACCTACCTATCCAGCGGTTACCTATCTGTCCAATGTTTAGCTATCTCTCCAGCGTTTACCTATCTCTCCAGCGGTTACCTACCTATCCAGCGATTACCTATCTCTCCAGCGGTTACCCATCTGTCCAATGTCTACCTATCTCTCCAGCGTTTACCCATCTGTTCAGTGGTTACCTATATCTGTTCAGCATTACCTACCTATCCACGGGTTACCTATCTGTCTAGTGATTACCCACCTACCCAATGTTCACCTATATCTCCAGCGGTTACCCATCTGTCCAATGTCTACCTATCTCTCCAGCGTTTACCCATCTGTTCAGTGGTTACCTATATCTGTTCAGCATTACCTACCTATCCACGGGTTACTTATCTGTCTAGTGATTACCCACCTACCCAATGGTCACCTATCTGTCAAGGGGTTACTCATCTCACCAGTGTATACCTGTTCAGCACTCTCATTTGGGCAGAAAGCTGGGTATTGTTGGTGGGACCGTCCAATTTTGGACTTTTTTTAATTTTTGCCTACTGCTCCGAGTCCCTCCTGTGAGAGCTGGTACCTAATATCAGTGACTAATTTCCTGAGGTACACTGAGGTTAGAGTCTAAACAAAGCACAATTCACAGTGAATGGGAAGCTGGTCCATCAAAGGACGTACACAGCTTCGGTATCGTGCACGAAAGCATTTTCCCTCTGAAAATTAATGTTAACGTGTATACAAACAGATGTGAATTATTGGTTAACCCTTCCTACTCTCCAAGAACTGTACTTATCCAGGGTGAGCAAAAAGGCTGGCAAAATCACTCTGGACCCCTCAC
>JABFEA020000010.1:20285559-20300218 GCA_019775915.2 Cyphomyrus plagiostoma | reverse complement strand
ACTCAGCATGGGCCATCGGACTGGTCTGCGGCTACACAGCCCTCTACACAGCAGGCAGCACAGCACCCTGCACAGCCACCTACACAGAAGGCAGCACAGCACCCTACACAGCCCTCTACACAGCAGGCAGCACAGCCCCCAACACAGCCCCCTGCACAGCCCTCTACACAGCAGGCAGCACAGCACCCTACACAGCCCCCCGCACAGCCCCCTGCACAGCAGGCTGCAATGCACTGTGTGATCTGACACCTTTCCATCATTATCAGCATTAACTTTATTAAGCAATTTGTGCCACAGCAGCTCTGCGGGGAGACTGGAGCAGACAGGTTAGCCTTCGCTGCCCACATGCATCAGTGAGCCTTTGGTTCCCCCTAATCCTGTTGCTGGTTTAACAGTTGACCTTCCTTGGACCTCTTTTGGTAGGAAGTGCCCACTGCCTACCAGGAACCCCCCCACATGACCTGCCATTTTGGAGATGTTCTGTTGTCTAGCCATCATTTGTCAAAGTCACTCATCTCCTCATACTTACCCATTTTTCCTGCTTCAAACACATTGATTTCAAGAGCTGACTGTTCACTACCCTAATATATAATGGTATGTTTCATAGGTTCCATCATAACGAGATAATCAATGGTACTTACTTCTCCTGTCAGTGGTTTTAATGTTACGGCTGATTGGTCTATATCATGAATTATGCAGCCGCTGCCACCAGTGTTGAATGTTAAGTAAGAAGGGTTATCCCCGCTCCCTTGATGAAGCAACAGAAAACTTCTTGTGCAATTTTCCTCCCAGAAAGCGCAATATGCATTCATGTGACCCTGCTTTTGAAATGATTGCTTCTGTGAACTTCCTGACTAATAATAAACCAGCATTACTCGGGCTGACGTGAATTATCTTTAATCAGCATTTATTTGATGAAATAATTTGTCCGGCAATCATGTGACACCAGGCCATGAAAGAAATTTTACTGCCAAATATAAAAATATATTTTAATGTTGCTATATGAAGTTTGCTGAAAGCGACATGTAAGAATAACTAACACAATGCATGACGATACTAAGATCAAAGAAATGCAAAAATACATATAATACATATAATCAGCACTGCCCTTAAGGGAGCAGAATCTAAATCTGCGTTCTATAGCTCAGTCTTTACAGTTAGACTGCAAAGGGGGAAAACTGAAGAGAATATATTACTATACTATATTACTCATTATATAACAAAAGAGGAACAACGTGAAAATATATACATACTGGAATGGTTAATGGAACATGGTAATTTTCAGCTTATTAACCTGACTACACATAAATTAGATCCAAAATATTTTTTCTGCTTGAGAAATAGGAACAGACAAAAAACATTACAAAAATAAACATTTAGTTGTCCCTTTGTGCCATTTCTCAAATATATATCGTACTGTTCTGACGTTCCCGAATGTCATAATGCTTCGTAGGGACTAAAGTGCCATGCAGCTTGACTGATTTACAGTAGGCAGCACGATTCCAAAGTAATAGTGGATAGAGAGTCCGATTTATCAAGCCACGATTTCACAGAAGTGTGGACCTGTCAGTGCCATCGGCAAGGCGCACTGTCATCTGACCCAGTGGAAGAAGCCCTGAGATGACCTTCCAGCCAAGATTATCTGCTGAGACAAAGAACTGGTGAAGGCTAGCTCCTCTTTCGTGAGGGTGCCGCGCCAAATCTCATTTCCTGCTCTGCTCCATCATCGGCTGTCCTGTGGAAGTGGTGCTGAATCTATAGGAGAGCGAGCCCTTCTTTCGGATATGCTCCAGCATCCAAAACCGCACCAAGAGGAAGAACCCTGCAAAACAGTACAGAACTGATCACACGACAGCCTGTACAGTCATACATCAAGATTAATGTCTATAAAGTACTCGACTGAAGACAGGAGAATGAAAATTTGAGTTTGAGGGTAAGGATCTTTCATTTTGCATACTGTGCTGATCCACATGTTTTATGAAATGGCATCTCTACTTTCACTTTGAAACTTTAAGAGATCATAGTTTTATTTAATTTTGTTGTGTATGCTATGGGTGTTTACATCTCTGCTACTCAGTTTCAGAAGCAGGCCTTTATCGAATGAGCACCAAACCATTCTATTAGGGTGACCTGGGAATTCAGTGGCAGTCTTTACCACCAAGCCAAACTGTGTATTTGCGTGGGGCTGCCGATTGGCCACAAATATTAACATTTAAAAAACCAATTTCCCATTGGGAAAGTGACTTTTTTACTGGGGCCCCAAAAACGATAAACCTGCCCATGCGGTGTTTTCTGCTGTAAAGGATAACAGCTAAATCTCCCCCCTTCTGGGGAAACTCCATAATGGTGTCACATCTAAACTGTCTTCTAAAGCCAGATTGAGGGTCGATGAGTATTTTGGACCCACCCTGCAGGGCGTTGATGCAGAAGAGGAACTGGATAACCCTGAGGAAGGGTCCGAATCCCAGGAAGCCCAGGCCCCAGGACGAGCCAAAGAGGAGGCTGAGGCCCCAGATGCTGAGGAAGGTGACCTTGTTCTTCTGCCACTCTGGCCTGCCCCGGATACGTATGACCACCAGAGCCAACATAAGCAGTCCGCAGGTGAAGATGATTGTGAAGAAGCCCACGTTGACGATGTAGTGGATGAGGAGGCCCTGTTCTGCCTTAATCCAGCACCTGCAAATTATACAGAACATTACATTTTTTTCATCATTCATCCATCCACCTATCTATTCATTCAGGAACAGATTAATGCATAAGATATCCTAGGCTATAGGAACAGTTAATTAAAATCAGCAACACCTAGGGCCCCAGCATAAATTAATCTGACCCTGCTTGGATCTGCATCTTCCAACTATACAGTATATCCAGGTCAAGGTAATGGGGGTGTTTAATTATTTTTTATTGTTAAAATTTTTTAATGACATATTTTGTTGCTTTTCAGAAGTATAGCAAGTACTTCAGTGTATTGTAACTACTGTACTAAATCTAAATAGTAATAAACTATTGTAATACAACCATGACAATTCAGTGAAAAGGCAATTAGGCCGTGCTTTCGAAACCCATGACTTTACCTGTATTGGTTTACAGGTGTAAGGTCAACCGACTCTAGTTTCAACAGCTATTCCTGTTTCCCACCACTCAGTCCAGCCTGAATACCGAAATCACCTGGCTCCAATAAAGGTCTTTTTGACACCTCTTATAAACACTTCCCTTTTCCCTGAAACCAATGTGACGTATCATCGCCCATCACGACCTGCTGTCTTTGGCCTCATTTTTCCACCTATTTCCAAACTCTCACTGTAACTTAGTCTTTCTGTGTTTCCGGGATTTGAACCGCCTACCTGCGCCATCCAAGCCAAAGTGGGCTTTGACCAATGTTTGCTAAGCTCTGATCCCAAAATTGTCTCTCTAATGGAGAGCAAGATGGGGTTAGTGAAACACAAAACCTCTCTGTACCTCAGTGTCAATGACTGCATAGTCTAATGATTAATCTGACAATTCAAGTAATTGTTTCACATGTTATATTGTATTATATTATGGATATATAGTTATAGATTATAGCTAATTTTTTGGTTTATAATTGAATAATATAGATTTGCCGTAAGATTTCTTGCATGTGAGTCTCAAAGTGTGACTGTCACACCAGATGCGTGAGATCAGGCATCCCTGCAATCATGCTGTGGTATGTAAGTTCTGCTTTGCAATACTGACAGACGATTGCACTTTATTCACTTTTAATATGAACTGTTTCCACACAACTGATGGTTTTCGCTCTTTATTTTCACCATCATCTGTTATGCACTGTCTCCATTCTCCCATATTGTCTCCCTTCCGCCATATTGCCCAGTAATCCAGAAGGAAATTTTTCTTTGATGCTTTTAAATAATCCGGCAATCGAGTTTAATCGAGTATCTGTGGCAGCTCTGCTTCAAAGCTACACTGGCTTTATGTGGGAGAAGCACTTTCTAAGCAAAACTGCGTCTGCCAAGTCATTCAATACTTACATTTTATAAAAATGGCTTGTGCCGTCACTTAGCCGTCTCAGGCCGTAGATGTTGTTCAGGAGCATTGTAATGACTGGGATAACTGGGAGACCTGGTGACAGGAGAACAACGTACAACATTCATCCTGGATTTGGCTCTGGATCTTTCCTTGCAACCATGAGAGAAGCACTTTGATTAAATGAAATGCTCAAATGACTTCTTCTGTAGGTAATCGGACATGTTCTGCACGGGACCTACGCACCAAAGCCCACCAGGTTCAACAGGAGCTGTTTAGGTTGGGGTTTCAGCACCATGTAGATGAGCCAGAAGGTGTTGAGAACCTCAATGGCCATCCAGGTGAACGTGCAGAGCAGGGCGTAGTGCAGGGCTGCTCCATACGCTTGGCAGAGCTTTTCTGCGTCCAGGTTGGCCACCACGCCCGTGAAGAGGAAGAGGAGGGTGAGTAGCAGCACGGCTATAACCAGGTTACGGTGGATGTAGGTCGACTGTTCTTGGCTCTTTTTCCTTTGCAGATTACAGAAGAAGAAAAAAAAAACAAAATTCACAGAAATGTAAATTGTCACGTGCCACAGTGGGTAAAGGGGAAGTACTGCTACCTTTCACTAGCAGGGTTGTGGTTTTGAATCCCACCTGTGATATGAGGGAACTGACCTAATAACCTAAAACATTGTTTCTTAATCCAGTCATTGGGAATCCCCAGACAGTCCAAATTTTTTCTTCTTCCCAGCTCCCAACACACCTGCGCCAGGTATTTGGTGTTCTCCATTGTTTGTTCAGGTGTGCTGGATTGAGAAACACTGACCTAAAACCCTTCATCTGGACCAGTTCAGATAACATCTAGCAGTGTCAACTGGCAGAAGTCAGTAATTTCGTGCGTGAGCAGCTGGTAAGTGCAGATGACTAAAGGAGGGAGTCGTTGAGGAGGAAAAGAACTTTGGTACCTTGGCATGTTGAGGAGGACGAGGAGGAGGAAGCAACTGATGCTGGAAATGGCGCAACACAGGGCTGTGATCCACGTGAGAGCCGCAAGGTCGCTCACGTCACGCCGCTCGATTTCCTAAGAAGCCAAGGATGACAAAGTGTGACAGAGAAAAAGCTGAAGCTACAGCAGCACCTGATCACCCAGCGAAACAGGTGAAGAGGCAACAACAGCACCAGTGTCCTGACCAGGGTCTACGTTTGTGTGTCTACTGATAATTAAAATTGTAGTCCAGCCAAAATTCTGGACCGCAATCGGATCTGCAGCATTATGTAATGTCAGTTGTATGTGCGATATTCTGTTAATGTTTACCACGTAATGACAATACTCCGAATAAGCTGATATTTCATCACTGCATTACTTCGTATAAAGTTCGAAGACTGGAAATCTAGGGATTCCGATACACTGTATGGGCACAATTACTGGGACGCGCCTCTTAATCACTGAATTAAGAAGCTTCATTCAGACCCATTTCCACGGGTGTATAAAATCGAGCAACTAGCCATGCAGTCAGGATTACAAACGTTTGTGAAAGAATGGGTCATTCTGAAGAGCTCAGTGTATTCGAGCGTGGTGCTGTCCTAGGGTGCCACCTTTGCAATTTGTCAGCTTGTGAAATTTCTTCACAGCTAGATATTCCACAGTCGACTGTAAGTGATATTATTGCAAAGTGGAAGCATTTAGGAACAACAGAAACTCAGTCACAAAGTGGCAGGACCATGTGAAGTAATGGAGCAGGGGTGCCGAGGGCTCGCTAACTGCAGAGCTCCAAACTTCCTCCAGCATTAACCCCAGCACAAAAACGGTATCCGGAGCTTCATGGAATGGGCTTCCAAGCTGAATGCCAAGAGGGATAGGAAGAGGGATAATGGTATGGGGTTGTTTTTTTGGTTTTTGGGCTAGTGAACTCAACAAAGTTTCATTCAAATACTCCAAAGTCTTGTAAATATCCTTCCCAGAAGAGTGGCAGCTGTTATAGCTGCAAAGGGGGGACCGACGCCATACGGATGCATATGGACTTAGGATGGGCTGTCATAAAGGTTCCTGTAACTGTAATGGCCAGGTGTCCTAATACTTTTGTCCATACAGTGTAACAGTATGTGCATGAATTAATAATGGATGTGGAGACATCAAAATAACAAGACCAGCAACAGGGCGAAGTATGTGAGATGATCACAGCTGCACTCCGTCTCTTCAGCAGACTTCCTGTGTGTTTCACATCCTTCATTCCTCCAGTGAACTGTAGAGTCTGCAAACATAACTGCAATCAAAGTCTCCTCTCTCAGTGCATCTGTATACTTTAGTCAAATTCACAGTATGGTTATAACATTTTTTATAGTGTTTTACCTTTCCTCGGGTCCCAGAAGACGCACTTTTTGGATCCGGTCTCCTAAGCAAAAGAAAACCACAACATTTTGAGTATTCCGCCACTAGATGGCGGTCTGCCATCACAATTTGCTTGTTGCTATGCCTTCTCGTGTAATGCCGTACCGTGACGCTACTGATGACTATTGATATGAATCTGAAAGTAAAACGAAACACCGTGACTTCCTCATTGTATTAATGAATGACTCATTACACCATTGTTTTTCCCACGGCTCGGGTGTTTTCTCAAAATTTTTGAGCAACGTTATTACTGTTTTGCAAAAAAAAAATTACAGTGCATATAGTTGTTACGGAAATGCACCAAATACCTGAGGAAACAATTGTGCAAATTCGGTGATCTGAACTGCGTTAGAAAAATGTAGCAAAACTGCAAATTGCAAGCTGTTCGAGACAGCAGATATAGGACAGAGCTCTCTTGTTCTGAAGTGCTCCTACTCATCTGTTTTTTCACACAACACCCTTACTTACCATTTTTAATGATTAGAAAACATACAGTGCATTTAATTATTAAACCAGTTATTGTTTCACTAACACTGACTCATTCAAAAGCAACTTACAAGGTCTCTATTTATATAAAAACTGTAACCATGGGTAACATGCAAAAGCCCCAAAAGGAAGCCATGCTTGCGGGAACAGGTTCGAAGCAGCACTGTCATTAAGGCATTATCCTGCTCACTGTGTTCATATTACACCCGCATATATAGTAATATGACCTTTTTCTCACATTAAACATTTTTTTTAAAAGACAAAAACAACAAGAACACTTACAGATTTGTTTTGGTGCCAGAAGCTGATTCTGATTGGCTCAGGTAGGTTGGCAATGACCTCATTCTCCACAGAGATTCCCACGACCTCATTCACAAGATCAGCTCCTTTCTGGTTAGCAGTTACCTTCTGGAATCACACAAGGAGGCCGGGATGAGCTCTGCTCATTATGTGAATAGTTAACACCATTTCATACTTACATACTTACATTTATCGAGCAGACACCTTTATCCAAAGCAACGTGCAATTAAGTCATCACGTTCTGGGGGTTAAGCACCTTGCACAAGGGCAATGGCTCTCAATCCTGTTCCTCACTGCCCCCAGCATAATGCTGTCATTCCAACCCAGACTTCAGCCAGCCGCATTCATTATTAGCCTATTAAGGACCAACTGAGCCCGATTAATGAAAGCATTCTGAAATGAATAAAAGCAGGGGCGGCACCAGGAACAGGATTGAGAATCACGGCTCAAGGGCCTAATGATGAAATCAGTGTGGCAGGATTTGAACCAGCATCCTCCCGATCACAGACACTATGTGCTAAACTGCTCAACTACATACCATCCCTGCTAAAAGCAAGACGAGGTGGCCGAGTGGTTAAGGCGATGGACTGCTAATCCATTGTGCTCTGCACGCGTGGGTTCGAATCCCATCCTCGTCGGTTACTTTCTATTTATGGCAGTGTGCGGCTCAGCGGGCTAAGCCGGCGTGCCTGTAGTCACATGGTTACCAGTTCAAACTGAGCCTCAGCATGTCTGTGGCTCCTTGTGCAAGGCCCTTAACCCCCAGCCCCCTGGGCGCTGCTACGGGTGGCCGCCCTTTGCGGACAGCTTACTCTACAAAATGCAAGTTGAGGGAGGCGTAAAAAGGATTTCCTCACGGGGACAATAAAGGACTCATTAATATTATTCTCCCATAATATATTTAACTGCTGCAATATGACTGTAGAAGATGAGATTTTATTGATTCCTGTGGGGAAATTCTCTCTTTGCCCACCCAATCCCACTCTTCATGATGCACAGACACTTATGCAGGTGAGAGAAAGCTTGGCAGTGAAGTGCAGCCGCCTGTAGCGGCGCCCATTGGGCATGCAGGTTAAGGGCTTCAAGGGCCTAGAGGCATGGCTACCCTGGCCGGGCCTGAACTAGCCACCTTCCGATTACAGGCACAGAGGCTTAGCCCACTGAAGCCACATGCTGCACCCGAAGAAGATGGTGTTAGATCAGAGACCGGAGTACCAGCCGTAAAAGAGATAGACGTGGAACAAACTGACCCTGGAACCACACAGAGGGAGATGCGAGAGCAGCGAGTCACAGCGCCTCCTCCTGGTCACGTGCAGGAATGTGCCGATGTCCTCACCTGGAAATGGGTGGCATCACTGTAGTAGGTGTAGATGACCTTGGCCTGCTTCTTCCCCGGGGGCAACAGTGAAGGCGGGAGATACACGGATGGGGCCGTTTTTGGGGTCTTAATAAAGAGGATTAAGAGAAGGTGATTCAGTGACATAAATCTGTTATTTTCTGGAATGAACATGGCATCAGTCTGTAAAAGCACTTAATGCACACTTAATAATGATTGATGAAGTAATGTTGATGTTGGGCTGCATCTTACGCTCGAGCTTATGTTCAGGCCTCGGAAACCTTCCCGGACTTCCCTCACGTCACCCTGGATGCACTGCTGGTCCACCTTCCCCGTCTTTCCAGAGTTCATCACGACATGCTCGATCCTGCACAAAGACAGAGAAGCACAGCAGCGCTCCAGTGAGCGCGTTTCCCCCCAGTGGTTGATGCAGGTACTGTCTGAATGAGGACGAAATGCACTGTTAGCAGATGGGCCAGTGGGTCAAATTACAGGGGCATTTGTCCTGCCCTGGAGAAAGGTACTTATCCCAATACCTTCTGAGAATAAATATTTAGCGGTTTAAACATAAATACATGTTATTCGTCTAGTGGAAATTCCAAACTATCCTTGATGCTTCATATAAAACCATCAGTGATCAAGATTAAATGACATCATAACATCGTTCACAACCTACCCATCAAGATAAGGTTACGTTACACAACTCAAGCAAACCTTCTACTTCATATCGGATGATATTGCTGCTTATTCTCCAGAACAGGACGTAAACAAAACAAATGGACCTGCCTAAGATCTCTACACGCATCTGAGCAAAATGGTCTGCCCCACCCAGCTTCCTGTTCTCTGCTAAACCTCTGCATTTCATTCCAGATCGCTTCCTGCGGTGGCATGTGGCCGCAAAAGCACTTCCTGTTACTGCTAAAGTGAACAGCCCACAATGTACGGCTATTTCTAATGTCATTTATACAGAGATGGAGGCAGGAATTATAGAAGACAACTTACTTGAGCACATCAATGTTTGTATCTTCACAAAAGTCTTCCACTGCAACAAAGAAACAAATTATCAGGAATTACTATGATCCAGAACACTCTGGAAAATCTGTCTGGTACAATGACTTGTTTGGAATACTCTGATTGAACTCTCAGGGTTTCCTTACCACAACTTTCTTGGGAGCCTATGAACACGTAAAACTCCTGAAGAAGGTCTTGTATGATATCGCCTTTAACAGATCCTTTAGCAATTCCGTAATCCCCAAGTGATTTTCCGTTTCGATCATGAGAGAAGCTGCAGCAACTTTCTCGAAGCGTGGGCAGCCCGCACAGGGAGTGCCTCTGGCCTCCGAGGTCCAGCCACAGCAAATCCAAGAGTGGGTCCCAGTACAGACAGAATGGGGTCTCTTTGGAGCTCCCTGTTAGGGTCATGGTTCTAGTATTTTCACAGACACCTGTGAACCATCCCCGCACAGACAGCGTGCTCTCATTGGCTGACACAGTGATGTCCTCACAGCCTCTCCTCACGTCCAATGACAGGCTCAGGCTTCGCGTATCGCTGCTGTGATGCCACGTCCCGCACATAGTGAAATTCAGGTTGTACCCACTGGTTCCTGCATGGACGGAGTACAATGCGTGGTCACATCACGCCAACAACAGCAATAGTCACTCTGATGTACACGTGCCCTGCATTCCACATCACCATAATTCTATTATGGGATGCAGGGGCGGATTAATTTATGCTGGGGCTCTAAGTGTTGCTGATTTAACTGTTCTATTTTTCCAAGTCGGGGCAGGGCCCTGATGTCTGCTGGGGCCCTGGGTTATAGACTAGGATAGCTTATGCATTAATCTGTTCCTGGATGGATGGTGAAATATTTGTAATGGTCTGCATAATTGTATTCTATTGTTTTCACTGTATGATGTGGTGTTTGGGCAGCACTGTTTCTCACACCTCCAGGGTGGGGCGATTTGAACCCTGTTTTTGCTCAGTGTATGTGTGGAGTTTGCATGTTCTCTATAGGTCATGTAAGGTCTTCACTGTACTCTGTTTAGGCTGATTGTTGTCTTTGAATTGCCTGTGCGGTGTGTAGCCTGGCAAGGCCTGGGGGCCCATCCAACGGGGCCCCTGCCTTTGCCATGTAGCCTAGGATAGGATCTAACCGCCCCTGTAATACTGACCTGCATAAACACTGGGAGGAAGGTTGGATGATGTTGTATTGATGAACATCTTACCTTCTCCACGTAAGATCATAAGGACCATCAGGTTCAGCCACGGCCATAACCTGCCGCCCATTTCTGGTGTTTTGATTGACTTCTGAACAAGGAGGCTAAGGCTGTGGAGCAGAATATTTTAACATGTCAGGACGAACCACAGCTATTAAAGCCCTTAAATACAAATGCCTTTTCAGGTAGCACTACATCACCTTCGTGACACATAGCTTTTCAGCAAACAATGCCAAAAACAGCGCTTTTAAAATTTTAATTCCTAATTTGATTGGGACGTCACATATATTTTTCTCTTTTTTTAATGTAACACATGATGCAGTGTGACTATTAATTGATTCCAGTAACACTTCCTGAAAAACACAGTTAATACTCAATTGACTGTATCCACTGAATTTAGTTCTGCATTAACGGTTTTTAACCAGTGCCGAGTTTCAGTGAATCATGAATGATTGTTTTGAACACATGACAATGAGCACTATTATTCCCCAAGATGAATCGGGGTCCTTGTAATGGAAGACACAAAGCCACTCAAAGAAAGCAACTCATCCGTCGACCTTGGATCAGTACATCTGAACTAAACTTGGTCTGTGAACCATGCAACACGGTAGCTAATTTACCTACTTATTGCGTCACCATGTGTTTAGATATATTTGGCTTTGTGGTAAGAACAGGAGTGACAGTCTTGCACATTCAATTTACATTTCATACAGTATATGTTACAGTTTATTTGTTCAGCAGGTACTTCTACCCAAAGCGACAAGCATGTCCTTTGAGAAACCAAGGTTAGACAGCCCCAGGTGCAGCTGGGCTTAAGAGTCTTAAATAAGGGCCAGATGGTGAAATTGCTCAGTTGAGTCTAGGACCAGATTCAGTAACCTTCCGACGACTAGCACCACATTAAGTGCATGCGGCCTAGCGTGCCGAGCCACACGGCACCGACGTGATACATCAGCCCAACGCTGCTGCATCTATTGATGGGTTTCACATGTGGGCAAAGGAGCGACACCTTATATTAGCACACGGCGTGGCATTCGAGTCGACAGCTGCCTGAGTCTTGGCGACGCCTCTGGCAAGAGCATGCGTTCGCCATTTTTGTTGGCCCTGATCTGTGCTTGTGCTGGAGGCTGCTGCAGAAGTCGGAAACCTGAACCTTCAGTGCCACGGGACTTGTCTTAGGATCTAGTTGCCCCTGTCCCCAACCAATGCTCCAGGTCTTAATGAGAGCACTTAGACGTACATATACAGTACCATCGTCAAGACTGAACTCGTCTATGGGAAGTTCACTGCAATGCAAAAATGCAGTGAAATGTCTGAAATGTGAAAGCACAAGTCAAATGTTTCATTCTACACTGTATGAACAAAGCACTTGTTCACACTTCTCAATGACTGAATTCATGCGTTTCATTTAGACCCATTGCCACAGGTGCATAAAAAAGCACCTAACCATGCATTCAGGTTTGCAAACATTTGTGAAAGAATGGATTGTTCTGAAGATCTTAGTGAATTCAAGTGTGGTACAGTAATAGAATGCGAGCTTTGCAATAAAGTCATTTTGTAAAATTTCTTCCGTGCTTGATATTTCACGGTCAACTATAAGTGGAATTATTGCAAAGTGAAAGCATTTAAATACAACAGAAACTCAGCCATGAAGCAGCAGACTGCCTAAAGTAACCGAGCAGGGTCACGGATTGCTGAGGCACATAGTGTCACCAAAGCTCTCCTGACTCGATAACTACGCAGTCCCAAACTTCCTCTGGCATAAAAACTGCACCAGGAGCTTCATGGAATGGGCTTCCATGGCTCCGCAGCTGCATGCAAGCCTCACATCACCAAGCACACTGCCACTGGACTCTGGAGCAGTGGAAACATGTTCTGCGGAGTGACAAATTACGTTTCTCTGTCTGACAGTCTGATGGCGAGTCTGGGTTTGGTGGAACTTTACTTGCCTGACTGCATTGCAACAAGTATAATGTTTAGTGGAGGGGGGATAATGGTATGGGGTTGTTTTTTGGGGGGGCTGGGGTTGGTCTAGGCCCCTTAGTTCTAGTGAAGGGAACTCTTACTGCTTCAGCATACAAAGAGATTTTGCACAATTCGATGCCTTACAACTTTGTGGGTACAATTTGGGGAAGATTCCAGAATGACTGTTACCCAGTGCACAAAGCAAGGTCGATAAAGACATAGTTGGGTGAGTTTGGTGTAGATGAACTTGACTGGCCCCCATGAAGCCTTGACCTCAACCCTACTGAACACCTAGGCCTTCACGTCCAACACCAGTGCCTGACCTGACAAATGCTCTTCTGCATGAATTTGCAAAAAATCCCACAGAAACACTCCAAAATCTTGTAGAAATCCTTCCCAGAAGAGTGGCAGCTGTTATAGCTGCAAAGGGGGGACCAACTCCATATTGGTACCTATGGATTTAGAATGGGATGGCATAAAAGTTCCTGTAGGTGTAATGATCAGGTGTCCCAGAACTTTTGTCCAAATATATGTTTTTTCCCCAAATTTGTCACTTTAAAAATAGAATGTGCACTTTATACACTTGCAAACAAATACATAGGCCTCATCCCATTTGCCCCACTAAGTCCACACTTCACATGTGAATGTTCATGTGCTTAGTGCACGTATTTACAGGTTTCCCATTCCACAAATAAGCAAAGTGTAGCTCACTTAACATGCATTTCATTCACAAGGACGCATGGATGCGGTGCTGACCTAAGTACATAAACCCAAATGCACTGCATCAGTGGCAACTAATGTTTACACTGAACACAATGAATAAAAACATCTGCTAAGTTAATCAAATGTGAACTTCCTACTCAAGCAGTCCTTTTCCCTCACTGCTGCTGCCTGAATTTCCCTCTGACGTATCAACGTATCAGGCAGCTAAACAGACCTTTATTCTTTATCATCCTCTAAACCTGGGTTGTATCTAAGAGCTGGGCCACCTCATCTTAATAGTTTTTTGACATCTTTTGTTCTTCAAATGGTTTTGTTTGCTGCTTAAGAAGACAATTTCAAGAAAACACCAATCCCTAACCACTATAAAAACGAACAGGAAAAATCAACTCATACCTCAAATTACTTCAGTTTTGATAGTTTTGCTTTGCTAATAACCATTTTGAAATTGCGCTGTAAATACAAGCACATGTTTGCATTTCACTGATAGCACAGTAGAGGGCGTAACACACATACAGTAGTACCTTGGTTCCCGAACTTAATCCATTCCGGACACTGGATCGAATCCTAAAAAGTTCGAGTTCTGATCGAAACTTTCCCATAAGAAATAATGGAAAACCAATTAATGGGTTCCCGGCCCCCCAGAATTACACCTAAATGTTTTTTTTAGCATTTAAACACAAAATGAACAGAATAAAACAAGAAGAGCATTTTTTCTTAATGGCTTCAAAAACAATATAGATCTTACCCCAACATTACCCCTGTCCTGCCCTGATCATCCGCTCCTTCCGTGTACCATGCCCCTCGTTAACCTTGTGTGGAATCCCCATGTGATGAGCTGTTTCTGGTTGTTGTCATTAGTCCTCGATCTGTATTAAGTCTGTGTTTCTGATTGTTTCCCCTGTCCGGTCATTGGGTGCATTCGACTTGCTTACAGGATTAAAGCAATGCATTCTGATCCTGACGCAATGCATTGCGACCTCTCACCCCTGCACAGACTGGAACCGACTCCGTGACGACACAACTTTGCCCTTATTGGATGAAGACTTTAGTTGCAATACCAGGCAGTTCTGATGAGTAATCAGCTATTTCTCCCGAATGTCACGTAATTTACCTGGTAAAATAAAATTTAAATAAATGACATAAATGCTCTAACAGTACACGTAAGTTAGTGGTTTATTTAATATTAGTTACTGTAATGTTCCGCTGCTTTATTTGGTTAATTGTCCAGTCTGTGAAGAAGGCATTCAAGTAAGAATTGCA
>JABFEA020000010.1:20252426-20264608 GCA_019775915.2 Cyphomyrus plagiostoma | reverse complement strand
CGACTTCTGATATTCAGATCGAGTTCTAGGTCAAACTGGTTTGTTCGACTTTCAAGAAATTTGAGTTCTGGTGAGTTCGAGAACTGAGGTACCACTGTATGTTCATTATACAATGTGTTGGCCATTTTTGTCCCCTATAAATGTCGTGGTTTGGCCTGTTTCACGTGTTTAGGCTTGCCACCTGCCCCGGTTTTCCTGGCATTGTCTTTCTTTTTAATAGCCAGTCCCGGAAAATTGACTCTCTTTTTTTGTCAACAGGCTAGTTTGAAAAGGTTCAATCAATATTTACCACCTCTGTTAAACTGACTATTTAAATTTTGTCTATATGTCGATCCTCTTTAAATGTGCATCGTTGTCCCGCTGGTGTTCATTGTCATTGACTGGTGTGATGTTTATTCTGCTTTGAATGTGAGATATTGTACAGATGTACCTAGCATTCTAATTTTGGAGGTTAATCCTAAATGCTGCAGTACAGCTGTGCAGGTGGGGGACCTTACGGGGCTTAAATGAGTCAAGCTTTGAGAACCATGCATCATCTCAGCACCAAGCTGAGAGAGGAATGCCCTGTAATGCACAGAGCTTCCGGCAGTCAAAAGTCAAGAGCTCCCTCACCCAGGGCATTGCGCGTGACTTTGCATGACACCCGCCCTGCTTCTCGATGATGCATCTTGAGATGCTGGCCAGTCTTTAGCAGCATGTGATTCACTCAAAGTACCAAGGAAGGACTTTCCATATGTGTGCAGTGAGA
Source organism: Cyphomyrus plagiostoma (assembly GCA_019775915.2). Classification (NCBI taxonomy): domain Eukaryota; kingdom Metazoa; phylum Chordata; class Actinopteri; order Osteoglossiformes; family Mormyridae; genus Cyphomyrus; species Cyphomyrus plagiostoma. The sequence continues at coordinate 20,263,860 of JABFEA020000010.1, read as the reverse complement.
AGTGTCAGCTTTGGGAGAAAATCTGTAAAGTCATCAATTTGTGTGAGCGTCGTGGGTATTGAACTCTGAAGGAAATGATAATGAAGCAAAAGCCCTTTCTTCTTCCCATTTGAGCAAGATGCTAGTCTGTTACGTTATGGTGTCCCGCAGTGTATTACTGAGTCAAGTATAAGATGTGTGTTAGATACTGTTTTTTTGAGAAAATAAATATTAGTTTGTTATGCTCTTAGGCATGTTATCAGGTAACTATTCTCAGTTGATGCCTTCTTTGGCTGCCCTCTGTTTGCCTCAAGGCATTCCTCCTCCTTCTCCTCTTCTACCTCCTCTTACTCCTTCCCTTGGGCAATTTTCAAGGGCCTCGATGTTGACCGGCTCTCGATTGCGTTTAATCGAAGGTGAAGTCGTAATTTCATTTGATCCTGGATTCCCACATGACCAGTAAGGTGGATGGTTTGGAGCCACTTTGTGGTTCTGCCGTATCCAGTAAAAAGGACAGTTAACGGTGAACGAATAACGACAAATTGCAAAAGTGCAGTTAAAACAATTACTACTTAGACATCGCGACAGCAACCACAACGAGAACGTGAGAGGAACTGAATTCTTGACATATATTTATAGTGATTAAAATGAAATGATTTTCCCCCCCCCTTTTTAGGTAGGAAATATCAGAGGGGCTGAGGCTATGCAAAACTGAGTTTGTGACTGAGGAGAGTCAGCCAGTGCTTCACGATATTCTGTCCACCATGATGGCGGTACGCCCCCACGGTGCACCCCCACAGTCAACAGCTTTTACTGTTGCAACCACCTCCCACTGAGATGCCAACAGCGTAACATATAAATACAGATGCTGCTTGACATGCAATGGGGTAATATGTTGACTCAGAAAAAAAAAAATAGATTTTATTAGGTGCCCCTAGCTAGTTTTTGACAGGAGACATCTGACCCCTTTAGCAAGGTGTTGCCACAGAAATGTGTTGCCCGGGTGCTGTGTTGTTCACGGTGCCGGGTCGTGTTACACTCTAAATATATCAGCATGTGAAAGTGTCATAAGTAGCTGATTCTGAGATGCTAGGATCACAACATCTTACTTCAGGCTTCTTCGCTGTTTTAATGCCTAGTTAAGCAGTGCCTGAATGCCTTGGCCTTTTCTGCATGCTGTATGTATTCCATTGCAGTCCCATAATTTACCATTTGGGGGACGCTGAGTGTACAGAGCCGAATTCACCAACCTTTTTCAAACTGAGAGCTACTTCACAGATACTGAGCCACACGAAGGGCTATCAGTTTGAGACGCCCTCCTAAACTTTTCTAAATTTCATGTATAATAAACATGTTTTAAATGCTTTTTTTTAGATATTGTATTGTCATTTTGAAACCCATGTAAATGTGATTAAAGAAGAATAGCAAGAGGATAAAATTCATTTTTAGACGCTGCTCATTGGTGAGTTGTGCTAATTTTAGAACAGGTCCGTTGGCGACTCATGTGGTCCTTGTTGCGACATCCATGCTGGTGACCCCTGGTAAGAAATGTTGTTTGTTTGACGTGGTATTTGTTTGTTTGGTGTAAATATGCATCCTACGCTCAGCCCTGTCTCTCTCTGCTTTGTCCCTGCCTCAGAGGCAAGGCAGGATGGCCAGAGTATGTAACTCTGTTGTTGGCTTCTCAGCCCTGGACAGAACCCCACCCCCAGTGTACCCCCCCCATACCCCAGGCCACATCCTGCACAGGAAGTGGTGTCCAATGCTTGACAACGATTCTTTTGTCATGTGATTTTTTTGGCCAATAACAGTGTCTCACAATTGAGAAGATTTTCCTGTTTATGAGCTGTAAGAGCGTGTAGTTTTTTCACAGAGCATTCTGATTCATCATTCTCCCCTGTGTACTGACTCTTTGTGGCCAGCAGGGGTCCCAAAAACCTTGGGGCCCCACTTAAATGTTTGGTTTGAGTGGTGGTAAATACCCCTGCTGGATATTAAAGAAAATTAAAGAAATGTACATCTGGCACATAAAAAAACCTAATTTTATTTCATCCGTCCTGTATGATTATACTGGTTTTCTGTCATTTTTGGATAGTTCCAGCTCTGCTCCATTACGCCCCTTTACAGCTCACACTGATGTACTGCTGCTTACTTAAAGTATATTTATCTGCATTGTGGTATTATCTCATAGCTATTAAATACTTTGTTTGTAAGCAGTTTGTTTGCTGCTTACTTTCCAGTAATGACATTTTTATTCTCTTTATTAATGATATCATAGCCTTGCTCGGCGTCCAGGCCAACATGCTCTTGCTAACTGGGGCGAGCCGGTTGGGCTTTGAAGTACAGAGATGGCAAGACAAGCTTTTGAAGTCTGTGCTGCTTGTGGAAGCAAAGCTGTTGTCTTCCACCCCGGCGCAGTGCTGAGGTTTTGGGGTTGACAGGGCGATCTAGAAAGATCTACGAAAAGGATGAAGCTTGTGTTTCATAACTTCATAATTACGGAAATGAAATTTTTTTTCTTTTTTTAAAGAAAAAAACCATTTTCTCCTTTCTTGGCTGGTGGCATCGAGCACTTGTCTGGTACTGGTTACGAACCCAATTGCGGAATCGGCCAGAATGATAAGCTGGTTCCACTGGTTTGAGACAGGTCTGATATCCTTGGCTGCTGTCACTCACAACATATACATCCTTAGTTCAGGGGTGTCGAACTCCAGTCCTGGGGGGCCGGAGCCCTGTGTAGCTTAGTTCTTTCCCTGTTGTACCACAAATGATTCAACTCAAGGGTTGTGTGGTAATTAACACAAGGAGTTGAATCAGGTGAGTTAAATGAGGGTAAACCAAAAACTGTGCACTGTGTACTTGTATCTTATTTAAGAGCGCCGACTCTGTGCCATGCCCCCTTGCTGGAGGAGTCAAGCAGACAGACCCACCTGCGCCACCCTGAATCTAGCCCACCAGACCTGGGGCAGACCTTTCACTTAACAGTCAAGGGTTGGTGGTTCTGGCCTGGCCAAGTCTGTACCAGACTTCCCTTGGGGAAGTGGCTTTTTATGAAGCCATATCATTCTTTCATCCATAATGTCGGAGCCTTCAAAATCACATCACAGCGATGGTAAACATGTTGTTATTCTTTGTTGCTGTTGTTGTACCGCTTTGTAGCTCCTCCCTTGTTGAGTGGTTTCGCCTCTTTGTGTAGCTCACAACTCATGTCGCGTCTTGGTTTGTGCCCCAGCAGCTTTACCATGGGCTTCCTAAAATAATTTGGTAGAAGTTCCTGCCGTGGCTCTCAGCACGTCCTCCTCCCCCTAGAGGTGTTTTTCAAAGATGGTGTACTCGTCTGTCTGTATAGGTGGCACACTGACCTGATTGACTGGTGGTGGAAGGTTTGGGGGGGGGGGGTAACGAGTCATATAAACCAAGCTCATTCAAGTGCACAACTGTGAAAACATTTGTCTGAACATCTTCTTATTTTTCTAGCAGTAAGATTATTTCATATTTTTCGTTTGATATGTGCAGCTGTAATTGTCATATCATCCCTTGTGTGTTTTCATATGTTGATGACTCTCTGCAATGGATGTTATCTGACCGCACTAAACATTATGAACATCCATCCATCCAGCTCATCCTGGACAATTGGGATGTCGGAGACCTCCTTTATTGATATAGTTGAAGGAAATTGCGTATCAAAATCTCGGTGTCAAAAGCACGATAATGAGTCCCTATACGTATAAAACAGTTACACATTATGTTTTGGAAAGACATGTGCTCTGTTAACGTCTGATCTGTCAGACGAGTCGCCGACATGTTTAAACCTCGCTGCACAAAAGCGCTCGCCTTCTTTTCGTGGCGGCTGCGGTGACTCTGCAGATAGCGATCTTCACCTCGATCGCTACTAAAATAAAATCCGTTTACATATCATCTACTTTATAAACTGGAATTGTCGTAACTGGTACGCAAGTGTGCATTCGCCGCGATACGTCAGGCAATTTCTTGCATGCATTTTGGCACCTATATTTTGAACGCATTTGCGCAGTTATGACAATAAGTTACCGCACATTGTAACCTTTTTACGGCCAAAGCGTACTTCTTTTGTAAGGCAGTTATGGCAGTGCTTGGTTACAGGAGTGAAATTACAGCGTAGTTTGGGTTAGGGCCACTTGCAAGCGCCGCGGGGCCGAGAGAATGATTATTATAGTACCGGCATGCCTTGGGCGGCGAAGATAGTGTGTGTGTGTGTGTATGCGTAATTATGCGATTTAATGGGTGCTGTCGTTTAATTTATGTTGTAAATAATAAGTAATAAGTTTTGTACCCTTTTAATATTTATTGTGGAGTCCCTGTTTTTCCCCTGTAGTGCAGGGTTTAGTTTTTTCAGTAGTTCCTGGCAAATGGGTTTGTGGTGATCGTGTATAAAGATTGCCCTTTGTTTATTAATAAAACCGTAATTCACACCAACAGGATAGGCGAGCCGTGGTGTTTACAACCACTTAACAGTTTTAGCTCCAGGGCACTGATAAAATAATGTATTGCAGTAATTCAGTTTTATTACTGAACATCTTGTTCGTTTTCATGGGTTTTACAAAGCTAACCACTGGTGGTCACGAGTGACTTGTGTATACATGTTCTACTAGTGTGCATGCTGATTGGCCACCTCACCCGTCACTCACTGATTCAAAGTGCATTATTGGCTAATGATAAGGTTAGGGATCTCTGTGTTAGTTATGGACCCTCTTTAGCCCTCTACCTTAAAATAATTGTAATCCCAGGAGGTACATGAGGCCAGTCAGGTGTACCCTGGAGATCTGGCCTGCTTGCCCTGCTGTTTCATGCTTGTCTGTTTTGCTTTCTCAGGGCACCAAGAGAGTAACCGTGGGCACCCTGTAATGTTACTTCCTGTTTGCCGTCTTAGAAGCAGCTCACCAGTGATGAACCTTATGGCCGGCTGAGATCCCTTGGAGGCCAGATGAGGTCCCCAGACAGCATGACTATGGTGCTCATGGCTCCCAGGAGCCTGAAGGGGAACACACATAGCTCCAGGCCACCCCTGCTGTTCTCCCTGGGAGTAGCCCACAGGGGGGAATGGTGGGTCCAGGAGGAGATGAGGAGATGGGGGGCAGAGGAGGGGTTACAGGCCTGGCCCACCAAGTTGGAGAAGCCCATGTGCTGGTGGTCCCACTGTCTTCTTCCTCCTTGTCATTGTCACTGCCCACGGAGAGTCCCAGCCCCTGGAGCCTGTGATGGATGTGGGTACAGAGGGGCCCAATACCAGCACAGTAGGCAGAGCCACAGCCTGGACAGGCCAGGCACTCTGAAAGTAGGGGGAAAACTGAGGAATCTGTCCCAGGCCTCTGTCTGTGGGAAGCCCAGGTGGGAGGGGTTGTGTGTTATGGGGACCCAGTTTAAGCCATTTTGACTGCGGCCCTGAAATTCTGCATGGCAGACCTACAGTATAGTCGTGGGAAAGTCAACCTGGATCCTGATACTGCATTTAAGTCATAATCGCAGGCGTTGCTCCTGCATGGTAGATGCATGGTGACCATAGTTGTGAAGTATCTTAATCAGCTGTCTTTCCATTAAAGTTTTGCCCAAAATATAAGAGTATTTTCTGCGACTCTGCAAAGTAAAATTGCAAATAGGGTATGTTACCTTTAATAATAATATTTGCCATTTATTATCTCGCAAGATTAAGATCCATGAAGCAGGTATTCATGCTAAAAAAACGAATGATCGTGTTTTCTTACGCTCCACGTATGTATTTTGCAGCTACTTGCGCAGTAGTTTCATTGCAGCTTTACAGCCGACTTCTATTCCCACTTTTACTAATCTGAATGTTTCCTTTAATGATTTTTTTTTTTGTTAGCATCTTCAAAATATGCAAAATCTGGGTCACTGGAAATGCCACTGCTGTTGTGATTGGCGGCAGTCATGTGTGACTTCATTGTAACTCAGTTAGCCTGCAGCCAGTGATTGTTGCGCCTGAGAGAAGCCCTGTGTTTTCAGAGAACATGCTGTTGGGACTGAACTGACTTTTAGTGGTTTTGTGCTGCTGGTTTCCACTGAGATTTCATTTACATCTGAGGCCCTCTTGTGGTTGCATTCTGTAACTGTTTCTTGATTGTATACGTATATATAATATTTCTTAGTTGTATACATGTCAATGTATGTGTCTCTGTATATTTATATGTATGTGTGTTTCAGTAAAATGTTGGAAATTCATTGGCTTTATAAATAATTCACAATTTGAGCTATTTATTTGATTTGAAATATATATGGCTAATTGACACTTTATTGGTCCCCTTGGGGAAATCCCCCAACTTGTTCCTTGTAGGCAGAGTAAGGCCAAGGGCAGCCACCCGTTGTGACACCCAGGGAGCCGGGGGGGGGGGGGTCAAGGGCCTGATTACAGACACACCGGCTTAGTCCACTGAGCCACACGCTGCCCCCTGTGTCTTTGTATGTGTCATAGTTTTTACTAAAACATTCATGTTAATAAATTGAAACCCAAATTATACTTCCACAAAGGCTGTTCCGAGTTTTTTTAAAAATTATTTCAAACAGTCTCATTGCATGCTTTTCAATTAGTGACATGTTTGCAAAACCAAACACCAAATGTTTGTCTTCAGTAACTCATTGGGGGACAGTGGCTACAATTGCAATTAATAGCAAAATAGGTAAAACACAATAGGTTGAGACAAAGAAATTATGTCAGTTATTAAAAAGAAAATGTCTGTGCAGAAGATAAATGTGCAACGTGATTGAAAACCTACTGGTCCGGAGTTGGAGACCCCTGCATTATACAGACAAAAATATTGAGACACTCCTCTTAAACATTAAATTCAGGTATTTCATTCAGACCCATTGCCACAGGTGTATAGAATCAAGCACCTAGCAATGTCAGGCTTACAGACATTTGTGAAAGAATGGGTCATTCTGAAGAGCTCACTGAATTCAAGCATGGTGCTGTCATAGGATGCCACCTTTGCAATAATTAAGTTGAAATTTCTTCCCTGCTAGGTATTCCACAGTTTTTCCATTCCACAGTATTATTACAAAGTGGAAGCATTTAGAAACAACAAAAACTCAGCCTCAATGTGGCAGACCATGTAAAGTAAGATAGTGGGGTCACTGAGTGCATAAAAGTCACCAAATCTCTGTTGATTCAACTGCAAGTTGCAAACTTCCTCTGGCATTAACTGCAGCATAAAAGCTGTGCACTGGGAGCTTCGTGGAAGCCTTGGCCTTCCATGGCCAAGCAGCTGCATGCAAGCCTCACATCAGCAAGAGCAATGCCAAGTATAGGATGGAATGGTGTAAAGCACAATGCCACTGGACTCTGGAGCAGTGGAAGTGTGCTCTGTGGAGTGACGAATCACGCATCTCTGATAGTCTGATGGACGAGTCCGGGGTTGGCAGATGTCAGGAGAACATCACCTGCCTGACTGCATTGTGCCAGCTGTAATGTGTAGTGGAGGAGGGGTAATGATATGGGTTTTTTTTCCAGTGGTTGGGCCTGGCCCCTTAGTTCCAGTGAAGGGAACACTTAATGCTTCAGTATACCAAGGAATGTTTCCAACTATAGAACAAGTCATATGCTTGTTTAGGTCAGTCCTTCCGTCACCCTAATGGCACTTTTAGACCCTGCGGTGGACTGACACTGAAGTCCATTCTCTCAGGGTGTGAATAAACTAGGCAGGAGGGTGTCCAGCAGGGGGCACTAGAAGCTAAATTACTATTCAGAGTAAGGAATGTATAAAGCTGTCGTTTCTGTAGACCCCTGTGAAGGCTGTGAACGGCAGCCCGTTACAGAGGCTTGTTCCCCTGGTGGAGCCTGACAAACTGTCATCGGCATGGAGAGATCAGCACTGTCAGGGATGAGAGGGGGCAGAGGTGGAAATAATGCCTCCAATGCATCACTCTAATGCTGTGCTAATGCTCGCTAACACCCCGGCCTAATGGGAAGCAATTGCACTTAGGTTAGCATACTGTCACCATTAGGTAAGGAGTGAAGGGTAATGATGGAGCTTAAAGCCTGAGAAAATGGTCCTGTTTATATTGAGAGGCTGGAGCCACGATGTCATTGTCGGTGGCAGCGAGCGCGCTCAGTCTGACTGGAGACGTCACATGACAGGGGGAGGGAAGTGACACCAGACAGTAGAGAGGAGTGACTGCTGATGAGGGAGAGGCGTGTGGCTGGCAGGGGGGACGGTGTCGCTCAGCTGGTTAGGACGTTGTACTCGGATGGCTGGCAGTTCAAATCCCAGGGTAAGCAGAATGATGTCAGCGTTGGGTCCCAGAGCAAGGCCCTTAACCCCTAGCTGCTCCAGGGACTGGTGTACCCTGCTTTCCCAGATGTGCGTGGCTTTTGATAAAGTCATTCCCTAAATCAAAATAACTTAAATGTGTGTGTGTGTGTGTGTGTCCATCCAGTGTTGTTCCCTGCCTCGTGCTCGTTGCTTCCAGGATAGGCTCTGGACCCCCCGCGACCCCGTAGGATAAGCGGGTTGGAAAATGGATGGATGGATGGATGGTGTGTGTGTGTGTCTGTTGATCAGGAATTATTTTTAATAACTGGATTGATGTTGACAATGTTTTGTGTCATATGACAGGTTGTATTTAACAGCTCCTCCCTGAAATTTCCCCCCTTCTTTCAGTTAGTGAATTCACCCACCATCTCCCTGTCTCCCAAGCTGAACCTCCTGAAGGAGAGGCACCAGAATGAGTTGGGTCTCATAACCTAGAATGGGGAAGATGAACTGGGGACATGGACCAGCACAGATAAGAAGCTGTGTGATCTATGGGGAGAGGTGAGCTTTGACCGCCCCACCCCCCATGTCCAATTCAGAGACCCACCATCCCAAGTGGCTGAGCTTCAGGGTAGAGGAGCCATGTTCCCAAAGCACCTGAGAAAGAGGCTCTGTTCTTATGCTGTTAGTGATCGGAAGTGCTAACTGGCCATGACCCTCTCTGAAACTGTCCCCGTGGGCCCTGACCTTTACCCCTTTGCTGTTTCAGAGGTGGGTTTTTAACCTCTAGGGGGCGACATTGAGCAGCACCGTAAGCACTGCTATCAATTTGAGGTAATAGGCTGTTATATGCTCATGTATAGAATCCTGAACCCTGGTTCATTTCACCAGCAGGGGTTTGCAGGAGATCCCCAGCAGGAAGTGCCCTGCATGTGTGCGGTTCAGCGGGTTCGGGCACTGTGCCTGCCGTCAGAAGGTTGCTGGTTCAAATCCCAAAGTCAGCCGAATGATGTCACCGTTGAGCTCCTTTAACCCTAAGCTGTTGCCGGGATTGGCTGAGTGCTGCTTTTTCGAAACAAACTGAAATCGCTTTGAATTATAGTAAAAGCTTAATAAGTAAAATGTAATGTTGGGCGGAGACTCTCAGTATGAAAGATGTTTGTATCACCTGCAAATGTTTGTTCTAACAACCCCGTCTGACTGTCTCTATACCCATGCAGTTGGTTGGTGAATAATAGAGGAAAAGAGGGAGAGAGAGAGAGGAGCAAAGCAGAAGGAGCGGATGAGTCAGCCAAGGAGGTGTCACGCGTCTGCCATCACGCCGGACAGCCCGGAAACCGGCAGACAAGTGTGGTGGGGGCACAGTGGGGGGGGGGGTTGGGGTGCACAAACTGCATGTCATGCATGGCAGATGAATCAGCCGTCACATGATCCCAAAACCAGCTGCTCTGCTACTTCCTGCCTTGTACCACCTGGTCAGAAAGGTCAGTCTCATTAGAGGGCACTAATAGGACAGAGATCCTAATTAAATACTGCACAGCCTCCCCGAAGAACGGAGCTCTTTCTAAGCCACTGTGCCCCCTGTAGCTTTCACGTGTTTCACCTTATATGACTGAGATAACCAAAGTACATATAACCAATTGCATTTTCAGTAAATTAATAGCTTATCCCGACCTGTAGGGGGCAGGGTGAGCCATATGTCATCGCAGTCTGCGCTTATTAGACTCTCTTGGTCATAAAATTTCTGCATTCTGCCAATTTCTGTGTTCTTGGGAGGTTGGCTATTCCTGATTGATGAAGGCCTTGTGAAATCTCTCTTTTTCTGAGCTGGTTATTAGGCTGGATGTTCAGAGGGCTCCCGGGTTGAATTTGGTTTCTCTCCTAGCTGTGGCAGAAACCCCTCCCCCCAGCTCGGAGAGAGCTGAGTGTTCTGCTTTGATCTGTTCGCTCATGAGCCGGTGTCCAGAAGGTTGTGGGTTTAGACTCCGTCTCATAGTGGATACACTAATCATGTCAATATTAGGCCTTTGAGCAACCCCAGCTTCTCCTGGGGAGCTGAAAGCTGGCTGACCCAGCTCTCTGACTCCAAGCTCTCCTGAATTTGCTGTAACTATGGATAAAAGCATCTGCTAAGTATATAATATAAACATGAATAATTTCTTGCTGTTTTGTGTTCCATTGTCACAAGCCAGATGGGGGATTTATGTAGAGTCAGTCAAATGCTCCATGTATGAAAGTCTTCCTGTCTGGATAATTAGGGTGGAACAGAATCACTGGTGACATTTCACATTTGGAAAATAACACGTGTGCAAAAAGCAAATGTTTGCCGGAGGTGGGATGGCAATGTGGCGCTTAATGTGAGAAACGGGGAGGTAGATGATAGATCTCATCATGTGACATGATCTGCCCAATGTTAGCTGAAATGAAGCTTTATTCTCCATCTTTACAAGTGTGAGAACAGGTTAGGGATGTGTCATCTTTCGCATATACCATCATGCTCTCCTTTGAGACACACACACACACACACACACACACACACACACACACACACACACACACACACAGGTGAGTGTGAAGCTTGGGAAGTGAATGCAGGGTCAGGCTATTTACCTGCTGCCCTTCTCAAGGGGTTGAGGGCCTTGCTCAAGGGCCCATCTGAGATATGACTACTCTGCCGAGCATGGGATTCAAACAAACAACTTTCTGATTACAGGCACAGAAGCCTAAGCCACCGAGTCAAGCAGTGCCCCCCAGATAAACTTTATTGATCCCAGGGGGAAATTCTTGAAAGTGTTAATGTTCCCACCTCCAGATGGAGAGACTCCAGGCCGAGAACGTGGTGGAGTGGGACACTTGGGAGCCCCAGGAGACAGAGAGGCTGGCGCTGGACGAGAACAAGAAACTGTGTGCGCAGGTGGAGGACCTGGGGGAGTATCTGCAGTGCAGACACAGGCAGACGCCGACCTTAGGAGCGTCCCGGCAGCACAGACACAGGCAGACGGGGACCTCAGGAGCGTCCCGGCAGCACAGACACAGGCAGACGGCGACCTCAGGAGCGTCCCGGCAGCACAGACACAGGCAGACGGGGACCTCAGGAGCGTCCCGGCAGCACAGACACAGGCAGACGGCGACCTCAGGAGCGTCCCGGCAGCACAGACACAGGCAGACGGGGACCTCAGGAGCGTCCCGGCAGCACAGACACAGGCAGACGG
>JABFEA020000010.1:20189389-20202296 GCA_019775915.2 Cyphomyrus plagiostoma | reverse complement strand
TTGTGGCACTGCAGGTGTTTGTGTTTGTTTTTGTGCAGTGGAGTGCTTTTTCACTTCAGTATTGCCATCCATCCATCTTCTGTCCACTTATCCTGATCATAAGTCCAGTATTACCAATAGGAAATAATTTTCTAATTGTCTAATTTACTATGAATGAATCATTCGTGCCACTTTATCCGTATGGTATTTAACGGACATAAGTGTGTGATGCGTGTGGGTTTATGGGTATGCGTGTGTGACTTTCAGCTGCGGCTGACGAGGGGAAGCGAGGACGCAGGCTGAGCCAGTTTCCCTGGCAACACAGGGCCTGTTTGTGGGGACTTGCGTGCGTGAAAGAGACGCCGTGGCGTAAGGCGCTTTAACCTGGGGACGTGTCCCCACAGCAGTGTCAGCTCACATCTCTGCATGCCGGTTTTGCATTATTCCTGCACGACTGCAAATGTCTGTTTTTTCCCATTATGCTTTGTAAAACTGTGTGATATGCGACGTTATCTCGCGTAAGATACATCTGACTTTTAATTCCTGTTCCGTTCCATTGGGGATTTAATGACAGAGTGACATACCTGTCCACCCGCAGGGGATGGTCTTGTTATAAAAATAAGCATCCTGCCAGCCGGCCTGTTTCAAGTCGTTTGTAAGATCTTTCCCAAGTTTCTGAGTGATTGAAGTGATCAGTAGCTGAATTGCCTGAGAGGATTCATTCGTTGAAACAGCTTTATTAAAAACGGCGCAGTTAAAAACTGGCCGCAGTGCATTTTTGAATCATTGGTGGTTTAAAGTCTGTTCTAAAAGCAGGACGCTCGCCCTTTTATTAATATATGGTGTGGATTTCCTGTGAAGTTAAAAACAGCCGTATGCTACACTGCGTTGCTCATATCCGCTTGATGTGTGTTTATCTGTGAATATGACGAAATCAGTCACAATGTCCCCGCTTATCTGTGAAGTCCACCGTGGCTGAGTGAGTGTGTCCGTGTGACACTTGCTGGTTTTTCACAAAAACCTCTCTGATGCCCTTTGCGTGAAAGTGACACCCCCATTTAACACCACGTGTGACTCCTGTCGCTGAGTTAATGTGTGCGACCCACACGTGACGGCCCTGTGTCTGCTGAAGGATACAAAGGATTTAAAAGCATTGTTGTCATTTATACAAGTACAAATACAATGAAATATTTGCTTGCGCCTCTCCCTTAAACAACATAAAACAATAAAGATCAGTAAACAGGAAATAAGAGAGTAGTGAGAACAATAATATACATACAATATATACAGACTATATTCCTGCAATGACTACATTATGCATGCAATATACATGCATACCATACATGGATGGTAACAATGAGCCAGGGTTACAGTGTGAATGACATGACGTTGGGTGACAGTGACGTCATCCTTACCCCGCCCACTGCCATTTCTCCTGCCCCTACAGATTTACCGACGCTGCTGGTTGGTATTCAAGAAATCCTCCAGCAAAGGTCCCCGACGCCTGGAGAAATACCCCGATGAGAAGTCGGCCTACATCAGGAGCTGCTCCAAGGTAGCGGCCGAGCGGCCGCTGCTGCCACATCGCTCTTCTCCTCTCCCGCTCCTCGTCTCCTTCCATTTTTCCTTCCTAACTCCCCCCCCCTTCCCCCCCGGCCCCATTTCAGTCTTTCGTCTTTGTCCGTTAATCCAAACTTTCTTGTGGTCGCCGTCGTTTGCAACATCTCACTCGCTAAGTCACCCCCCCCCCCCCCCCGTTTTCTCGGTCAGGTGACGGAGATCGGCGACGTGAAAGCCGTGAGCAGGATCCCGCGGGAGACCAAGAAGCAGGCGGTGGCCATCGTCCTTCCGGACGATTCCACCCGCACCTTTACCTGTGACTCAGGTGAGCCGGACAGGTTCGGCCCAGATGAGCTTCTGCCCTGCACCGTAACGGGTCCTCCTCTCCTTCTGGGCAGTCAACCGTCCGCCCAAAGAAAGCCAGCTCACCTCGGCCTGCACCTGCTCCACGTCCTTCAATAATTCAGGGGTGATTTAGAGCATGTTTTACAAACAACACCCTCATTCTTTTGTCAATATATGGCATTGGGCTCCTGTGATGTCCTGTATGCTGCAGGGCTTCTTATACTGGCTTGACGTGTGTTTATCTGTGAATATCGGCTAAAACTGCCAGGTGGCTCTCGCCTGCCTGTCAGTGGAAGGAACCATTCTTTCAGTCACGGTCTGTGAATAAACTTATCAATTTGTGAGCAGTTATACTTGAAAAATCCACTGTTCCGCCCATGACTCAACCCTTCAAAGGATCAGCTGGGGATTCCTTCTGTTCCCCCTCAGAGCTCGATGCAGAGGATTGGTTCAAGACCCTTTCTATCGAGTGTTTGGGAAACCGGCTCAATGACATCAGCCTGGGGGAGCCTGACCTGCTGGCTGCAGGGCTGCAGTGTGAGCATACGGGTGAGCGCCCACGGCTGCGTCTGCAGCTGGATGCAGGCCCGGCCGCACTGCGGCGACCGCATCCGTGTGACCGCCTGCCGTCTCTCTCTGTTTTTCCGGCAGAGCGCTTCAACGTGTTCTTACTACCCTGTCCCAACCTGGACATCTACGGTGAATGCACGATGCAGATCACGCACGAGAACATCTACCTGTGGGACATCCACAACCCCCGCACCAAGCTGGTCACATGGCCGCTCTGCTCGCTAAGGCGCTACGGCCGCGATGCGACGCGCTTCACGTTCGAGGCCGGCAGGTGAGGGAGTTGTGGGGGGGGGTGCGACGCCACTCTCTTCCTGTGCCTGGGCCGGCACGGCACGTCTTCACGGTCGGGTTTTTTATGAAGCGCTAAGCTGACGGGCCAAGGTCGGCCCGGCAAAGCCCCTTCGATCGGAGGGGTGGGGAAGGACAGGCGAGACGTGGACGGCTGCTGAGGCCGTGGCAGCCACTCTCCCAGCCATCCCCAGGGTGATTTACACGACCCCCGAGTCACGGGGCTCAGGGACAGCAAGATCGGACATATTTGGGGAAAGTCGTTGCTTGACACACACGTCTTATCTCGTCCTTCCCTTTTCATTCTTAGTGATGAAAAGAAGACAGAATTCATTGCTCTGGCGGGGCACCCCTCAAAGGACAAAAGACTTGTGTGGCATTAGCTAGGAAAAAGGCAGTAGGCTACCTCCTGGTGGCGATTTTATGTACTGCAGAAAATCGACTGTGATCATGTTAATATAGCTGTAGGCATAAACTAACCGGAGCTACATCTATTATCATGATGAATAGAATTTACTCCTCCGCTCCTTCTTCATTTGGTGATGTCTTATTTTTGTTCTGTATTCTGTATATCAGTAAAATGGGATTTAAATCATTTTGTGAGCATTTAGGGATACTTGTGTTTGGCTTATGTGTGTGTATATTGTTGATTTACTAAAGTGTGTGGGTGTGATCGGAGAGGTGCGTGTGGCCACGCTCAGCTCGCCGTCCCTGTGCATGCTTGCAGGATGTGTGACAGCGGAGAGGGTCTGTACACCTTCCAGACTAGAGAGGGGGAGCAGATCTACCAGCGGGTCCACTCTGCCACGCTGGCCATCGCCGAGCAGCACAAGAGAGTGCTGCTGGAACTGGAGAACAACAGCAGAGTAAGAGAGAAACACAGGAAGACCGTGCAAACACAGCGAAACCACCCCGAGACAGACAAACCTCACCGAGACAGAGAAACCGCACAAAAATAGACAAACCACACAAACACAGGAAATCCACGCCAGTCATGTCATCATTGCGCTCTTGGGTACCACCTCAGTATCAACGCTGACCTGGCAGAGGAAAGTGTTGATGGGGTGATGTTTATGGTGATGTTTGAGGCCAGCGATGTAGATGTTTTTCTCTCTCTCCTCTTCTATCCCATAGTTGCTGCTGAAGGGTTCGGAGGCCAGCTCCTACCCAAGCACTCCCACAGCTGTCCTGCCCCGGAGTGCATTCTGGCACCACATCACGGGTCCCCAGGGCAGCCTGTGTTCTATTACTGGTGTGTAGGGGGCAGGCCAGTCAGTCAACAAGCAACTGAAACATTTTACATCCTACTGTTGTAATTCTGGTTTGTTTGATAACCACAAGGGTGCAGCAACGAGCAAAAGTGGCCTGATTATGACAGTTGTAGTAATAAGCCAATGAAATTCGATTTAGCCGAATTATGACAGTTTAACAGTCAATGAATTTCGATTTTGTATAAACAATGTCTGTCAGTGAGATTCACTGACTCTGAAAAACGTAATCGAGAGGGAATTGAAAACGTCAGATGAGTTGTAAGGCAGAATCTCTTCTTGTCCTTGGTAGTGATTCTGTTCCTGTCACGCTTCTTGTGATATACCTACAATCTCTCTCTCTCTCTGTCTCCAAGGGGACATGTTCAGCAGCCCACAGACAGACCCGGATGCTGACATTCTCCCCGCTCGTTATCCTACTGAACACCGTCGCCAGCGCACCCCAGAGCACTATTCCTCCTACCCCAGCCAGTGAGGGGTGCCACCCACCTTTTGCTAAGGCCCCGCGGACTGTGTTGCCATGCCAGTGAAGCGGGAGATGTTCCTCGATGCCCACAACAGGGGGACCAGGCCGTCTGCTTCTGCTCCCTGAACTACATCCCCCAGCATCCTTCAGTGTGCTGAGGGAGTCCCATAGCCGGGTTGGGTGGTGTTGCGTGTGATCCTGGGGTTTGCTTAACAGCAGTTTGGTCTGTAATATACGTGCATGCTCCCCTCACCTCCTAATGAAAAACAGCTCAGCTGTGAGTATATGTTTGGCCACTGGCCACTGTGATGTTGATGAGTTTCACTTTGGCTCTAGAATGTAGAACTAGACTCACAACATCATCATTTTTCGGAGTGACTTGGGGGGATTATTATGAACTCTTCTACTCATGCTTTGAAAAGTCGTTTAAATCTGTCTTCTTCCTGATGGGAATTCGTAGCAAATCAGCAGCTGAAATGAGCAGCGCTGTTGCTAATAGCTGGGGTGCTCGTTTCAGGAATGAAAGTAGCCAATAGCAAGGGGTCCTTCCGCCACCTTCCAATGAGGAAGCGGAGAAGCAGTCATGTGAGGAGCTTCCGGTCTTTTGGATGGTTTGTAATTGGGAGGAAAGTTGCTTCCTTTTACCTGGTGCTGTCTGAAACAGATCCTGGACTTGTTGTTTCTTGATACCTTATCCAGGTTAACGACAGCTGGCGTGATGCTCTTAGCGATAAGCTCTACTCTTTGGCAGGCCGGGCATTTGGCTTGGCATCTACACGATCTCCCCTAGGGAGAAACATGCTTTTAGTGGTTTGACTTTTGCAATTTTTGTTCACCTTTCACCTTGGGGAAATCAAGAATGATAGAATGGAGGACTACGCCATTTAAAAGAAGTGTAGTTTTACACTTTTTCCATTGCTATTAGTGTCTAAACTATAGAAGGGAGACAGGACTTGTGGCTGTTTGCTTTGTATTTCTGTCATCTTGACTGTTAAATTTTAAGAGAAAGTCTGGTCATAGACCAGCAGGTTCTTGAACTGGTATTTGCACTTGTGAAGTGAAGCCACACATAGAGCGATCGTGTGATATGAAGTGTGCATGAGAGATGTATGCATTTTGGGAAATCACTGGGGCATCTTTTCTTCAAGCCCAGTATAGGGATCCCGTTTTCTTTGAGGACACAGATGACCACACCGATTAAATCCTCACTTATTTTCAGCGAATATTGCCAAGTGTGTAGTGCAGTTTGACAGATGCAGTAGGCCATAGATGATGGTGATGGATGGATCCGGCCTGTTTAGTGTCAGCTCACGTCAGCTTGAATTCAACCGTTGAACACTACAAAGGACTCTTTCCTGAAGGATCGCTGCGTCACCCTGCATAAAGGAGTGTCACCGCACCAGGACTTACGTAAATACTGGAGGAGTTGCAGAGACCAAATGATGTGCTGGGGTGCTTTAATAAACAACTTTAGCTAACCTGGAGCACAGTCAATATTATGCTTCATTCATCATTAGTCCAAAGGTTTTTCAAAACAATAAACAAACATTCTGTTGAAGCACAAGACCGAAGGAACCAGACTGCCAGACATACTGTGGGAAAGATCTTGGTATTAGAAAGTGATGGCTGCGTTTCCATAGTAACACTTGCTGTATTGCTTCTGGAATTGCCTGGGATGACAAGCAGTATCACTCAGTGTCACCAGAGCAGACTCTAAGACTAATTATACACTTTTGCCATCTGCTTGTCATTCAGTTGCTGTTATCATTAAGAAGGGCTAAAGTTTCAATAAACACATACATCTGTTCCCCTGGGGTTGTAAGGGTACACAAAGATTATTTACTGCCCTCTAGGGCTCTTGTAAATATACTACAGCTATTTATTTTAAATGGTATTTGTCTGGCTAACGACCTGCTCTTCCAAGTGTGTGTGTGTGTGCACGCGCGTGTGTGTGTGTGTGTGTGTGTGTGTGTGTGCATATGCACGCATGTCTGTGTGTGTGTTTGCGTGCATAAATGATGTGTACAGTTAGTGTGACTTAGGGTAAAGCTGAATTGTCCCATTTTGTGTCTTTGTGGTCAAACATCCTGTTCCACAATGGCTGGTTTGATGCAATTATTGTACTTTTTTGTGCTGGATAAGTGATAGTCGTGATCCAGAATTTTCCTGTCTAGGGAAAAGGTAAACAGAAAGGCCAGCAAAGGTCCAGTCAGCTGCCAGAAGGTCTATGATTTCAGGATTAATTATATTTCTGCCTTATCCATTGAAATATAAGTGTTTATCACTCCTCAGTTTTAAGAGTAAGGGACTTACACCAAATATTGTCACCTAATACACCAAATAATGTTTGATTTTTGTAAATAGTGATTATAGGGTTTTGAAGCCTCATATCCTCGTGTGGGGGGTTGCAGCACTTCCATCTGTGCATTTTGTGAAAATCACCCTCATCAAGAATTGAGATCCTGTAGACAGTGGGTCCTGTGATCCAGGGCCAAAATGGAGACTTTCGTTTTCCTTATATTTTTCTCAGATTTTATTCTGCCTTTGCTGAATTTTTTGTGAAGTGACAAAGTTATTCTTATTTAACGTTTTAACTCAAGGTTCTGCTTTTTTAAAATTGTGTTGAGGGTAGGAATGGAACACGAATACTGCAGAAAAACACAATAAAAATTTCATTTTGTAAAAACTAGAAAGCAGATAAAATATTTGCATTAGGAACAGAGCTTTCACACAATGGGGGCATGCCCTGTGTCTGTTTGCTGCTTGAGCAAACTGTGGGTCTGAACAGAACGTCGAAGGCTCTGATGCTGGGGAGATGTGCTCCTTTAACTGAGAAGAAGCCATTGTGTCGCTCTGAGGTCATTCTTCTTCTGGCTGATGATGGAAAAATCCGGGTATCAGCCTCTGCTCACGTGAAGTTTTTCCTTGGATCTCTTGATTGCATCTAGTAAAGTTCCAAAGTGACTGAAAAAAAAATAATCATTTAGAAGTGGCAAGAGCGATAACCTCAGCCAAGCATTTAATTCTACCTGTTGGTCAGATTACAGACATAGAGCCAAAGTGGATTAAACTATGGCATCTCAATCCAATGAAACTTTTTATTTAAGATGTATCTGGGTGTGCACAGAGATTGTCCAGGGCTTGCTGTCAAACTCTGGAAGTTCAGCGACTGTCCTGTTTTACGCATGTTTCCATGGAGATGACCTTGCATGAATTCCATTCTGAAACTATGTGAGTCCCGTAACATTAATTGTTCAACGTTTTTGCATTTTTTCAATAAAAATGGCAAAAATTGTTTTTGCATTTTTTCATTTGTTGGAAAAGATTTTGGAGCAATTAACCATAGTGACATTGTGAGATGTTAAAAAATGCTTTACAAACTGTCTGAATCATACAAGAAAGGCTTATTCCAGGGATGTAAAGCTTGCAGTGTATTTCTCTTTGTATGTTCAGGGAAAATATGAAGACTCCACACACACAGAGCCGAGACATGTTTCAGGACCCCAGTCCTCGACGTCATATGAGTTGTCAATAGGCAGGACTGTCTGCCTCCTGGGAACGATTAGGTTTGTTATAAAAAGTTTCTCCATAACAGTGGCTCTCATGGTTACTGCTGAGATCAGGAATCTCATGCTGGACCTAAAAATGGACAAACAGATTCAAAAGGGAGTGGAACGAGGAGGTAAGATATGTAGTAACACACACCACGATGTTTACATCTGTGGCCAGCCAGCTGTAAGGAGTTTGCACCAGAGCATTTAAGGAGTTCAGCTGTCTTTCTAAAATAACTGGCCAGAAAACACATTTACACTCTGAGTCTAACATATATATCGTCTTCCTCATTCTGTATCACTTATTGTGCAAGAGTGCGGCATTAAGCAGTGGGAGGATATCACCCCCTGCTGGCTGCCGGAGATGTGAGCATCTGTCTGCCCACAGAAGCTGCCTGGTACAGCTAAGATACCCCTGCCAGTTTACACCTTTCAGTTCCAGGAAGAGGACACTAGTTAGTTCTTCTGTTAGGGTTTAACTGTTAGATTTGGCAAATAACATTATTGAGGAGTTGCCCATTGGGACACAAGAGTGAATTAGTGAATTAAAGATCAGTACTCCTGTGGTCATATATAGGACCAAAATGATAAATTTATTAGATGACTTGTACTGAATTTATCATTTCTCAGCTTCACTGCATTGCTCAAATACTGCTGTCATTTTTAGATTAACAGTATTGGTCTAGTTTAATATATATGTTCACTATTCTATTACAGGCAGCACAGGGCTGGGGTACTTGCTGGACAGGGTGCCATTCCCTCATGTAGCACACACTATGGGCATCTGAGAAACACCAATTCATCGAACAACATCTTTGAGCGGCAGAAAAAGAACCTGCACAAGAATCTGCAACTTCCTCTAAAGACAAATCAGAGCTGGGGATCAAACCACTGCAGCCTACTGAACCAGCTTGCCACTTGTTTAACATGTGACTATAATAGATTAGAACTTGCAGTTTACTAGTTTATAAATTACAGTTTCATTATTTGATGGCCAAGTGTTTTGCATGTAAGACCGATAAATGGTTTTCAATTGCTTTTTTTATTGTAACCTGCACAGTCGTAACGTTCCTCCTGATATTTCTTATTCCATAGTTACTGTTTTTTCTAGGTATTGTCATGTATTTTAGTGATGTACTTTTTTATGAACAGTGATTGATGTGACAGAGTGACTCAATCAATAAGCAAGTCACATAACTGTGATTTAGGAAAAAATACCTCCTGAATCCACAGGCATAATAAACCCCCAAGTGGCCTGCGTGCACTCATACCATTAGATAGTCTGCTGATAATTATATGCCTTAAATACACACTTCTTGTTAAGATAAATATTTAAAAGGGACTTATTGAGGGGTGGGTGATGGTTTGTTCTGAAGTATTGGAGGAGGGATTATCACTGAAGAATGTGTTAATTTTATGGTCATTTTTATTTTTTTTTGTTTGTTACTGTAAATATGGTGAAACTTCCAGTGAAATAGAAGTAGACTACAATTTGTAATTTGGTTTGCAGTATTTCATCTTGGACTGTATTGCATTGGTGAAAAGGTCCTATCCTCTACATAAGCTTTGTTTGGACTGCCATCTGGTGGGCACTCATTAGAGTTGAATTATTTCCTTGTCTTGACTGTTCCTGCTTTGTTTGGAATGCTTCTGTAACTTTAAATGCAGGTGTCCTCTTTGTCACATGTATATGTATACACACACGTTAAGAGCAGTAGAATGTGAATGTGAACGACGTCTGAGAGCAATGACCCTCGGTGCTGCAACAGAAATGACTGCAGTTGGGTACCTGACTCCTCGATGAACAATATTTCCCCCAAAAGCTTTCTGTCAGAAGGGTGAAAATAACAGCGAAAAGAAGCAAGTTTTTACAGTACTGATTGTATTTCTTTTCAATAACCTCTATGTTCTCTCTCCCAGTTATATATGTAGACTTATTATTTCCCAGTCAAGTATCTACATAAGTGTCAGTGTAAGCAAATAATGCATCAGGCTTCCTTGCTGTTACCCAGTGAAACACAGATGAAGGTGAATTTTATTTATTACACCCCTGATGTATTTGCTTCTTCTCTCCCAGGTCATTTCAGTGCCCCTGGACAAAATCTGCAAAGGTGCACCTCTATTTCATATATGTGCCCCATCCTTGGGTCTGTGTGTCTGAAATTCCTGGCCAAGGCTGAGAAAACAAGCCGTGTCATGTCATTTTGACACTGATATGTCTTTAAGCCGTCATTAGTGGCTCCCTCATCTGGCCTCTGTAGTGGTAGCATCCCAGAGCCAGCAGCAGCCTGCTGGTCTTGGTGGCACCCCAGTGTTTGCTTGTAGAGGAGATGGCAGTGATGGTGGGAGTCCCTGATGAGACAAGATGAGCACAGAGCTGTCCAGCCCATTGTTGCCAATGGTCACATTCTACCAGAATGCTCTGACACTAACTTCCAAACATCCCACGGACCCCAGCTATCCCCTGCAGGGAAACTGAATAAGAAGCCTTTACCCTGGGAAGAAAATACTTTTTTTGTATGGTATGTCTTAGTGACAGAGTACCAATTTCAGAGGCCATTAAGTTGAAAAATATGCAGTGAAATATCTAATAATAATATCTGAACATTCAAACACAGTATACAATTCAGTTTGCAAATTTAAACAATTTTATTTAAAAGAAAAGTTGAATTTCAGAGCCAATGGCCATGTGACCAAAAACAATGAATTATTATTATTATTTGCTTAGTAAAATGAAATACCAAAAACATCGCTGAGCCCACAGAGGTTCGGTTCCAGACCCTCCTACACCTGACTCGGCTCCCGCAAACCCTGATCCCAGGACCCCAGTTACTGTCCCCAAGGAGGTCCCCGACTGCTTGACTGTCAGTCCTCCTCCCTTGATGGAAGGAGAGGAGGAACTCGAATGGGACCCCTTGGGAACCTCCCGGATGCCCCACTGGACCCCTCCCGGCCAAGATCCCAACCAGGTCCCCACCTTTCGGTGTCCTGAAAGGGGAGAAGACACAAGCGCAAGGGCTGGGTCCCGCCTGCCCTGTACCCTGGTTCGCCCATGCTTACCTTGGCTGGTGTTCAGGGGGCGCCTGCGGATTCCCCTGCTTAGACTCATTGGTCGCCTGTGGGTCCCCCAACTCCGGCTCATTGGTGGATGGTGCCTTCGCCTGCTGTAGCTGCGCCGTCGGCTCCTGCTTTGCCGGGATGCCCTCCAACTTCGTCCTCGCCTTCCCTGGTGCCTCCTCTGACTTTCTCCTTGCCTCCTCCGCCTGCCCCTCTGACTACCTCCTTGTCCCCTCCAGCTCTATCTTCGCGGTTGCCTGTGGCCCCTCCGGTGGCTGCCTCTCTCCCACTGTGGTTTCCTCAGGCTCCCCATTGTCCCCTGACCTTTCTCTTCCGGCCTCCCTTGTTTGCTACTCATCCCTCTGTGCCTGCCATGTTTGCTCCTTGTCCCTCTGTCTCTCCTGTGTTTGCTCCTCATCTCTCCCGGTGTCTCCTTTCTTGGTATGCCTGTCGGTGTTTCCCGTCTTGTGTCAGGTTTTGTCTTAACTTTTGCTCTTGTGCTTGTTTCGATTCTGTTCCCTGTGCCCTGGTAATGGTCTAGTCTTGTTTTCTAGGTTTGTCTTGTTCCTGTTCCTGTCCTGTCCGTCGCTCCCCTTGAGGTGTGCCCGGTGTGCATGCTTGTGGTAGGATGGAGAAATGGTATTTGAGTGAGTGTTCCTGGCCTTATTGAGTGAGTGTTCCTGGCCTTATTGAGTGAGTGTTCCTGGCCGCTGATTGTCTTCCCAGCAGAGTGGATGATGCGCTGTATTCTGCTCTTGTCCTTAGCAGTGGCAGCAGGGTACCAGACGGTAATGGAGGTGGTGAGAATGGACTCAGTGCCATCATTGGGAGATCAGTGTAGAAGTGCACCATCAAAGTCTTTGGCAGACTGAACTTCTTCAGCTGCCTCAGGAAGAACATTCTCTGTTGGGCTTTTTTTGTGAGAGAACAGATGTTCATCTCCCACTTAAGGTCCTTGCTGATCATGGTGCCCAGGAAGCGGAAGTACTCCACAGCAGTGACTGGTGAGACGAGCAGGAAGATGGGTAGAGGTGGGGCACAGCTTTTCCTGAAGTCCACAGTCATCTCCACTGTCTTCAGGGCATTGAGCTCAAGATTATTTCCATTGCACCAGGACACCACTACATCGGGTCCAGCAGGTGGTCAGTGGTGGCTTTGAGGTGGCGGAGTACAAGGCGGCCAAAGGACTTTATAACTACAGGCGTCAAAGCACTGGGTCTGTAGTGATTTAGTCCTGTTATCTTAGGTTTGTTTAGCACAGGGATGATCGTAGAGGTCTTAAAGCATGCTGGCACATGGCATGACTCCAGTGAGGTGTTGAAGATTTCTGTGAACACAGGAGTCAGCTGGTCAGCACAGTGTTTTAAGGTGAACGGGGAAATTGAGTCTGGACCTGCAGCTTTGCGGGGGTTCAGCTTCTTGAAGACCTTGTTAACGTCCTCCTCTTGATGGTCAGGTGATCAGTGTTTGGAGTGAGGAGCTCCGGGGGATGGTGAAGTGTGAACTGTCCAGTTGTCTTTCAAAGCGGCAGTAGAAGTCGTTTAGTTGATTTGCAAGGTGCAGGTCATTAACAGAATGGGGGTTTGTAGTTAGTAATCTGTCTGAACCCCTTCCAGACATGGGGTCATTGGCTGAGAACTGGTGTTGGAGTTTCTCAGAGTACAGTTGTTTAGCATTTCTCACTGCCTTGCTAAACTTGTTCCTCAGTTTCCTGTACCTGTCCTTGTTCCCACTTGTGAATGCTTCTTACATTTACATTTACATTTACAGCATTTGGCAGACGCCCTTAGCCAGAGCGACTTACATAAGTGCTTTAAGACACT
>JABFEA020000010.1:20165861-20189289 GCA_019775915.2 Cyphomyrus plagiostoma | reverse complement strand
AAAAGTGGACTGGGATGGGTCTGAGGCACATGTCTGTAGTGATGGTGTGAGTGTTGAGTGTGAGATGTGCAAAGTTGCAACCTTACCTGTCTGAACTTAACTTACCTTAGCTGTGAACCAGGGCTTGTTATTGTTGTAACTCACCCTGCTGATGTAGGATGTAACAGTCTCTGTGTACTCATCCAGGCTATTGGTAGCAGTCCTGAACACATCCCAATCAGTACAGTCCAAGCACACCTGAAGGCTCTCTGCAGTCGTGTTGTTCCAGACCTTTGTAGTCCTTACTGCAGGTTTCTTCAGCTTAAGTTTCTGCCGGTATGAGGGGATAAGGTGAACCATGGCATGGTCGGAGTGGCCCAAAGCAGCATGGGGTACGGCGTGATAAGCATTGGGGACTGTGGTGTAGCAGTGATTCAAGGTAGAAGAAGTTGGAAGCTGGCGAGCTGCAGTGCGTAGTCCACACGGCCACGTATCAGTGAAGCACAGGACGGAAGATGCGGAGAAGTCACGGTTTCTCACCACCAGTAGCTACATCTAGTCCAGTTTGTTGCACAGTGATCGTATGTTGGAGAGGAATATCGCGGGGAGCGGTGTGCGGAGCCCCCACCGGCATAGGCGCATGAGCGCACCAGCATGTTTGCCTCTCCCCCGGACGTCTCGCAGCGTGAGATAAGGTAAGAGCGCCTTTAACCAGAATGTCCAAGATTTAGACTGGAGATGCCAGAAAAGTTGATAATAAATCCGTTGAGGTAGTTTTTCTGAAGTTCAACACACCGAGGCAACCAACCTGTGGCGCCATCTTGAATTGAATCATCCTTCTGATGTCACGTCCTGTATTTAAGTCCGCGTTCAGTCTGTCTTGGTAGATCAGTCATTTGGTTCCCCGTTTTCCCTGAATAAACAGCTTTGTACTGGAATACCGTCTACTTGACCCTGATTCTCCGCTTCCTGCTTGCTTGGCCGACACGGATCACAACAGTGATGGCCTTGGTGACAATAACGTCCTCAATGCACCTTAATGCCCAATGCACAGATATGTGGTCTGAGTAGCTGGGAGGTGGAGCTCCATGCGGTATGCTCTGGGAATGTTTGCGTAAACAAGACTCAGCGCTTTCTGCCTTTTCATTCCAAAGTCCACATACTGGTGGAATTTAGGGAACACTGCCTTGAGATTTCCATGGTTAAAATCTCCATTTGGATGTTTATTCTGTAGTTCCCTTATAGCTCTATACAGCTCTTTGTGTACCATTAGCGCCGGGAGGGACATATATTCCGATAAAGAAAACAGTGCTGAATTCTCATGGAAAATAAAAAGGTCTGCATCTACTGTAAGTTACCAACTCTACAAGCGATGAGCAGTATTTTCAGATAAGTACCAAGTTTGTGCACCATTTTGTGTTGCCAACGCACATGCCACCACCGAGAGTTCTACCACCCAGAGTTGAGCATTCCTGTCGGCCCGGAATGAGGCAAGTCCATCTAGCTGTATGGTGATGTGTGGTACTCTGTCGCTGGGCCATGTTTCTGTGAAAACAAAGATGCAGCAGTCTCTAAACTCACGTTTTATAGTTTGCTGGAGTTGGATACAAACCAATTTATTGTCCCTGGAGAAGATGTTGGAGAGAAAGAGTGAAGGGATAGCGGGACAACTAGGCTTTGCTTTTAGCCTAGCACAGATGCT
This sequence comes from Cyphomyrus plagiostoma, assembly GCA_019775915.2. Lineage (NCBI taxonomy): Eukaryota > Metazoa > Chordata > Actinopteri > Osteoglossiformes > Mormyridae > Cyphomyrus > Cyphomyrus plagiostoma. The sequence goes on along the minus strand of JABFEA020000010.1, from coordinate 20,187,608 downwards.
CACTCTTTTGCCCCATTTCTGCTTCTGCACACATTGGAAGACAGAAGGTTGAATGTTGTTCGAGATCAGCACTCAGCATCAACGTTTTAGAGCAACTCCTTTATATTAGCCAGGAATTGAACCTGGCCATCCCACACAGGTGCCGAGAGTAGTTTAGCTAAAAGGGCCCAAACGGTTTCCCCATTCATTCTCTATGGTAGTGCTAAACCAATACGGATGTAGTATATTTTTGGTCACTATGATTTGTGGCGCTGTTCCAAGGGACCCACAAACTCTGAAAACTTCTATTTTAGGCAAACGTCTATGAAGACAGGATGAATGGAATATATGTAAGACAACAGGATTCATTTACAGTTACATTGCCAAGTGTTTTTATAACAGCTCACTTACAGTAATGTTATCACTTGCAGCTATTTCACTTGTTTGATTGATGAGAGAGAACTGACCAACTTTTTGGTAACTCAGCCTCAGCATGTTTTTAGACTGTGGGGGAAAACTGGAGCACCTGGAGGAAACCCCACGATGAAACGGGGAGAAGATGCAAATGCAAACTCCTCACTCCTGGAATCCTGGTGAAGACTTGAACTCAAGTCCCAATGGTGTGAGGCGACAGTGCATTAAGCTGTGCCACTACACAAAAATGTTAAGAGCAGTAGAACAGAAAAATGAAGGACGTTATTTGAAAGTATTCACTAGATCTGGGCCCTGCTAATGGAATTACTGCTGTTGGGTTCTTGACTCTTTGATGAAGTTTTACAATATTTCCCTCAGTCTAACGTATCTGAGCAATCAAACCTGAGCATGAGACTCTGATTGCATGAATATCACATCAGATGCAAAAATGACTATTGACTCTCGACAGGAAATGAGTAGTAAAATGTTGCATCAACTAATTTCAACAAACTCATGTGATCACTAACCTGCTCCGTTAACAATGTTTTCAATTTCATTTTGTCCGTATGTCATTTGATGTATACATCCCTTGGATCGGGATTCTTAGCAATACTTTATCTAAGTGTTTGATTTGTTTCTTTCTTTTAACATTTCGATACTAACTTGCACTGGTCAGTCACTAACTCAGGCTAGCAGCCCTTAGTTGGCTCACTGACTACTATATACTGTACTTATAGCGTATTATCCAATTTGGACAAATGCATTTCATACATAAATGTGAATATCCACTCCTTGACCAATCACCAAATTTTGGGAAAGCAGTGATTTCACATTATGCACTTTTTCACATCGAGTCATTTCACTGTCTTTGGTATTTGCAATTGCATCACATACTTATCAAAATTTAAATTATTCTAAGTTTCAAGGTCAGTTATGTTTTTTGGATTAATATCTTAAACTTTGACATGCCATGAATCTTCAGTCCATAAGTTTTCTTTAGATAGCTAGCTTCTTTATTAGTTGTGCGCATGATTTTTGTAAAATAAACATTTCTAGCTATATTGTAGTGTAATGCATTGTTATGAGCTAAAACAGGCATAAGGGCAAACAATAAGGGGTTTTTAGGGCAACTGAACAGGGCTAACAGTGGAAAGTACAGGAGCACATTGGGGCAACATCAATCACCAGACTGGGGAGCCCAGGACTGGGAGGCGCTCTTATACGCAACTGATGAGGAGCAAATGAGAGGCATCTGGTGTGAATCACAGGAGGGCTGAAATGAGAGGGAAGACAAATTAAATCCCGGGGAAAGAATAAGGGAATGGAATGAAGGGCATTTGTTAACTTCAGGGGACCTTAAAGCTGGCGCACAAATGGAGTAATGGAATGTTAAAGGTTCTTGATTAAAACTCAAGAAACAAAAACCATATGGCTGGAATTTCCAATGAAAGATTAAGTCACGTTTCAAGCCCAAACTGCAAATAATAATAATAATATTAATTAACAACAATGAATAATTTTCTCCCAAGGAGCCACACAGGTAACAATGCCTGGATTTTAAAGAAGCATGCAAATCCGTATAGTCAGAGATTGTACTTAGACACTAAGTTTTTTTTATTTTTTAATTCTGTTTATATTATGTGCTCGTTACCCCGATTTTTTAAATCATCTCTCTATTGTGAAAGTATTTTCTTACTCTAATAGGAACTAATATTTTTAGTTTTCATATGTAGCCCTACCATCTACAATAATTTCTTCAGGTAACTTTATTCTTTTATATTTTGTGATAATAATAATAATAATCATAATAATAATAATAATAATAAACCATACTGTAGCATCCGTTGCCAGCACCGCGATATAAAAAACATGTAATTAATTGATTTAATTGGAGGGAAAATGAGATGGAGTGCAGATGAATTAACATTAGCTTTTATTAGCTCATTGTTGCAGGTCAAATTTTCACTTTCGGGTACCAGCTTACCTGGGACCTGTTTAGAAACCTGCATGTGAGCTGTAATCAAAAACATGACCTAAGGATATCTTTTTGTCCACGGCACAAACATAGAGTGTTCAGGCACCGGGCCTGAAAATGTATTTGATTGGCAACAAATGTAGTTTGTTTGCGAGGTTTAGAGAATTGTATAGGACAACATGTCTGCTAGATATGTGTAACGATCGGCAACAGAGGAGCGGACCCAGATGTGCGAGGACAGCCCTGTTTATTCCAAAACGCAGGCAAAGTAATAGAAGTGTCCAAGACGCGAGACGAAGAGAGTAGTCGAAGGGCAGGCAGGTAGGTCGTTCTCCGGGGAATCCGTCCGACAGGTAGGCACGCTGACAGGACAACAGGGCTGGACGAAACACAGGGGGCTGGAACGGGCAGGACAGGACACTCAGGAACGGGAGCTGGGCTGAGGAAGGGAGGTAAGTACGAGAGGCGATGAAAAGGAAGGCAGGCAAAGACAGGACGAGCGGGGAGACGCGAGACGAGAAGCTGCTCGGTAATGCTCAATAAACTCATTGGGGCAATACTTCGCACCATGAGCTGGGCATCCCTCTTTCTTATGCTGGCGCTAACGGGGCGAGATTCCCTACACCCGTTGAGCCCCGCCCACCCGGGCCCGTGAACGTCACAATATGCAGCCGACTATCCGCAATACTTAGTTTGGTATAAGTTTCAGCGAAAGGTATTTTGTGTAGTTTTGTATTTGAGCAAGTACACGGCCCCGATTGTGGACATAATGTTTTCATTAGCTAAGAGACTGGTGCTGTTTACCAACGTCATTTCTTGCCAGTTCAAGGTGTGTGCAGCGTTGACATAAAATGAATTCTTAATGCGGTTAAAAAGAAATTAAATTTCTAGCACAGCAAAGCTTGAGGGTGAACCAGCCTAGGATCTGTCGCTTGGATCCGTCCATTATTATTATATTTGTCCTCGCATTAAATTGGCTATTTGCCTTTGGTTTGAGCAGCTGTGTGGAGATTATTACTGTCGATAACTTGCATGTGTGTGCGGACATGCGCACTCCCTGTCCAGAGACTCCCCTTCTGGGTATGCTATCCTCTGCTTCAGCATCACCTCCACACCATACACCCCCCCCCCACCATCACCTCTCCTTTCTTCCCCTCCCACATCCCATTGCAGGACCAACTGCTGTTTCTCATTATCTTTTTCCATTCCTGTTGTTCCTGGCTGTCACTATAGCCTGGATTTTATGTCTCTGCTGCAGATTGCACCCTCCTTTTTATTTCAGAATTCCATTTGCCACCCATGCACCCTCCCCCCCCCTCCTTTCGAAGCAACCCCTCTTACATTAATCAAACCCATAGGCTCCCAACAAGGAGAGATTCTCTCATCATTAAAACGTGCAAACAGCATAAAGTACATCAACATGACACCTTCACCTGTGATTAGAATGACTGTTTGCTGCCGACTGAGGGCAGATCCTGTCATGCAAAGGCATTGCTTTGTGTGTGGATTGGAGCACTAACCTACACATACCAGACAGAGCTTATTCCTGGCCTGTTAAATAAGGTTATATCACACCCCGAGCAGAAAGTCCTTCCAGGTGAGACGACACTCTGATAATTCGGTTGTGCTCACGGGCAGAAGACATAATTCAGTACTCTCAACACAGTCCAAAAACTCTCAGTTGCATCAAGATGAGATAATCTCTGGAGAAAGACCCACCAGGAAGTCAAATGTGAAAAGAATAGGTGAGGTTTAGGGCAAAGATGATCGTACTGCTAACACTGTAAACCGTCCAAATAAATCATGACGCAGAAACACGAGGATCGTTTGTGGTCTTATATAGGCTACTCTCCAGTAATCCCTATGCATTTATGGTCCACTAGAGGGCAGTTCTCCTGCACCTTAGAATGAGCCTTGATACTACCGCTGTGTCCTAGCTTTTATAGAGATACTTAATTCATCTCCGTTGGGAAATTCACTTCTCGCCTATTCTGTCTTGCTCTCCATGCAGTGGGACATATAACAACCTTAATTCTGTGGCCAACTTGTACTTTAATCATGCGCATAAAGCTTTGCAACCTAACTTCTTGCTCATTCCTTATAATGAATCATATCCCTCATCAAAAGTGTTTCGGTTTGTATTGGAAATAAATTTTGTTATCATAAGGCTGTAATTATATCTGTGCTACAAGGTGATTTATGACATTCTGTCTGTTCATTGTTTTGTTTTCTGTTCTGCTATTCTGCTTTCTACTTATCTCCTTTGATTTTTAAATACCATGCACATCATTATTTTTTATTAAAAATGGGGGACTTATGGCAATACAGATATTTTTCATGTTTTGTCCAAATTTACATTCTCTCCCATTTTGGCCATTATGCACAGTTGGGTGTCATTAAAATAATGAAGTATCATATGCAATTAAATATCACGTACACAAGGACATCAGTGATTGATTAATCAATCGTTTTATTGAATGATTGATTCCTCCCTCCCACGGACTTCAGAGTTCAGCAAGTTCCGGGTTCCTTTACCATCGTTCCTGCGGTTTTTCAGATGCTAATGGCTTGCCACACAGAAAGGCCTGAAGATCATGTTTGTATCTGTCTATCTGTGCTCCCATTTTGTTTGCAGTAGCTCCAAACACTTCCTCCACACCTGTGTTATCCTGTCAGCACGTACGCCTCACTGCAGGACAGCAGACAAGTGCTTTCTGAATTCTATAGCATTTCAGTGTTCGCTCTTCATCAGCTGCCAGATGTCAAAACGGTCAAATGGAAAAAAATATTTCATTTTTGATAGTAATCTAACTTTCTGATTACTGACAGGTTTTCATCGCGGATCACTGAATCAGTCTCCTCGATGCAGGATTTCCGAGGAGGTGATGCCCTCTCTGCCCTGGGCTTTCAGCTCGCCGGGTGCCTGTCGTATACAATCGGCCTCTGTGCTGTGCTCTGCTGGCCCTTCTCCATCCCAGCTGGCTTTATTTACCATTTCCGATGTGCCGGGGTCAGTCGGAAAGAGCCGGGATACTGATCAATTCTTCATGCTGGGGGATGCTTCTTACCCAGCCATCACAGCTTTCTGTGTCTTTGGTGAGACATGTTCCCCAGTCTACCTGTTCCACACATGTCTTCTTCCCTCTCTCTGCTGCCATCACTCTTTTGCTTCCAAAAATACATCTCCTGCTCCCCCCCCCCAGCCCCCTCCCTCTGTTGCCCCTACAGAGTCCTTCTCCCAGATGACCTCTTAATGGAATTGATCATAAGATCTAATGGGAGTCGCCTTATGTACTCCTCAGCATCCTTCTCGTGGGAGATGTTTTCTCAAGCAGATGGCACCTCCTGATCTTCTGCAACCCACCACCCGAATGTCTGGATGTTTCTTGTTGTTTTTGAAGAATTTGTTTAGCCTAAACGGAGGCCCTCTTCACTTGCTCCTTCCTGGCTTCCTGGTTCGTGACACCATCCATAGGCTGGGCTACCTCTGCCCCCAGGGGGGATTATGCATGTCTTTTCCATCTCAGTCTTTGAGGAAAAGTCTAGAAGAGGACAGATTTCCAAGGTGAGAGCTGTGTAGATCACCAAGGGCAGGTTCTCGTCAAATTACAACCTATGTAACTCATAAATTGATTGATTTTATGACCGTTCGGAGACGGCAGATACGTGGCCACTTCTGGCAGCTCTAGTGTCACTCAGCCTGACAGTTTTTGCCCCAACTGCCTGCAACTACGAAAGTGGTGATAAAAAGATAAAAAAAACACCAAACAATATGACATAAAGATACAGTATATTATACATGGGATACATCTGAATCGACTTATGACTTGTCAGTCAGAGCCATCGTAAGTTGATGACATATATATAAGATATTGGGTAACGTATACAATCCAGGAGATCCCACCAGGCAGTCTCCAGCCATCGAGAGCTTGGGAGCCCCTAATGTAATGAATTAGAACCAATTCCCAGGGAAAATAAAATGGACCAGATACCACACGTGTGTGTTTGGGGCATGGAGCATGCTGATGTGCTGAGGTGAAGCGCTACCGCAGGTTAGCATCTGCTAGCATCTTAGGGCTCACGTAGATGACGCCTGAGTCACCACTTTCACGCCTGCAGTTGGACAAGGGTTTGGGCATGTTGGAGGTGGGAGTATGGGGTTCGATCGTGACCGTGTGTTTTCCTGTAAATTGTTCACGTCCTGCAAAGAACTCTTATATCACCTCGCACTGATCCTGATGGAAGTCGTGTCTGGCATCCTTTGGAGACCAAGGTGTGGGATGCCAATGACTGTTCTCCGTAAGACCACCCCAGCTCTGCGGCTTTTCATTGGCCGTCCCTTTTTGGAGCTGCTGACCAGCCCCACGTGTAAGTGGGGGCCATGACCCTGCCACTGTCTGGGTGAGCGTAGCTGATGGGGTGAGTGTAGAAGCTTCCACCTTCACACCCAAGTTCTGGCGGCGACGTGAGAAAGCCGGGAATAAGATTAAGGAGAGAGATGAGGAGGTGACACGAGGCAGACGCCATGTCTCAACCAGAACACTCCGTACTTTTGGGCTGGGGAGGGGAGTTACCCCCCCCCACACAGCAGAGTGTGAGTTGTGACATTAAGACTACGAGTCTGATGACGGGTATGCTAGCTGCTGTTGTCGGCAAATTCATATATTTTATACCCTGGAAACCCACTGTTAAAAGGCACTAAACAGTTTTCCAGTGTTCATTGGGAAAACGTAACGTGGAAATGAATGCCTCTGAGTATCGAGTAGCAGCCGGGTTATAAAATAAAAATGATTAGTGATACTGGGAATTTACGCCTATTATAGATCAGCGCTTTCTAATTTGTTCCTCTGGGTCCCCCAGACAGTCCACATTCATGTTCCCTTGCAGCTCCTGGTACGGAGCAGAAGTATGGACTGTCTGGGGGTCCCCAAGGTCTGGAATGGAGAACACTGAGTTCTTAATATGGATGGTTCCTCAGGGTGCCGTATGCAGCCATGCATCTGTGTTTGCCTTACCTAGAGCCTGCAGTATGGCTTGCACTTGGGTATCATTTCATATATGACAGTTCAAGCTAACTAGCAGTTGCTAGTTGCAGCTAGGGGGCATGTCGATCTCCGCTGTCCCATTTCAGCACCGTGTGGCTGCAGTGTTCTGGAGCAGGTGGAAAGGGAGAACCCTGCTGCCTCACCTTCGCACTGCAAGGCAAAACGGAACCCCGGTTCTCCAACCCTCCATCGTAGTGCATTGTACAGCCGAGCATCCATCAATCAGATGGTGCCTGTAGTCATTGTTTCGGGGGGGGGGGGGTCCTAGAGGGTTCTGTGCCCCCTCCAGTGTTCAGAGAGGCAGAGTGTACACTCCAGCCCTACTCCTTCTATGTCAGTGGTGCTTTTCCACTGCCATGAAGAACTGAGCCGTCCCCGAGCCACACCTGTCCTGGATTGGCCCTGCTTATGATCAGGACCAAAAGTGTGACCAAATCGAGCTGGTTGGTCGAAAAACTGGGAGATACCAGTGATCAGTGTCGATAAGCATGGATTATATGGATGGTCATATTCGATATATTCGACATATTCCATATATTATTCATTATTAGTAGTATCAAAAATCGGGATGTATGAGAACCTTGCTGTAAATAGACTCTCTTCATGGTACAGCTTGGGTACAATGTGGTTCCTATACCCCAGTGGAAAAGCTCCATTGTAGTCTTGGGTGGACTGCAGGTAAATTGGGTCAACCAGTTTAAGTCACTTACATAGCTGGTAAAGAACTACAGGAGCCCATTCATAATGTCACACCCGCACCCCAAAGCCCCCTGACTGCTTGCGTTCCAGCTGCCCATCACGCCCATTCAAGAGGAGCTGCCCCCACGTAGAGAAAGACCCATCTTCTCTGTCACCTCCTGAGAAACAGAGCCGTCGCCTTGTGTGATACCATGGGGCCACACTGTCCCCCTGCACTGACCTACCAACGCTCTTTATCAGCTTCATGGTTTTCATGTTTTAATCACTTGTTTAATATGTTTAAGTGTGATGTTTAGTGTAATTGGTACCTGTATTTCCTGTATTATGGGATATGAGGTAGAGGGTATGTTATTTTGGTAGGATGTCAGGGTAAGACTCTGTGTTTGTAATTTGAAAGTCACCGGTACAGGTACCAGGGTCAGCAGACTGATGTCACTGTTGGGCCCCTGAGCAAGGCCCCTACCCCCTGCTCCAGGGACTGGCTGCCCCAGCGCTGTGACCCTCAAGCAGGACGGGGTAGGTGAAGTGAGTATTTCCCCACGGGGATGTGTGAAGTGTCACAGTTCTGTAAAATCTCTTAAGGTAGGGTTCCCCGATTCTGGTTATGGATGGTCAGTCTACAGCACAGTATGCATATTTCCTTGCTCAAACACGCCCCCCTGGTCGGAACTAGGGAACCCCGTCCTTTCGGGTGATGTAATGGACACAGTTGGATCTAAACGAAGAAGGCAGTCATCTCATTTACCATGACTTTGAGCCAGTTGTTTGCATGTAATTTTTTGGATGTTAGTACAGCTGACTTCACATAGCTTACTGTGTCAAATGAATGTATTCCATGACATAACAGGATATAGTTAAAGGACAAATTCAGGTCTGCTGTTACTGGGAAACACCTGCAGACCTTCCAGCAGCCTTCTGATAGCGAGGAACCAGCCCTGACCGTCCATCTGGGACGCGAGAGGATGTGCATGAAATGGCCCTGGATCATCTATGTGTTTTAAATGCATGTGAGGCCTTTATGGGCTTCCTGTTTGTGTTGCTTAGATGGTCTGTACCTCTGTCTGTGAGCTCATGGTCAGCAGAGTAATCATATCAGCACTGGGGCCCTGACAGAATGGCTTTACAGCAGCTGCTGAAGGGGTCTTGGCTGATCTCCGTCCCAAGGCTGTACTGGCTCGTAAGTTTATTTTGGATAAATGCTTCGAGGTATTTGTGAACTTTCTTTTAACATGTTTACTCTGAGACGTTCTCACCTAATTTCACCCGGTCGCTTTGTTTGTCTGTGTATATGTCTGTGCGCAAGTCTGGGTGGGAGAGCACGTCGTGCAGTGCGTCGTGCAGTGCGTCATCCAGTGCGTCATGCAGTGCGTCATAGCAGCGCACTGTGAAGCCGTGCTGTATGTGCTGTACTCGTTTTCATTCAGCCCACGTGTGCTGAAACCAGGCCCAGCCTTGCTTTTCTCTGCCTTATGTGCGTTATAAATTGCCGGTTTTGAAATCTAGCGAATGGAGAGAGTGCGCGGGGAGAGAGGTGTAGCGGCACGACCATGTGTGTCACAGTTACACTTTCATGTGTTCCAGCAGCGGGTGACGAGTTTGCAGAATACAGGCCTCCAATGTCCCAGCACAACTTTAGTGGGTCATGTACTGTGAGGGTCAGGGTGGATGTTTGTTACATCTCTTGTATAAACTTACATATGGAGTACATATAATCAATTTTACAGCGGGTTTTTTTTTTTACGTTTATATTTATGTCACGTCGAGACCCACAGATTAGCTTGACTTGTTGGCTGCATTTAGCTGGTTGGTTGCATTTGAAGCTGCAGCTTTCTGGACAGGTCAGTATGCATCTGTGTTCCTGAGTGCTGTTTAATAGGACTTTTCAGAGGTCAGGCGATGTAAAAGCTTCGAACCGTCTGAGCATCTCGACAGCAGAAAGTAAGCTGACCTCATTGCACAGCGGAGTGGGTGGAGGTTAAAGGCAGAAAGTGATCTGATTGTGGAAGTGAAAACCCCCACCTCAGCCCCAGCAGGAAGATGACAAAAGGATAGAGGTCAAAGGTCAATGCTTTCCCTTCATGGAAACTTTAGCCACTGAAGCCGCTGGCAGACAGACAGAGTTTGTGGGAATCAGGGGGAGAAGAACTATGCCAAAGAGAGCTACTAACCCCACTTTGGTAACTCTGAAGAAGTGAGCTACTCTGATCCTAACCTCACTTTGTTAACTATGAAGGAGAGGGCTACTCCGACCCTTATCCTGCTTTGTTAACTGAGAAGGAGTGAGCTACTCCGGCCCTAATCCTGCTTTGTTAACTGGGAAGGAGTGAGCTACTCTGACCGTAACCTGACTTTGTTAACTGTGAAGGAGAGGGCTACTGCTTTTTTAACTGTAATGTAAGTAATACTAGGAGGACATTAAGGTCAAATGCATCTGCCCCCCCTAACAGGACAACTGGCCCCAATTTCTACTGTGACGTCTGTCTTCTCCCCATCTTCATAGAAAGTTGAGGGTTCCTGCTTGCCACAACCGGGGCTCCAGTATGAACTTCCACAAGTTCACAACGTGCTTCAAGCACTTAAGTCTGGGCAGAAATCTGTTTAAGGCTAGGTCAACAGGTTCCATTCCAGCTCAAGCGTGGTGAGAACAGATTTCTTCAAGATGTCATTTTTATGCCTGGGTCTATCTCTTGCTATTGTTGAACATTTGGTGGAAGGACAGCTTTTCACAATTGTGTAGATGACCATATCGACATGAAACTTCTGCTTGGGATTACTTTGGGATAAACCCCCTTTGAAAAGAATACAATGCCTGCAGCTGAGGAATGGTCACAGACGGGTCCCCTAAATATTTAGAGCGTGATGCCTCATTCCCTTTAAATGGGGATGGGAACAGAAGAGAACACTAATGTCTGGAAAACCAAATGTTTTTGTTTATTCAAATCCAAGGGGAAAGCGGTGCTTTGCTGAATACTTGAACATAGATGTTGGCAATGGATACTTCTTCTCCACGAGGGAGAGGTCTGGTTTCTTGCATGCAATATTTGGAATGAGAAGGATGCTGGACTTATGACCTCAGTGGCTCATTAAAGAGTAAGTCGTGAGTCATTGCTATGCTAGTGCAGGTGTTCGGTGTGCGTTGGTTTGACTCCTGGTTGCGTCCAGGCTTCCTGAATGCCATGTGGTCGGCGAGTGTGGATGTGTCGTGTACTTTAAAATATAATAAGCAAGTGTATAATCTCATGATCAACACATTTCTAGCTATGTAAAAGACAGCTACGTTCTTGACTGCGATACTGCTAGTGATTTTACTTGACATTTTTTGTGTTCACATATGCGTATATCTAGTCCTGATGAACATTCCCTGATGGTAAAGACCAGGGGCAGCACAGAACTCTAATGATACACACACCCGCACTCACCAGTTCTCTGCTTCATACATCTGCCCCGTACTGCCAGTAGGTGGTGTAGCGATGAAGGAATGTACTGTCTGCCTTAAGATGACCGGTGTAGGTTCCATTGCTGGACGCTTGAATTCGACAGATAACCTGAATCATAAATAAAATAGAAATAGGTAAAATTGTTACTGTTAGCCAAGCATCTAAAATCACATTTAAACAAATCCCAGTGCTAAGGTTGAATATACTGTTATGGGGTATACAGGGTTTTCTCCTGGCTACGTAATGATTGAGCTGGAGGGCAGGATCACAGCTGTGCCACAAATGTGGCATTTTTACAGCCTGCACAGACATTATATGCTGCTCTGGATGAAGACATGAATATGATAATGTTATGCCCAGGGCTTATATAGCGTCCCGTCTGGGGTATTACCTACCCCAAGGCCCGATAGGTTCCTAGGCTTCCTAGGCTGACTGTCACTCCGTAATGGATAAGCAGTTATTAGAATATGGATGGATGGATAATAGTATTATCATACATTTACATAATAACAATTAGGTTATAATGATAGGAGTAATACTGAGACGATCCAGAGAATTTTGGGCCCCCGCGCTCCTGACGGGAGCTTCTGCTGGGCTCAGGGTGGCAGCGGGCACTGCAGCCTGCGAGCTGCATGTGTCATACATGCGTCACGCGTGTTGCTGGGGAGAGAATATGGCGGCGGGGAGGGTAATTGATATTCTGGAGAGTGTCGGTGTGAGATCTGAAGAGACAGCAAGAGGGAGACGTGTGTGTGTGTCTGTCTGTCTGTCTGTCTGTGTCTGTGGGTCAAGGGGGTTAGTGAATGACATCTGCGGAGTCGTGGAGGGAGTGATCTCAGGCTCCCCCTTTGACTATGGTGGTAGGGTCTGGTGGGGTAGGGTCAGTGTGTATCTCTGAATCACTGAGGCAGACCCCCCCACTACCATCACTGTTGTCTCTTTTTCCCCCTTCACCCTAGCATGACCAGTGTCACTGTGATAGCTCAAATCATCACAGTGCACAGATTACAGCACCCCGTGCTCAAAATAATTGTGTAGTTTCCATGCTCTAGCGAGGGGAAGAATGTATTTGTTTTTTCTGTTCCCACTATATCCTCAGTGGTCTTTGAAACTGTGTTGTTTAGCTGATGTAAAGGAAATTGGGCAGATGTTTGTTTGTGTCGACGACGTGAGTTCCCTTGTTTATTCATCAATGCCCGAACCTCTAGTTTTTACAGGAACTGCACCTTGCCAGCTGTATTTCTGACGTGCTACCAGTGTTACAAATCTAACCCCAAGATCGGTCACATACCACACCACAGCATGTACTTCACGTGGACCGTAATGTTAACCATTAACTTATTACCCATCATTGAAAATTGAAAGTGCAGTTATGGCCCTGATGGCCTTTAACCTCTACACTCCCTGTGGGGTGATTAAGGACAATGCAGGAAGTCTTTGCGGTTTTACATTTCTCAACAGGACAGCACGGAACATTCCACGGCTCTGGCATTTTGGATTGTTTTTTTCCGCCTACTACCTGCGCTGGCTAAATTTACCATAAATCACATACATGTGATAAATCTTAAAAATTAAATGTTTGTCAGTTTTCTGTCGAGAAATACCACTGCTGCATGTCAAAGGATGCAACGTTAGAAAACAAAATATCTGACACGCTTGATTTTACAGTTTTGCTAGCGTGCCATGTCACCCGGGGATCCGTGTTCCTGTAGTTCCAGCGTGGTTCCAGCGTGGTTCCAGCATGGTTCCAGCGTGGTTCCAGGGTGCACGTGTGTGCGTGTCATTATTGTTTGTGTGTTCATCTGAGTGGTGGGCGGGTCCCCAGGTCTGCGTTGCCCTGTGGTTTCCTCAGAAGATCCCTGGAAACATCTGCGATCGGTCAGACAGGGAGAGAGAATCTCAAAGTGAAGTAAAAAAAAGCTGCATAAATAATTAAACTGAGTCATTATAAAAAATTCAGGAGGGTGAGGTTCTCCCCTGTCCTCGTTGAGCGGTGTTGTTTTCACTGTCACGGCGACGAGGCCCCCCTGCATCTGTGTACCCTGCACGGCATGGCCCAAGCAAGTGGTTGGGGGGACTGGGTGGCAGTGACGACTATGGTTCCCCGGGGATCACACACGGTGGCTGAATGTGTGTTTTACTTTGAATCACATGTGGTGAGGTTGCTGCCTGTGGGCCTTAAGGGCCCTGATGGTGGGGGTGGCCTTTGCTTCAGCTGCCCCTGTCCCCCCCCCCCCTGCCCGGCTCAGTAGGGGGGGCGCCTCACATTCTGCTCATGCCGATGCTGGAAGAGACAGCAGCGTGGAAGAGATTAGGAATCACAGTCGGAGAGTTTGCTAAGGGGACCGATGGGGTTTGGGGGCCCAAAGGACATCTGAAGCGAGAAGGAGAGGAAAACAAGGGCTAAAAAATCCAAAACTTACTGCCACCTCTGATCCAGTAAGTCATGTGACTAATGCACTACCTTGATCAGCCAACCACTGCTGACCTGTAATTAGGATTGGATTTCCTCCAATTAGGAGCCCGGTCCACGCATGGCAGCTTCCATGACCAGAAAACACCAGCCACGGTACAAGGTGGTGCATATCAGCATTAGATTCACATTTGTAGATTTATATGAAGGTAAAAACGTAATTATCCTACGGGATCTTCCATTCATGTGAGTGAGTGTTTCACAACCCAATACTGCCCAGATAACTGCATAGACCTGCTCAACAAATCATTTACCCCCTGGTGGCTGATTTCCAGACTTTGAACCACTACCCCATTAATCAGTTCTTTCTTGGGACATGAACCTACTGGTCACAAAATGTCTTTGTACCTGTATTATACTGAGTAAAAGTGTCCCACTACGCCACCTTCTGGTAATGGGAAAAGTAACCGATTCATCCATTCGTTTTTATTGTCATCTCAGCCATGTACAGTGCACAGTGAAATGACATAACATCGCTTCCAAAGCCACATTTTATTCACGAGAGAACAGACAGTACAGTGCAAAGTAAAATTCCTTTTTATATTTGTATGCGTCTATTTGTACACATGTGATTTTTAAAGATTGTATCCCTAAATGTATACCAGTGGCAGTGTGTGAGGTGACGTTTCAGCTACAGTGAGTAGATGTATGTGATTTTCGGCTTGTCACTGCGTGTGCGTGTTTGTTTGGTAAGTGGGGCAGAGCTGCCTCTGAATGGCTGCAGGCGAACAGAGACCTACATTCAGACCAAGAACGGGGGGCCGTTTGTGTGGGGGCAGTCGAAGAATCCTCCACTTCCTCCCTCCCTCCTCTTTTTTTTCCCCTCTCCATCCTCCCTTCCTTCCTCCACGGTCCACTGCTCCCTCGAGCTGACAGATTGAGAGAGGGCAGCGGAGAGCAGATAAGGAGGAGAGGAGCATTCTGGGAAGGGAGGACGGCTGCGTGGCTTCATGTGTGCATCGCAGGGGATCCAGACTGAGCCATCTGTGCCCACCGTGACTGAGCAGAATAATGTCTGGGTGTTGGCATAATATCTCCTATCTTTGTCCGTGCGAATGAAGGCCACACTCAAACAGGAATGCAGGGGCGAGGGGACAAGGAATATACTGACTGATGGGGTTTTTGAAGCGGAAACAGGAAACTCCTTCTCCTGACTAAGAAAGAACATCAGGGAGTTGCAGGTGTTCTGAGCATGGGGTGTTGTGACCCCACACCCAAATGGTTCCAAGGTACGTGTCCCGCTTGCCGCCTTCCATGAATCACTAACAGACTTGCTGGCGGCAGAGTGGAACCCCTGCTGTGTATCGGAAGTGCCCTGGCCGATTCTTCTGTTCCGTGATGTCACTTCCTGTGGGATTTCAGCATATGGGCATGCCATTATTTAAGCGACAGCTCGGCCAAGACGAATTAGTTAAGAACTAAGCTGAAAGGAAAGCCAGCAAGCACACTTTGTCGCCAGGCCCCAGATTAAGGAACCTGGCTCTATTGCAGATTTGTCCATAGAGCTCCTGTAGACAAACGCACAGATTTTGATGGCAAGCAGTGCATTTAGCTGCCTGGCATATACTCTTCAAAGTGACATATGGTGTAGCTGTACATGAGCTGCGGTCATTGGGCTTGGTGTTATTTTTTTATCTTTAAGGAGAATTCCACAGAGGTCATCGCCGGAGTGAAAGGACAGAGGACACGGGAGGAGGAGTGATATGGGGGTGAGAGTTCACACTCCGTCAGAGCGTGCTGGCCACCCGTGTCAGCTCGGAGCGAGTACTGCGCCTCAGGACCAACACACTTATCCTGTAGGGAAGGACTGCTGCATGAGTCAAAGTTGCTGGGAATTTGCAGGAAGCTGTTATATTTCACTTACATTTATCTTATAATGATGTTAGCCGACGGATGGGTTGATCAATCGATGGATGGATGTCAGACACCAACCTAGTCAGTATTACACATGAATGCAGGCCTCCAAGAACAATATCCATACAGCCACCTGCTTGTTGCTCTGCAAAATAAGCAGGCATTATTATGACTGCCTCACCTTTGCAAGGACACTTATACTGCTCACCTCCCAAAGCATCCAGATAATAACTTAGACGAGCATGGGTAGAGAGGCAGGCCTCACGAATTCAGCCCTGCCTTATTAGCAAATGTCAGAGGAGTGCATGAGATTACGGACCCTGAGCCCTGAGTCTCCTGACACCGTGTTTATGATGCACGGGAGTCTCTGTCCTCTGCGTGTGTTTGGAAAAGGTGTTTGGGTTCTACGTGTACCTCGGGAGCAAAGAGAAACAGATCAATACACAGAGGATAAAAAAAAAAATGCTCTGAAAACTGGGTTTCGTCCGGCATCATCTGACTGAAGTATGGCAGTTGCTTTTGTAAGGCATGTACACACAGAACGTCTGGCACGCACTTTACATTTAATTTACTTAAAGAGCCTTTGTTCAAGGGGTCAATATGATATCACTCTGCTGGCCTTGGAATTTGAACCAGTAACCTTCTGAGCAGAGACACGGCATCTGACCACACTGGGCCACGCATTACGCCTCAATAATCCCATACTCACCTCGTGATTAATCAACTGGCAGGTTATTGTATCAAAGGGTAGTTGATGAGACATTGAGATCCATCTCTAGAAGGAGAACTGAACTTTCTGTGTGTCCCATTATCCATCTGTATTTAAGAAGGACCCCCTGCAGGCCAACCAATAGAGCCCAGAATAAGGCAGAAGTGGGTATTTTCTGAATTAGAGGAGCTATTTGAAGGTAGATGGGCTGAAATGAAGAGTGACTATGTAAAATATGAACACGTCTGGACATATAGGAGTGAACTGTGTGAATAGTTTTCTTACAATTTAGCAGAAATATGCCAGTGTGACAACCTGGTCTGATTCCAGTAACTAAACAAGGGCCTGGTGTGGCTGAAGTCACAACCATTAATCATCTTATGTAATCGCTTTTGATGACTAGTCATGTGGCATTGTAATCAAAAACACTAAATGAAAAACTGCTTTTTCGGCAACTTATATGAGAACTGAACAGATGATTAAGTTAACTGTGTAATTCCCAAATCTCTTTGTGATAATCCGGATATGAAATTCTGATGAGAGCGAGATACCTTAAATAGGAGCACTGAGATTTAACTGCCGTTACACTAATAGCCTGGTATATTGCTCCTTGTCCTTTTTGGTTCACTGCCTGCTGTAAAAATTAATCCTGTGAACACATTCACCATATTTTACTTTTACTTGGTTTTTAAATTTTACTTACATATTCAAAAGTACTGCTACAAATTCTGGAGAGTATTCCATAAAGCAGGATTTCTTGCTTAGCTGGATAACTTGTAGGATTTAAGGTAGTCTGGGCTAAATGTAAATGAATGAAGGTTAAGTCAATTTAGCTCAGACTACCTTAAATTCAAGAAGTTATCTGGCCTAAGCAAGAAATCCTGCTCTATGGAATATCCCCCTGGTGTTGTGTTTTGATTGTTTGTTGTTGTTTATTGTTTATTTATGCTTATTGATTGATTATTGTTTCCCTAATTGTCCTTTGATGTCATTTTGTTGTTTGCTAATGCTGCTGTTTGTACAATTGTGCAAAGATAAAGGATTTTGATTACACTAGTGTAAAATGAACTATTTCCTTTCTATATGAGCACTGTGCTGGCCTATCTTATTGTCAGATCCCGTCCAGGAAGTACGTGTGGAACATATCAAGAGACCATTGGGATGCATGCATCTGTATCAGGCAAGAAAAGCTTATTTACCCAAGGCATGATGACAAGCTGCATGCCAATGGGGAACAGGAGGGCTAGGAAGATGTCAGCGTTGGCCAAGGTGTCCCTGGAGAGAAGGCCTCGCCTTTGTTAGGTGGAGTGGATGATCAAGGGGGGCGCTCAGTCCCAGTAATCCACCACTTGCCCCCCCGGTCTGTTTGCTGGCTGAAGGGAGGGGCTGCATTGCCCTCCCTGTGACCTAGTTAGGCAGAATTAGTGAGTCTGTGTCTATGGAATCCACCCCCCCCCCCCCATGATATGTATCAACACGCATCCAGTCAAATTGTCCCAGGGAGTGGGGTCTTTTTGGGGGTCCGTATCCACTCTGCTGGTTTAAGGATTCTGGTTGGCCTTGATTTGTTTTAGATGACTCAAGCTTTAGGGATAGATCTCACAGTTAGTCAAGTCTGTTATATACCCCAGGATCTCAGGAAGAGATCGTTTAGACTGTTGGATAAGTCAATTTAGAAGAACCATGCTTGACATTTCAGATAAATCATTGGGGTCTTTCATGGGTCTGCCCATACCATTGGTTATATTAGCTATTGGATCCAGATGTTACCGGACTGAGTTGCCTACCTAAGGTGTGTGGCTCTGTGGGTTCCTGTGTCTGGAAGGCCATTGGTACAAGTGTTAGGCCCCTGGGCAAGGCCCTTAATCCCAGTTGCTCCAGTGACTGGCTGACTCTGCCTTCAAAACTGTGCATTTCTTTGGATAAGAGTATCTGTCAAATGTGTGTTATAGCATTATGTCTTTGAATAGAAGTAGATTCATGTGAGAAGATTAGTGGTGAATTCATCGATCACTTATATTAATGAATCTGTATTCCTTTGTAATGGTGAGAACTCGGGTACTAATCTCTCCAGCTCCTGTCAATTTTTCCTCACCAACATCAGAAAGGTTCATCCATTTCTTTCCACACAGGCCACTCAGGTACTTGTCTTATCTTTTGTCATCTCAAGACTACTGTACTCTTGAGACTACTATACTTTCTGTTACTACTGTAACTCACTTCTAGCTGGTCTGACTCCTAGCTGGAGTGCCATTCGTCCTCCGCGACTGATCCAGAATGCAGCTGCCTGATTCGTTTTCGACCTTCCCAAGTTCTCCCACAGCGCACCATATTACGCTCCCTCCACTGGCTGCCTGCAACTGCACACTCTCTGTGATCCTCCAGCACCTCTCATTTGGACCCACCATCTCTCAAGGTGCAAGGAAGACATGCAACTAGACCCTTCTCTGTTTTGGCACCTATGTGGTGGAATGAGCTTCCCCTGAATGTTTGAACAGCTGAGTCGTTGGGTGCCTTCAAATGACAACTAAAAGCCTACCTCTTTCAGAAGCACTGCACTTGGATTGCCACTTCCAGGATTCCATCCATCCATCAACCACTTAATCCTGACTGGAGGTCACGGGAGCCTATCCTAGGAACCAACCCTGGGCAGTCACCAACATACTGCAGGGTGCACACACACTCACAGAGTGAATTTAGACTCACCAATCAACCAGCATGCTTTTGGACCATGGGAGGAACCCGGAGCCCCTGGCAGAAACACAGAAAGGGCCCAGGACCGAACCCAGGACCCTTTTGCTGTGAGGCAGCAGTGCCAAAGAGAGCGCCACCATGCTATCAACATCCAGAGTTACACTGTTATTGTAAAATAAACATATATTACTTACAACAGAGTTTTCAAACTCTCAGCTCAGGTTGCATTGAAACAGTATCAGAATGTATTCACTGATGAGACTTCTAAGCACTTATGTTAGTTACTCTGGCTAAGGGCATCTGCCAAATGCAGTAAATATGAATATTGTTTTGCTACTCAAATCCAGAGATTTTTCCACTTTCTCGGGAATGTCTGAAGATGCCTGTTTAAAGAATCACAAAGACCCCGAGAACATGGTCGTCTGCATGCATTCATTGACTTCATGCATTCCTCTTATATTTAGACATGCTTGTTATTTGTATTGTTCAGATCTGAGTGGGGGGAAGCTTGTGTGTGCGTGTGTTTGTAGTTGACGGCATTGCTGCCCAGTCCTGGTACACAGTGTGCATCTCTCTTTCTCTTCATGGCCAATCGAGTTTTTTCTCAACAGATCCCATGTGCCAATGACCGCATTTTTATTGTGTCCCCATATTTCCCTTCACCCAGAAAGTGGAGAATGGAAGAGGTTCATACTCAGGGACAGAATCTGGACCCTTGTAAAAGACCCGGTGGAGCCTTTGTGGACAGACTAATATAATCCCCAAAAGCCCTGGTATGATGTCAGTGAGGTGAAAGACCAGGCTCGTTGAATCAGGAAGTTTCCCCCAGAGTTATGACCGTACTACCAATGACAGATAAGGAAGGCCTAAACCCCCAACCTGTGATTTTTGTGCAGACGTTATAAAAGCATCCTGTTCTTTTTTCCTTCTTATTTCCTTCCCTTTTCCTACATCTTCCTGCCATCATTCTCTTTTTGGCTGCTTGCTCTTGCATATTTTACTCATCTCTATTCCTGCTATCCCTCTGCCATTTTCTTCCAGGTACTATTGTTCTTTATCCCCTCTGTCTTTCCCTAAATTTAACCCCAGCACAACCGATAGCTCCCAACAGCGCCCCCTCTGTCCACTCACTGTTACCACGGATACAGACTTCCCGAAAGAAGGTGAAGAGGCTCGCCTACGGAGGTGTTTCTGGCCAACGCCAAGGTGGATGCAAAGGTGAGTTTGCCCATGTTGGCAGAAGAATTCAGCAACACTTTCAATGAATGCCAAGGCTATAAGGATCTATGAAGACATTCATAACTAAGAATGTGTATTGGCACAGATGCCATGATTCTTTTTGAATTTCACAAGCTAATCATTCAATTCAATCCGATTCAATTTAGATATGAAATACTAGATAGCAGCTTTACATGTTTGCGGAGATGTTTAAAAAGCTCTAAACGGAACACTGATTTACAAATATTTATTTAAATATATATTTATACAGACACTCCTCTACTTAATGAATGAGATAAGTTCCGAATGGCCGTTCGTAATTTGAAATGATCGTAAGTTGTTATGCAACATCATTTTAAGGGTATACGCAAGTACAAAGAACTAGGATGCTGGAAGAACGTACACCACGCTGCTGTGCGGTGGGAGTAGCGGCCAGAAGTCGTACTAGGCGGAATTGGCGTGCGGGAAAAAAAATTATGTTGCGGACAGGAAACGGGAGCCCAAGGAACACAAATTGGACTTATAGTCCTCTTCGTTCGTATGTCTGAAAGTTCGTAAGTAGAGGATCATCTGTATATGATATTTATTATACAGAAATACACTGTACAGAATGTTTCATTCTAATTTTACTGCCATCATGGATGTTTTAAATACTCATTATTATACCACACCATCCACTGACTGTTTATTTATTTATCACACCATGTATATATTGCACAGCCGATTCTAGCACTTTTGCACTTTGGGATTAGATGTCAAACCGCACACTGTTGTACTTGCACTTTGCACAATGACAGTGAATTTGAGTCTAATCTAAGAATTGCTGTGGTGCTCTTCAACAGCCTCACTTGGTTCTTAACTGAAAGGAAGACAATCTGTCTATGGCAGCCTGGTTAGTCCAATAAGAGAACGAAAGCAAGGGGAGTGATTGATGGGTATAGCTCTTTGCCTATTATGTAGAGGGCAGAGTTTGATTCTTGGCCAGTTCTTGAGAAAGATTGGAGAAGGATCCATAATTTGTAATAACAGTTGCACTATATTAACGTCCGAAACCAATTCAGTATAGTGCTCTGTATTCTCTTGTGGGCACAAGTCACTCCGAATGTGAATATGGGCCAGATAAATACATAATAATAACTGATATCAGCATTATATCAAAGGGGGGGGGGGGGGGGGGGGGGGGCAGGGCAAAAAAAAAAAAATTATTTTGCAAATTGTACAAAAAGAGTGTAATGGGTTAAAATAAACAA
>JABFEA020000010.1:20117560-20130933 GCA_019775915.2 Cyphomyrus plagiostoma | reverse complement strand
GTGATTGGTTGATTAGATAATTGCATTAATGAGAAATTGAACAGGTGTTCCTAATAATCCTTTAGGTGAGTGTACACAGTCCCCCATCAGTAGGGAACACAACTGGATGCTGTGCCATATTACTCAGAATAACCTCTATTGACTCTTTTATTTTTTGAAGTAATAGCTGATATATAAATAATCATTCAGCCTAACTACTGGAAAAAATATTTCACCAGCTGGGTAAAAATACTGTCATTAATGGTAACGCATGCTCATGTGACCAACGTCCTATATCTGGCAGCCTTTAGCACCCTGCGATTCCCTCGACATTCATGCCGTCCCGGTTAAGCTGCTTGATGTGTGGCTCCCCAGATCCCACGGTGGACGGCCCACTTACTGTCATGCTGCTGTCTTGCTCGCTTTACCCCTGATCTTTCCTCACACTTCTCTGATTAGGGTTAGATCACCTGCAGACAGCATTTCCAGAGTCGACATCACTCTCCTGTGTTTGTAGTGTATGGTTAGCGATTAGCGATTAGCGACTTCCCTCAGGCCCTGACACGTACGCTGGGCTCTAGCCCGTCTCGCTCCTCCTTTCCATCATGTGTATGTGTATGTGCTGGTGCGTCTCATTCACTGTTTATCCACGTCAATCATCCTTCCTCTGCTCTATGCCCCGCCCCTTACTCTCCCTATGATACGCCCTCATTCTACTTGAGTTTTACTTCCTGTTCCCATATGCCAAACCGTCTTCCCCTTCTCCCTACCTCCTCGACTTGCCCACTTCTCTCACATCCCCTGCACCTGCCCTCCATCCTTCTGTCCACCCTCGGCCTGCCCGCCCCGCCCCGCCCCGCCCCCGACGCAGGACGAGGGGACCTGCAGCCCCAGCTGGACAGCGCCATGCAGGACGTCAGTGACATGTGCCTGCTGATGGAGGAGATGGAGAAGCAGGCAGTACGCCGTGCCCTGGTGGAGGAGAGGGGGCGCTTCTGCACCTTCATCAGCTTCCTGCAGCCGGTCGTGGTGAGAGTGGCAGTGGGTGACAGGCCAAGGGTGCAGACTGTGTTATGGGAAACAGAGGAGGGAGATGGTCACTCGCCTTTGATGTAAAGCAGAAGGTTTATTAAAATGGCGAATAAAGAATATCAGCAAGTGATTTTGGTTTGGTATTTGGTGAAAGGTGGTAGATAGATAGATAGATAGATAGATAGATAGATAGATAGATAGATAGATAGATAGATAGATAGATAACAACAATAGTAAAGGGCAATAAACAGTAACAAAGCAAAGAGAGTCAGGGGAAAGTATTGCCTGGATTGTATCTTGTCTAGCCAGGATCTCTTCTGCTTTTGTCAGAATGGAGAGATCGCCATGCTGGGGGAAATCACACATCTTCAGGCCATTATTGACGACCTGACCATGCTGACCACGGACCCCCACAAACTCCCCCCTGCCAGCGAACAGGTGCCAGCCCAGCCACCCCTGCCCTACACCCCCTACAGGAGAGGGCAAAAACTAAAAGACACGGTGGTCTATTCTGCCTGGAATAGTCCATTTTTTTTTAAGCTTCAATGATTTTTCTTCATATGTTTTTAAACTATATTTATATAGCAAGTCCCTTTCTTCAAAGATATTTTTGTTAATTATGGTTATATTATACTACAGTCAGTCCTGCTCTACCGCAAATCATGCGTTCCTGAAAAGCTTTGTGTTCACAAAATCGGCTGCTAAAATGCACATGTTGAATGGAAGAAAAGGGTTAGGGGAATGCAACTCCAAAATTTAAGCCAAACAAAATGAATTAATGATGAAAAAACACAGATACCAGTGGCCAGTAATATAATTATATGCATTTTAAATAAGAAATAATAATACATAAATATCCATCCATCCATCCATTTTCTAACCCGCTTATCCAACTGGGTCATGGGGGGTCCGGAGCCTATCCTGGAAGCAACGGGCACAAGGCAGGGAACAACCCTGGATGGGGGGCCAGCCCATCGCAGGGCACACTCACACACCAACCACTCACACATGCACACCTATGGGCAATTTAAGAACTCCAATCAGACTCAGCTTGTCTTTAGACTGTGGGGGGAAACCGGAGTACCCGGAGGACACGGGGAGAACATGCAAACTCCACACACATGTGACCCAGGCAGAGACTCGAACCCAGGTCCTAGAGGTGTGAGGCAACAGCTGGTTGTGCACCACCATGCCGCCCAAAACATAATATAATATCATAAACATCTCCTATGGATCTTATAAATCTCACCAGAATTGCCTAGTAACCGTTTCAACCGAACATGCCGAACTCAGTAACTTGTCGATTTCTGAGAGTCGGTGGCAGTGAGGCACGTATACCAGTACGAGGCAAGAGCACAAATACGAGGCAAGAGCACCAATACGAGGCAAGAGCACAAATACGAGGCAAGAGCACCGATACGAGGCAAGAGCACCAATACGAGGCAAGAGCACAAATACGAGGCAAGAGCACAAATACGAGGCAAGAGCACCAATACGAGGCAAGAGCACAAATACGAGGCAAGAGCACCAATACGAGGCAAGAGCACCAATACGAGGCAAGAGCACAAATACGAGGCAAGAGCACAAATACGAGGCAAGAGCACCAATACGAGGCAAGAGCACAAATACGAGGCAATTGGAGGTATGCGGAGAGACGCTGAAGGCTGCAGGGCTACAGAAACAGATGCAAGTCAACTTGTTAAAAGATTACCGTGTGTTTTTATATAATAATTTGTCACATATTTTTATATTTATAATGCATCAATTTTCTTAGATATGAAATAACGCTACAACTGATTCGCTGAAGAGAACCGGATAAAAAGAACGATTCCTTCATGAATCATACCATCACTATTGTTCACTTGGAAAGCAACTAGTGTTTCTTTCTAAAACTATATCGCGTTGTAGTTGGCGTACTGCTTTTCTCTCCAACTGAATATTACGCAGATAAAAATGCGATTGCGTCTTGTAAAGGACTTGAGTACTAATATATCTTTCACGTTAGAACAGGTTTTCTATATGAGATCACGCTTTGTACCAGGAACCTAATACCATATATAAGCACCGCTGCCCTAATTCTCCTCATTCTTTGGCCTGCTCACCTGTTTCCTGTTAACCTATTTTCGGATTTTCCTCAATCCCAATGGACAGTTCTTACATGTTGAACTCTGGGATCCCTGTTGTATGAAGGCCTCTGATTGGCTGTATTTTTCCAGGTGATTAAGGACCTGCGGGGCTCTGACTACAGCTGGTCCTACCAAACACCCCCATCCTCCCCCAGCAGCTCTGGCTCCAGGAAGAGCAGTATGTGCAGGTAAGCGGGATGGGCGGTTAGTGTCACTCAGCTAGAATATATGACCTTCCCCATGTGTGTTTGTTGTAGTTTATTTGTATCTGACACTGATACCTCCTCTCACTCATATAATTTTCATTCTTCCTTCAGTTTCATGTATCCTTATATCCTATTGTTCTCCATCCATCTTCCATCGGCCTTTCCGCACCTGCCTGTAACACATGGCAGGATAATCAGTATCCACTCTAACTCCCTTGTATGCCAGCTAACAGATTTATCTCCTATCGCTAACTGCAGTCTGGCCCAGCCGCCACCAGGTGGAGCCCACCGCCTCAGCAGTGTGTCTTCTCATGACTCAGGCTTCATCTCGCAGGACACCAATGTCTACTCAAAGCCACCATCGCCCATGCCCTCAGACATCACCAGCCAGGTAGGCGCCATGGTCCCAGTCGCTTTGACTTGCATTGGACTCAAACTTCCTCTTTCTGCCATTCGTGTGTTGAATGGCGACTAAAGATAGGGGGATGAATCAGGCAAGGTGTAATGTGGGTTCACAGCATAGCAGTCACAGCTCATCAACATGTACCCTCTGTACAGACTCTACATGCACAACATGTACCCTCTGTAGGGACCCTACATGCACAACATGCACCCTCTGTAGGAACCCTGCACACACAGCTCATCAGCATGTACCCACTGTATGGACACTACCTGCACAGCATGCACCCTCTGCAGGGACCCTACATGCACAACATGCACACTCTGTAAGGACCCTACATGTACAACACACACCCTCTGTAGGGACTCTACATGCACAACATGCACCCTCTGTAGGGACCATGCACACACAGCTCATCAGCATGTGCCCTTTGTGCAGACCCTACATGCACAACATGCACCCTCTGTAGGGACCCTGAATGCACTGGTCATTAGCATGCCCCCTCTGTAGGGACCCTACATGCACAACATGCACCCTCTGTAGGGACCCTGAATACACTGGTCATTAGCATGCCCACTCTGTAGGAACTCTACATGCACAACATGCACCCTCTGTAGGGATCCTACATGCACAACATGCACCCTCTGTAGGGACCCTACATGCACAACATGCACCCTCTGTAGGAACCCTGAATGCACTGGTCACTAGCATGCCCCCTCTGTAGGGACTCTACATGCACAACATGCACCCTCTGTAGGAACCCTGAATGCACTGGTCACTAGCATGCCCCCTCTGTAGGGACCCTACATGCACAACATGCACCGTCCGTAGGGACCCTGAATGCACTGGTCATTAGCATGCCCCCTCTGTAGGGACTCTACATGCTCAACATGCGCCCTCTGTAGGGACCCTACATGCATAGATCATCCACATGCCCCCTCTGTAAGTATCTGTCAGTAATTAGGAATGGGTACCTGAACCCTGTTTCAGGCTTGACTGTTCAGCTACACCAGAGTAGCTCCAGAGTAGGCTGTACATTTATAGTCGCTGATTCTGCCTTTCCGTGCCCCCCACCCCACCTGTGCTGCCTTTTTCCCCTCTCCATCTGTCACATATGTTTGTGACCCCACCTCTCTTTGTCTTTTCTGTAGAAGTCATCGAGTTCTGCATCATCAGAGGCATCGGAGACCTGTCAGTCCGTCAGCGAGTGCAGCTCCCCGACCTCGGTAACATATGGCGACACATGTGGTTACACATCATATACAATTACACAAATGCACCTCTGGCTTGTGCACATCATATATAAATATACAAACTTAGCTGTGGCTCGTGCACATCATATAAATATATATATAGCACCTGTGGTACTTACACATCACACATAAGTACATGCAGTGCCTTCCATAATGTTTGGGACAAAGACACATTTTTCCTTGATTTACCCCTCTGCTCCTTAGTCTAAAATCATATACTGTATTACTACATAAATGCAACTGTGACTTGTACCCATCTTATATAAGGACATAAATGTACCTGTGGCTTATAACCATCATATATAAGGACATAAACACACCTGTGATTTTTACACATCATATATCAGTATGTAAATGCACCTGTGGCTCATATACAACATATATAGTTACATAAACAAACCTGTGGCTCGTACACATCAGATATGCGCAAGAAGGTACCTACTTTCACTGTGCCACACCCTGAGACATGATCACAAAGCAATTCATATCTTCTTGGTACATCCAATAAAACGTGTCTTATATAATATACTGTCACTCAGTTAAAGGTAAAAAAACACCATTACATACCTGCATTTCCTTTAAAGAGTTCTTCTGCCAGAGTTACTAGATATATTACTGTCATACTTGAGCTCATCAAGAAACTTGGAGTCTGAAGAGCAAGCTTAATTTGTATGGAACAAACCAGATGGGATTTTTGGAGATCAGTTACCACATTACTGCTGTAATTGGGAGCCATTTTATATATAAGGCCTGTGTCTCAGATGGGGAGTACGAGCGGAGGTCAGCAGATTCATTATAATGAGGTGTGCCATCTTTAGCATCTGGCCCCAAAGTCACACCCATCATCATGGCCCTCCCGCTTCACTCTGGGTCAGCGTATGTTGTGCCCTTAGCAACTGAGCCTGGATCAGTGTTTGCACTCATTTCACTTAGGGGTACAATCCCCCACTGATCCCAGATCAGTGATTATGGGCAGACTCAAGGCTCGCTGTGCAGCTTGGACCGCGCTTGACGATCTTGTCTCTCATTTCGCAGTGTGGCTCGTCCTTCGCTACCTTCCGCCCTACTCTCTCTCACACTGGCTCCGCCCGGCCTCTCTCTGTCATACTTCCTGCGTCCCCACCCTATAAACGCTCCCCTGGATCCAACACCTCCTCTCCCACATCCAAGGTTCCTTGCTGGAAGGTTTGTTTCCATTGGCACTTTTCTTTGCAGCTTTGTGTTATTTCGTTTCGTTTTTAGATGGGTGGTCTGGGGCATTTTTGTCTGCACTTAATTTTGCCTCCAGTTCCTGATAAAAGCTTTATATTATTTGTCTGATTCTGTTCATTTCACGCTTGATCCATTCATTCTTCATTGCTAAGCTTCTTGACTAGCACTCCTGCTCTTCTGCTTGCATTAAGCCTTGTAAACTGAGTTTCTACGCCTTCCAAACCTCTCGTTGAGAAGTTTGTTAAGCGGAGCAGGATATCAGTGGTGCCGCAGGTAAGCTGTATCCTACTCCATATGCCCAACATGGCTGACGCGAGGCTTCAGCGGGACGGCCATCTGGTAAGGATCCCTCAGTGGGATCCGACTGAAACTGCTTCTTGGGAAAGCACTTAAGCTGCTGGATAAGTCCTCAGCTTAAAGCTACAAACTCTCCGCTGGCTCTCAGTAACTACGCCCCCATCTTCAGGATTGGTCAAAAGTCTCCTACGAGCAGCCAATGGTCACTGCGTTACAGCGGAAGAAGGATCCTTTGGAGCGACTCAGAGAGCAGGAAGCCCCCTCTGGTGCCCAGGGCTATGCTGGGATACATCCGGAGGATTCTCACAGGCACAGGATGACCCCGGCTTCCATCGCTGCCAAGGTGACACCCTCAGCCAGCGAATAGCCGCACCATCTGCTGCGGTGTAGCACTCTGCATTTAGCAAGTATTGCGGCAGAGATATTTGGCATGCAGTGGGTAATTTGTAAGATTCCCACTGCATTGCGTATAGAGAAAAAAATTATGTACGCATCTTTACAAATTGAACTGAAAATGTAGTGTCAAGGCCTGGTTCAGATCCTTGGGCTTTTCTGGGCTCTGTATTCAGTCAGTGTTAATCTCTCCCCCACCCCCCACACGTGTGTCAGCATGGAGAGGAGGTCTCTCCAGCTGCCAGTGATCTGGCAATGGTTCTGACTCGTGGCCTCAGCATGGATCAGCAGAAGACCAGCCGGGACTCCCTACAGTTCTCCAGTGGCTACAGCACGCAGACCACCACGCCGTCCTGCTCTGAGGACACCATCCCCTCCCAAGGTAACCCAACCTGCCCCTCACCCTTCTGCTGTGCCCCTGTGAAGGTGAGGTAACCACCCCTCCACCCCCGCAGTGTCCGACTACGACTGCTACTCGGTGAATGGCGACGCAGAAGGCGAGGTGCAGACCGACTTCGACAAGTCCTCCACCATCCCGCGGCACAGCAACATCGCCCAGAACTACCGCCGCATGATCCAGACCAAGCGGCCGGCCAGCACTGCTGGCCTGCCCACTGCGGGGGGGGGGCAGGGCGGAGGGGGTGCAGGGACCCCGGGGACTGCCACCATTCGGCGAACGCCCTCCACGAAACCCAGTGTGCGGCGCACCCTGTCCAATACGGGCCCCATCCCGATCCGACCGCCCATGGTGCCAGTAAGGACGCCCACGGTGCCGGACTCCCCTGGCTACGCTGGGCCGCCGGTTCGGGCGGGCAGTGAGGAGTGCGTCTATTACGCCGAAGACGCCTCCCCCGGCACACCGGACTACACCAAGGCCTCGCCAAAGCGCCTGAGCCTGCCCAACACAGCATGGGGCTCTGGTGAGATGAGTGTCTACGCCCAGCCAGCTGAGGAAGACCAGTTGCTAGCTGCCAACCGGCACAGCCTGGTGGAACAGATCGGCGAGCTAGTGGCCAGCGCCCAGGCTCTGGGTGAGGGGCAATTCCCCTTTCCCTCACAGCCCGATGAGCCCCCGCCCCGCCCTGTGCCCGCTCAGGACCCCCAGCCCCCAGGGGGGGAGGACATGCTGGTTTCCATCCGGAGGGGGGTCCGACTCCGCAAGACCGTCTCCAATGATCGGTCAGCACCTAGGATTTTGTGACGGTTCCACCTGAGCAGGGGGCATCTCGGCAAAATACAAAAGTAACAACTCCATTAAAGTCAGTAAATAATCAGTAACTAGACTATACAGCCACAAAACAGCCCCGTCCCAGTAATTTTAGTATGTATGGATGCATGTTTTAATCATCAACACCCCAGCAGACGTGGGAGACTGCAAGGTGCCGGATTGCAGTGTGGACAGGTGGCCCACCCCTCTTGCCCCAATCCTGGTGGAGGGGGCACAGGTTGCTGGCCATGGAGAGTTCGATAGAGTATTTGATTGAAAAAGTAGCGCTGGACTGCCTCTCTCTTCCCCCTGCTGCTTTAATTTCAGAGACTTTCCATTGTGGGGGCGTGGCCACCTTCGCCCCACCTCTCTCTCTGTGCTCCATGCTGTGTGCGGGTTCCTGGAGGGAGGATTGGGCGTTGTTGGCTGAGGGCACTGCTGCAGGTCAGCTGGTGGCCTCAAGGGGGAGCTCTCTGCTGCCAGGATTAGTCTATTTTTTCTTTTGGGGGGCGGGAGTGTTGAGGGTTTACCTTGTATTCCACTCCTTCGATTTCCAGGCTGTATAAAGGGACTGATACTGTGTCACTATTTCACGAAAAGATGATTTAAAAATATGCCAGGCATATAAGTGTATTTTTAGAAGACTTAGTGAACATTTCAGTATGAAATCAAGCAATAAATATGCTGTTTGGGTGGGAAGATAAAATTTAAAGAATAGATTTGTATTACTCTATAGGTTTTATTAGTGTATAAGTTTTCTTTCGTTCAGGCGGTCATCAGGCAAACAATTTTGTACCGCATCTCATGACAACCTTGGCACTTTGGTAAATTCCCTGGCTGAACACTAGATGTCACTGTGGTCACACTCTGACATTCACTGCCATGGCAACACAACGAGGCGCACGTAATCTTACACGTTAATGAGAAGTATTAAGGCAAAACAAGTTGAAACGGACAGGAGCCAATGGAGTTCGCAGGATATTATGATGTGGATTTATTTATTTTCTGGCGCAGGAAGAAGATTCACAAGCAAACAGTTTTATGTATGTATGTTGTTCACTCGTGCGGTTTAGGTACTTGCACAGAAATTGGTTTCACGTGAGAACCCTGAGTGACGTGTGCTGGAAAATCCTGGTGTGCATGTGCGGTGGGGGCTCAGGTAGTCAGCGGAGAGCAGATGAGGCAGAAGGGAGCGGAAAGTGAGGTTTTCGCGCGCACACTCACTCGAGCTAAGTAACAGCAGCTGTACATGAAATCTAGGTGTAGAATAAAGTGCAGGTAGCGTGCAAAAATATACTTGTAACAGGTTTTGATGACATTTAATGAAAAGCAAATGTCCAGAGGCTAAATTAACATAGCAATTAATGGTGCGACATCTTCTCTTCTTTCTTTAGACACTGACAGCTGTTTCACTCAATATGAGGGAAGAAACTACAGATCACCAGATGCCTGGATTTATGTCAGCCTTATTTAAAGGTGTCATACAGTTAAAGGGTGGGGGAAAACACTCCTGTGACATGAAATGGGACATTCTGGTCCTCAGGTTTCATTTAGAGGAGTCTGGTGGAAACGTGTTAATGTGTTAATACTGAAAGCCAGAAATGACAGAAAGTGGGGGGAGGGAATTCCTATGTGACAGCAAAAAGTTCACCTGAGCATGATGACCACTAACATGTACATATTTCACACAGACACACAACACCGTTTATTTATTTCAGACAAATAGTACACCCTGTTCTTGAAGACACTTGTAGCCGCATTCAGTGACAACTTTATTGCAATTTTTCCCCCCAAATGTTTCCTTTTGTACTGTACTGGAGCAAGCATTGTTCCCACACTGTGAAGGAGCACAGCGGTGTGGAGGAGGCAGGTTTGACCAAAGGAGGCGGGGGCAGTGAACCAGCAGCTCAGCAGCGACCCCACATGGATCTGTCTGGACTGGCAGGCAGCTGGTGATCCCGCATAGTTACACTGAAGCACAGGTCATAACTTTGTATGTAAATAAACATATATATAAATATATCAGAAGGTGAACACTAATTGTACAAGTCGCATTACAGAAATAATAAAAAAACAGTGTTTGACACTAATTCTACTGTCTAGATGTACTGGGGAAAAAAACAAAGGCAAAAGTCAAGTCCACAGGGTGAAGGGAGTGGAGGACATATGTTTTTAGCTGATTAAAAATATGACATCATCATCAAATCTAATTTGGCAAAGCTCGGTATATCTAGTGTGTCATGTTGTCTGAATGTTGACAGTCAGGCTTTCTTTTTTGTGTTGGCTGGGTGTGGAGTTGGCTTTCGGACCTGCTGTGGTCACTGGTTCTGGTTTGGCTGTCACCCTCAGTCTGGAGCACCATCCCATACACTGGCTTGGGTTGGACCTCACTTCCCCTCACACACATGCTTGTACACCTAGTTTCACAAGTACGTACAAATACTCAAGATCCTGAGTGGCGATTCTGTGCTGGAGGAACATTCTGCTGAAGGCACAGGCGGATCTTGGAAAGAAAATGACCCAGCACTTTCTCCCAATCTGGTCACCTTCCTAAGAGCAGGATGATGTGTACATCTTAGAAGGCTCCCTGTAAGTGTGGTCCAGTTCTAGGCTGTTCTTGAGGGCTAAAAGGAGCACCTTAGCCGCTGGTGGAATGCTTCCCATTTTTCATGTTGTGTGTTGGTCTGGGACCGAGAGACAGTTTTTGGGCTGTGGGAAGCATCCACTAATGAGACCCAGCACATGACTCTGCACTGACTGTCCTTCCTGTGTTCTCTTAAGGAACTCCCCTGCCACTGTAACACGTGTGGATCTTGTTAGGTTCTGTATTGTTCTGCCCTTATTTCTGTCTTGCTGATGTTCGATTGATAGAGGGTCCAGCCGCTGGATGGCTTGAAGGGACCTCTGTAATGTCTCTCAGCCTTCCAGAGCCATCTGTTACTCTGAGAGATTAAGGTGGGCCATAAGGGTCGGGACGAGAGCTCGATGTACAGCTGTGGCTTTTCCAGGACTTCTCGTGTTTTCATGCCCACCGGCGTTTGCTGCTCATACTCCAGAGAGACTCTCTGTCACGCATCACCACACAATGAAGCAACCCCCCCCCCCCACGCCCCCATATGCACAAATCGAGTCTCGGGTTAGCAGAAAGGACCGTCGCTTTTGCATCCCCCGGTCAGCCACTTTATGCCAGCCGCCCCTGAGATGAAGTAATCCCACAGTGCATATGAGGAAAAAAAACTGCGAGATAAAAGCTCGGGTTAAATGGATGAATATAAGTGTGGTTTCAAAAGCTTGAGTCGTCTCCCTGGATGCAGGACTGACATTAGCCCCGCCGTAAAAACCGCACACCAGTCGCGCGCGTCTCCAGCCTCCTGTAGTACAAGGTCACCTCTGACCCTGTCACACCGTCTCCTCTGTCACTCCTTTCACTGACCTGAAGGACC
Organism: Cyphomyrus plagiostoma; assembly: GCA_019775915.2. Lineage (NCBI taxonomy): Eukaryota > Metazoa > Chordata > Actinopteri > Osteoglossiformes > Mormyridae > Cyphomyrus > Cyphomyrus plagiostoma. The sequence goes on along the minus strand of JABFEA020000010.1, from coordinate 20,119,385 downwards.
TAAAAACACAGAGTCTCTGAACTTGACCTTTGCCACAGTTAAAAAAATGTTTTTTTCTTATTATTGTGGAAATATATGATGTGTTTGTTGTTTTTGTACGAAACCTCTCCTTCCAGTGAAGTCCAGTAACGCTGCGGATCTCCGTGACACACTGTCTTCTCCCCTTTCTCTCTTCCTCTTTTTAATTTATTGTGTTTTTTTTTATTATACATTTGTCTTTTTTGTAATATTTACCCTCTTGATTTGTTAACTTTAGTCACTGCTAACGTAACAAAATGCACTGTGATGGATCCAGTATTAATAAAAGTTGTACTTAAATGCTGACATGTGAGCCAGGGGACCGTTATTCAAGTGCTCAGATATTCCTGGGTGGGGTTAGTCAGGTAAGCACTGATTTTTGTTTGCAAGTTTCTTCATCTGTTTACGAATTTATGTACGTGAATATGTCGGTGGGCCCCAAAGTACACGCACAGTCATTTGTGCGTAAAAACACTGTTTTACATTTATGTGCATTTTATTTATTGTCCAAAGCAATGTACAAGTGAGGCAAATAGCAAATTATAAACATATGGCAGCGGAGGAAACAGAGGTACAAGTCTGATCGGCACAACATCTACTAGACAGAGCAAGAACCTTATAAAACTACAGCTCAAATCAGCAGAAAGTGCAAAACAAAGAATATTCTAGAAATATAGAGTGACTATCAGGTTAGCAGAAGGAATTTCTTGAACAGATGGGTTTTGAGGTACGGATGGCTGTATGCTGCAACACTTGCTGGTTTGAGCACAGAAATAAAACAATATTCTGAAGTTGGAGTCATCGTTTAGACGATTGAATGTCATAGCAACTAACATATGGGTCGAGGGAGCTTATACTCTCAAGAGAAGCAGCGTGATCCCATGTCATCTCCAGAAGACTTAGTGATAGACTAGCCTGCAGGGGGCGCCCTTTACTCGAGAACCAGCCAAAGAAAACTTCAGGGTCCACTCTGTTTCAGGTCATTTGCAGGATTCGTCTGTGTGGCCTCTCGTCTCCTTGGACCTGTGCGTGCTGTGAAAGTATATAACAGCAGTCAAGACAATAACAGTTGCCGGCTCCGCCACTGGCCTGGGAATGAAAGTGGCTGCTTGTAGGCTGGCTTTTTTCAAGCCCTTGGAACAGAACAAGCGAGAAGAATTCCACAAGGGCGTGCTGACATTCGTCACTTGTTGTTACTGCCCAGTAGCTGTGACAAGAGTTTCAATAATGCCGCCCTCACACTAGCATTCATTAGCATGTACTGCATCCTCCAGACAGATCCTATGGAATTACCCCTGTGGGACTTGAACCCACAGCCTGGCGGTGCCCGGAGGGTGTGCCATCTGTCTTTCATTCCCCACAGTGGCTGGTAATACCGTGACTGCCAGCACACCCTCGATGGAAAATGCTGCCTTTTGTTTGCACAAGTTATTTCCCCAGCTAATATTTAAACCAGACAAAGGGATATTTAATTAAAATGAAAGAGACCTTAATTAATCTGAAAGTTCTATACCAGGCAGTGTATTGGGTGTCGGCCTCAGTGGGCCGATTTCTGGGTCTTTTATTTTCAGGGTGTGTAATATCACACTGCTTCTGAATGTAATTACGTTTCTGAAGACACAAGTGGAATACCTCTTAAAGCGAGTGTAATTTTTTTTTTCCTGAGTGGTAACTCTATTGACCATTCTGTGCGTCACATTATTGGTTGTTTGTGTGTCTCATCTCTACCAGAGGGGCGGCACGGTGGTGCTGTGGTTAGCACTGTTGCCTCACACCTCTGGGACCCGGGTTCGAGTCTCCGCCTGGG
>JABFEA020000010.1:20076266-20117460 GCA_019775915.2 Cyphomyrus plagiostoma | reverse complement strand
GTTGCTTCCGGGATAGGCTCCGGACCCCCCGCGACCCAATAGGATAAGCGGTTTGGATAATGGATGGATGGATGGATCTCTACCAGATGAAAGCGAGACGTTCTTGCTTCCATCTGCAGACGCCGAGCATTTCCCGACGTCATACAGGCTGAGCGCCCCATGTCAAAAGGTGCGACGGTGATTCCACTCTCTGGAATATTTGCATTGGTTATCCTACAGTGTGCCCTGTGGATACAGCTGGGTAGTTTGCTGGAGTAGTTCAGATTGATCGCCCAGTTCTAGAGGCTTACAGCAGGGCTACTTCTGGGACTTGTGCTGATGTTAGCTTAGAGCTTCATGCTGTTAGCCACTGCTTGCTAACAGCTCTCTTTATCACAAAGTGGACAGAATCACTATAATATTTAAAGTGCATCCTGCTGATCCTGCTGATCCTGATCGATCGTTAATTCCTGAAACCATTTGTAACTAAAGCAGTTCGTAATCTTGTTCGCAAATTTACGAACGCTCCCACCCAATCGTTAGTTTCAACGCTGTTCTTTAGTTGAACTTTTTTTGGACAAAAATAGTAATGCTGGTGATACAATAAGATACAATAAGCAACAGTATTGCAATATAAATCTATAATGTTGACTATAAATTAGCATAAATGGGACTCATTGAAACACCTGCAATTTGAGTACATAACAGGATTGTGCTCCATTCACATTGTGCACCATCGTGCACCTTGAAAATCAAATTCATTTTATAAAATTAGTTGAAAACACAGAGCAGAACCGCAATTCGACTTTGAATATGAGAGTTGAATTAAAAATGATGTCATGGAAATTCATATACATATTGTAAGTGCAGTTATAACAATACAGATTAATATTTCAATATCAATCACACAGAATGTTAACATAGACGGCATACACTGAACTCTGTGGCCAATCCAGTTCAAATTCCAATTCATTACTGGAATGGGCCGCAATTCATAAATTCTGAAGACTTATGCTACAAAATGAGCTAACCAATCAAACTTGCGATGTGTTTAGTCACATCCTTTCAATTTGGAAGGTGAATCACCCCCCAAGACCAGCAATGGCAGAGAGTTGTGCGACTGTATAAGTCAACCAAAGATATTGTTTCAGACAGTGGAACCCTGGAGGCCAAGGTCTAAATGCTGTTTTGCGTGTGGACATGAACAATAACATTCATCGACAATTCATAGAGAAACACAGGCTGGTCTGGGGTGAAATAATGAGCATCCTTTGTCTGGTGCAGGATAAATTGAAAAGAGGAACATACTGGAATTTTGCCCTCATTGCATTGTGCAGCTTCTGACAGCTCTCTGCTTCAGTGCCATTGGTGGATTCCTGCAGTCATACGGATGCACATGGCCACAGCAAGGCTGCTGTGTCCTGCATCTATGTATTCATCACATTACTCTTGCACTGTGTGCACAACTACATACAATGTCCAGCAGCAGGGGATGCCTTGCGTGACACTAAAATTGGTTTTCATGCCATTGCAGGCATACCTGGCATTGTAGGTGCAGTGGATGGAACTCTCAAGCTTTGAATCCCACTTGCACCTGTCAAAAAGGATTCTTGGCACTAGGCCTAAATGTCCAGTTGATATGCAACCATCAAGGACATTTTGCAAACATTGTTACCAAGTGGCCTGGGACTCCATATGATGCTATTATCCGGTACAGAATTAGAGTATGTCCGATGACAAAAGATGGTGTTTGCTGGTGGCTGGGAGACAGCAGCTATCCTGTTAGTGAAAACCTGCTGATTCTAGTGTTGAATCCCCAAACCGTGGCTGACTGGAGGTATAACACCACACAGCAAAAAACACACACTGCAGTAGATGGTGCTTGGGGCTTGTGGAGGGTGTGATCCTGGTGCTTACACAATGTTACGTCCCGCCCGGTGGAGCCGATCGCCTCCGCTTACCTCCAACATAAAGGAGGCGATCACTAAGGGTTTGACGCGAAGTATTGAGCCAATGATTTTCATCAGCCATACCAAGCACTTTTTCGTCTCGCGCCTCCCTGCCTGCCCTCTGTTTCGTTGCCTACCTACGTCTGGAATCCTTGCCTGTTTTCTCCCTCTCCACAGCCCCGCTCCCGTCCCTGATCGCCCTGTCCTGCCTCGCCCGGTGTCCCTCGTCCTTCCTCCCTTCGGTGTCTCTCCCCTGTCTTTACCTGTCGGACGGATCACCTGGACCTCGACCTCGTCTCTTGCCTGCCGATTACAACTGGATGCTCCCTTCTGTTTGGCTCAACAATAAAAACCCCTTACCTCGCATCTCTGGGTCCGAGTATCTGTTGGGAGACGCAACAAACAAGTCCTTGGGAGCTCTAAGGTTTCCCCCTGAATGTTGCTCTGCTGTTATTCTTATGTGTATGTTGCACAATAATGCAGTAATTGTTTTATTTAAATGTATTTTTGGCCACCTCCTCAATAAGTTGTTTTAAGGCTTCCTTTCAGAGGTGTCACTTCCTTTTCCTGATGCTGCTGACCATTACGCCTTTTTTTGTTGTTGCAAGGATTAATAAATAGGTTAATTTATTTTTGGTCTTAATTTTAGTTGCTTTGCGGTGTTCTAATTGATTTTCATTTTTTTTTTACATTTGCATATGTCCGGTGCGATCACGATATAACATATTTCACCACTGAAATACGTAGGATCGACGTTCCCGTTACGGACAGTTTGTGCTTTTCTGACGCGGAGGCTGGGAAGAAGCCAACTGTGCTACTTAAAAAGTTCATTAGTTAATTCTGGAATAACGGGGGATTTTTTGGAAACGCTCGCATACCTCACTCGCGCTTTACTTCCGTCATTCGTTATCTTGTTCGTTATTCGACAAGATCGGTGGCTTTTGGGAAACCCACCCCAGTCCAGCTCCTTGTGAGACTGTATGGAGGCCACTAAGTGTGAGGAGGACGTATGGATGGGTTTGGAGTCATCATCTCATTAGTATCTGCTGCTAATGTGTCCCGCAGCTAGGGGTGGAGAGGCGGCTCCCAATTAATCCTTTACCTCCGTCACTGCTCCTTTTGAAGTTACATAACCAGCGGCAGGTGGTGCTCAACGCAAACCGGGGTGTCCTCACATGTCATGGTTTCTGGAGTCGGGCTGGGGCTGAGATGAAGGGGCTAGATTCTGGGCCACAACCTGACCGGAGCGCAGACAGCAGGGCTTCACGTACCACAGCGGGGGGACCTGCAGCTCACTCTCCCCCCTTCATCCCAGCGCCACCTGCCCTCTCCCCACCTAACTCTTACCACGGGGCTGCAGACACAAATTTTTCCCTCTGTTCTGCACATTTCCCCACCAACAAATTTGCATGCGTGGCAGTTTCTCTTCCTGCCTCAGAAATGTCGTCAGTTAAATGTCAGACGTGTGCCTACAGCAAGCTGATCACTGCTGCAGCTGTCACTTTGGAGAAGGAGATGTACTGACCCAGGGCCTCCTCTATCCATCCTCCTCAAGAGCGACCCCTATAGGTGGGTGTCTACTAAGCCAGGCAGCTCGTTTTTTCTCTGTCCTGTTTACAATACAGCACTACAGTACAATTTTGACTTACTCCAAAGGTGTTATTTTAGGACAAAAATCCTTGTTGAATTTATGGCAGTGACCTCTGCTTGGCTAGAGGCGCATTAAGTTACCGTCACATTATAGATTTATATTGCAATACTGTTGCTTATTGTATCTTATTGTATCACCAGCATTACTATTTTTGTCCAAAAAAAGTTCAACTAAAGAACAGCGTTGAAACTAACGATTGGGTGGGAGCGTTCGTAAATTTGCGAACAAGATTACGAACTGCTTTAGTTACAAATGGTTTCAGGAATTAACGCCATTTATCGTGGCGTCAGAACGCCCTGCTTGTTAAATTCAGAGGTACAATTTTTGAAGTCTCTCTCTTGAAAGGGTCAAAGGTCAGAGATTGTGCTGTCTCTGCCTTTTGACGGCGTAAATGTGTTAAAGGTCAACGGGTGAGTGCGTGAACCAAAGTGACCTTGCGGCTGCTTGCAGGCCGGTCTTACTCCGCCGCCGTATCTCTCGGAGTCTCCCGTTCCTGTGAAGTGGAGCTGGCCCTCCATCAGAGGCGAGGGCTCCTTATCGACCTGTCGCAGATGTTTTCTGTTGTCTGATAGACACACACACGCACACACACACACACATACACACACACAGAGCGCCATCTCCAGATAGTAATAATAAAAAAAAACTGTTTTATTCACATCACCGGTGGGACTCTAAAGGCCATGAGCGTCTAACGGTCACGCTGGCAGGGTCTGGCCCACGTACAACAGCATCTGATCTGTAATGGCTGGCGGGACAAGAGGCTTGGTGGTGCTGAAATGGTGGAGGGATTAAATATCAGGTGCATCTATAACAGAGGGTAAAGCCCAGTAGGAGCAGCCAGGGTTCATCTCCTTTGTCTGGGCAGGCTGTCATTTCATTTTCAAGCTGCCCTGTAGCTAATATTTGCTTTGTTTAAGCGTAAACTGGCGGTGTGGGAAGGAAATTAAGGTGGGGTAAGATTAACTTTTTTGATCCCCCCCCCCGGGTGTAACTTGGGAAACTTTCTGCCAGAAGTTGGAGTCCAACCCCCTGCCCCCCCCCCCCCCCTTTCAGGGGAGATTGCAACCCACACACAGTGCCTTATACCACTAGGTCATCGTGACATAGAAGAAGCCTTAGGAAAGACTATGGAGAAATTTTAAGCTAAACTGGCATAAGGAAACGGAAGAGGTTGAAAAAGGCCTTGAGCTAAGCGCGGCTGAGAGTGTGTCACCCGTTCAGCCCTGAAGCTGATGTACCCCGAATGGGAGGGGTTAGGAGGAAGTGGAATCTGAAGCTTTAGATCCACCCAGGATTGCGGCCCACAAGAGTCTTTTATAAAAATTCACAGACTGCACTTTCTGGACAGCAGAACAACTAATTAGGACGACATTTCAGTTGTGCCAGACAGTGCAGTGTGGGAGGGATCAAAGGTCATGTGACTGGTGATCCTCCAATCAGCTGCGCTAAGAATGGGTCTCTGACACGTGTAAAGGGCCTAAATATCTTCTGTGTATGTGACTGGGTCTCGCACTGATGTCAGCCATAGGCCCATGGATCACAAATTATGCGGCACAGATGGGACAGCATAGACCTTGAAAATATGTTTCAGAAGTGTGCATGTGAGGGGCAGAAAATCTTAAATATTCAACAGCATAATTACTAGTTACACAGATATATCCACAGTGTGTAAGTACGAAGTAATTATTTGAACATTGTCTCCTTTTCAGAAAGTCACAGACCTAATCAGGATTACTTTAAAGTTGTATAAACAGCAATTACGTATACTATTCATCATGCAATGTTTCATGAAATAGGGGTTCCTTAACTCATATTTAAAAAACAGAATTATGCACTATTTGTTACCTTTGTAAACACAGCGAAATTCTAAAGACTGATGAAACTGAAGTGAAAACACAAGTCTGTGAGATGGATCAGTAGCCTACATCTCTGCTAGGAGACATTCATGCTAATTCATATCATCAGTACTCCAAAGAATTATGCAAACCGTATGGAGCTCTCTGCATGACAAAAAAGATGACTGGTTTATCTGTTCAAAACACAGCAAACGCTGACCTGAGTACGGCAGCGAAATGAAAGTTATTTTTGTACAGGTCTTAAGCTATTATAGTAACTTTCCAATCCTGACAATATAATTGGTGCTTTATAATCCCCTATCATATCACAGTCATCCCCGCTTGTTTAGCATTCAATTGACAGATAAAAATAAGAAAATCTCAGGACGGGAAGACTGTCTTTGAAAAAGCAATGTGAATGAGCCGACTTTGAGATTTGTTGTGTGAGCATGTGATCCGTGCATGTGATGATTTAGAACCGTGTATGTAATTCTTCATTTCAGAAATGAAGACTTTGAATTGAGCAGAAATCGGATATGAAACGAACACAGAGCTCCAGAAATATCCCGTTTCATTTACTGAGGCTGGCTGAGTGTTCGACAGTGTTGCAATTAATTGCAGTTAATTGGGAGGAACTTGGGAGAGCTTGTGATGTCTGGGTGGAGAAGGGGCACATTCTCCAGCCTGAATCCCCCCGCCCACCACCACTGATCTCCATTTTATGAAACCTTCCACTGATTTTTTTTAATCTTCTTATTCAATTTGCATATTCTTCCTCTAATTTTATTCATTTTCCCCTCCCAGGTTTCATTTGAATAATACAAATCTGCTCTATATTTGTCAACTGTGAGATGATATTATATTTATGAGTTTTATTGAACGCGTGCCAGTCTTCAGAAGGAGAAGCCAGCAACCTTGCAAGTGAGAGACAAGCTGGAGACCCAGTTTTTGGGCCATTTGAAGCAAATTCCATACTGCAGCCTGGCTGGTAGAAACAAAGGAGGAGGTATATTTAAAAGACAGGGAGTAATTACTGAGAACACTGCCAGCCGTTTGCCACCTAACAACCGCTCTCCTGCCTGATTATGTGCCTTGATAAAATAACAAAGGAAGTTGATTTCTTGCACATCATACTGTGTCCTGCTGCCCACCCTCAAAAAAGAAAAACAGTTTAGTGTTTTGTAGTCATAGTAGATAATTTGGAGGAATTAATAGTCACTACAAGTGATTGTCGGTGAATCTAAATACAAAGAACCCGGCAAATACTGTACTTATGGTCTTCACGAGACCAGTCTTGCTAAATTGCCTTCCAAGAATGAGCTTGGGGATCAATGAATCATGGTCACGTTTGGCGAAGATACAACGGCGTACCATTGATATCTGTGGCGGAGCAAGACCAACATTGTGGATTTTTACCGTCCTCTGTACTACTGTTCTTGAGTATTAGAACGGGTCTTTGACTATGGAAGGTGATGTGAAACAGGTAGACAAGAACACAAGTATGGTCAAGTATGCATATTCAGATCCACCCTGTATCAACCCTCTTTGTATTTTGGTACTGTTGTATATTCTCCATCATCAACCTCTAGGTTTTCTTCAGTTACTGTGAGTCCCTGGAGTGTAAAATTGGTAACAGCCCAGCCACACCAGTCTATGACATTTTCAACTCTTCTGTGATTACTATTTAATTGTACCTAAAATATAAATTTACCGTGTGGTCCACGCAAAAATAAATGTGTGTTGTTGTTGTTGTTTTTTTAAAGCTTGACTGCAAACACCGTGTCGTAAAACCATGACTGCGCTGGGTGAGACTTGAACCCACAAGTACTTGGCTGGAAACCCTGATACTGTTTTTACGCGCAGTTGTTTTTAAGTTTACTGCCGCCGCCGTAATGAAAAGCGGCGAGGCGGCGATTTGGCGCATCCGAGGAACAGTCCCCCACGCCGGGAAGCGCTTGTCAAACTGGCACCCGGAGCTGATCCGGGCTCGCGGAGCGAGTCTCTCTGCATGAAATGACGGGGATCGCAGCCGCGCGGCCATATGCGCCCAGCACCCCATTGAACATGCCGACACCCGGAAGCGTATCCGGCCAGAAGCGGCTCCTAAGAGGATTTATTTTTGAGCCGGTTTGATAAGGTGGGGAGCAGCGGATGATCTTGTAATTAATGGCAAGGGGCGTACCCTGCAAAAGCAGTAGGTAATGCCCTTGCATAGATTATGGAGAAATCACGCTGTTTCGGGTTTTTTAATCCGCTCCGGTGTTACATTAGATTCAGTCCCTTCGTTAAATCATGTTACACCCCAAGGAGAGCAATCCGACAAACCCATACCCAGTGAATAACATTAAATGGCAACGCTTGAAATATAACGTAAGGTCCACAATTGAATCATTATATATTTTGCAGTGGGGTCTTGGTTTTTGTATCTACAGAGGACTCAGAGTCTACCAGTGAATTTTAATAACACGATGTACGTAGGTCAATAAGTAATGCTGTTACTTCAGTATATTTCATGGGTTATAATCTGATTTAATTGGCATGCTGAGCAGGTTGTTTTAGTGCCTTGTTGGCTATGGACTGCCAGCGGTGTGCTCTAGCTTCCCCCTTCCGCTTTTGCTGGGGAAGTGGCTAGAAGAGAAATAGATGGATGGATGGATATATTAGCATTTAAAAGCAAATCACAATGCTACTTCAACATCATTAAATTGGATTTTAATTAGTCTTAGTTTAATTTTAGATGGACTACCTTAGTTAATGGAGAAATCAAATCTGATGCAACACTGGCCTTTAAACGCAGTGATTATTTTTTAATGAATCTGTCAAGTTGACCAGAGAGGAGCATAAATGTAATACTGTGTAGGGCTGTGGTTTGGGTGAAGGAGGCTGTTCGGAATGCAGCGGAATTCGTCGCGCTGCAGCGGACAGGACAAAAGGCAAGACGGGAAACCAGGACGCGCTTTCAGCGCATCCCATTAACTGCACTCATGACAAGCTGTAATCAACAGCATGGTTTTAACCTTTGAATATGCTGCACGCTATATCTGTAAGGAAGGATTTGTAATGGGGCTGTGTGATTGTTATCAGTGTCAGTCAGAAGGTGTAGCAAGGATGCACGTAATTCTGTAATGATTCCTCACATCTGTCTGTGTCACATGACCACTTATGCGAGTCTGGGGCTGCTGTGGGTCTGGAGCCTATCCCAGGAAACAAAGGTCACATGACAGGGAATACTCTAGTTGGGATGCCAGGCCATTGTTGATATGTACTCATTATGGGCAGTTCAGAGGCGCCAATGTACTTAACTATATGTTTTTGGACTGCAGGAGTTACTGTCCTGCTTATCACAACACAAACACCAAAATCCAGGCAACCAGGTTTATTTTGTGAGATACAGAGAGTCATCAGTAGCCAAGTCCGGGTCATAGCCAAAATCTGTCCGATCAGAGCAGCAAAAGCCGAGGGGTCTTCCAAGGTTGTAGTCAGGTGAAGGAATGCCAGGAGTCGGTAAGCCAAGAGGTCAATCCGGAGATGTGGACGGCACACACAGGTAAGGACACGTTGAAATTCACGGGAGGGGCGGACGGGCAGGAGGTCTGGGAAGGGCCAGGATGATAGATCATAACGAGACAAAACGAAGTTAGATCGCTCAGTAAGTGCATAGCAACAATACATCACATCGTGCTTTTGTCGGTGCCAGGTTTAAGTATCGTCTGTTCAGTTGACAGTGGGAGGCACTTGTTGTCGTTGCGCTGTGGGCGTGACAGTTACCCTGGGCACCCAGAAGATGGACACAAGCAGAGGGAGAAGGTACAAACCCTACACACACCCTTGAGGGGTGGGTTTTTCAGTCCCCGACATTGGTGGTATGAGGTGATGCTGTTTAACACTAAGCCACAATGTCATCAATAAATCCTGAAATGCACGTAAAATGTTTTGTGGTCCAGTGGTTTAGGGTGCTATGCCTGTAATCAGAAGGTTGTTGGTTTGAATCCCGTGGCTGTTTGAGTGATTTTTGTCTTTGGGCCCATGAGAGGGGTCATTAGCCCCCTTTTGCTACAGAGATTAGCTACTTCCTCAAAAAGCAATGTTTGTCTCTTTGGATGAAAATGTTGGGTAATATATAAGTATAGAACGTATGCATGTGATTCATATATAGTGTTCCAGGTTACTGAATTATCGGTTTGTTTGGTATGGTGAAGTCTTACGCTGCATGCTGCCTTTGCGTGGGCGGGCCAGGGGGGCGCTGTCTCCTTGTGGATGAGATGGGGATGCCTTTTCTGTGTGGGCTGACTGGGGGGGACACTGTCACCCACCCCACCTCACCCTGCTCCACACCTTTCATCCGGCGTGGTTTTGTGTCCGTGTCGTACGCAGGCGCCGTCCCTTTGATCTTCACACCTCTCTTTTGTACGCCGCGGAGGGTTGGGGTGCGGAGAGCAGCGCTTGGGGCATTAATGCGATGCGCGCCTCTTCATGGCAGGTGGTTTTTGTACCATTAAAAGGCCTGTTTTCAATATGGCTGCAGAGATGAAAGATATCATTTATCTCCGGTTCAGTCATGGCTTATTTGCATGTCCAAGTGGGCTTTGATGTTTTGTCCGGTAACGTGCCCTGCCCCCTCGTAGGTGTTTGTGATGTATATTTATGCTCAGAGAAGAGATGTTGTCAAAGATAAATAGGATTCTTGCGTGGGTCTGTGTGAATAATCCTATTCACTGATGGGTGTAACAGAAGTAGGTGCGTGGAGGGGGCTTGGCGCCAGACCATGAGTAATTGTTTCGGTAACCACTAGCGCCCCTTGTGGATGGGCCAGTAGGTCACACTCTATGCATGCCATATTAGATTACAGACTTAGGTATGGGGTGACCCTGATGCCTTAGTTTTCTTCATGCGCGCTTAACCCCTGGAGTTCGGGTCTCTGCTGTTAGTCGACATGATCCGTATAGTGTCCAGGCCCCCACCCGCGCGTCCCTCCACCTACCAGTTTCCGACAGACTGCACTGTGCTGGAATGAGCTAAGCCAATGCTCCGAAGGGCTCGTGTGCCATATTGAGGCAAACAGACGGCCGTCGACGTTGCCGTGGTTACTGCTAACAAGCACATCTCGATTAGGCCGGGGTGAACCTCGCCGCTCAAGGAAAAAAGTGTTCCCGCTTGTTTTTCTGCTTATTTCTTATTTCTTCTACTTATTTTTTTTCAAGCCTGCCGGCCTCTCTTGTTCAGAGGACTGCTGTCCATTAAGAGCTTTGGGTGGCACTATGGTGTCTACACCTTAATTAGCCTGGTCTGCTTTTTCTCGCTAAGTAACCGGGTGGGAGACATGGGAGGGATCGATGCTTGTTCCTCAGGTCATGCTGTCTAGCAGTTCCTCTCTCTGAGTCATTAACAGGGAATTTAGGGCTGGTGTTACCTGGGGGGGGGGGGTTGGTGATCTTAAATCTGCCCACTTCTTGCCAACTCGGCCTTTGGCCCCGAGGAAGAGTCACCAACTCTCTGACTGCGCTCTCGCGGCCTGGCCTGTCAGTAGAAGCCGACCAGCAGGCTCCTGGAGGAACACATTACCTAATTGCCATTTAATTAAACGGGCACTCAGGGAGGATCGATCGCTTGCTCTTGAGCTGGCCTGGAGTCTGGAAGAGGTCCCTTATTTCGCTGTGTCATTCAGCGGGTTTTTATCAATTACTGGAATGCTTGCTGGTTGACATTAGGTCAGTAGTGGAGTGTCAGTGTGTCATTAGGCCACCTATGCAGATGGCGGTTCTGGCACCAGGCCTGAAGGTTGTGGAATTGAATCAATTAGACTCTGATTACTATGCCCAAGTGACATCATCTAGAATGCTGGACTCACAGCCTGCCTATGACAAGTATGCCTATTTAGATACCAGAGAAGGCATCTTAATGTCAGGTTTCTATGCTGGGCAGTGAGTGTGTACAGATCTATTTAAATGTATCTGTCTGGTAGTTTTGTGAGAAGTTGAGTGTTTTAGTTGGACTGTGTGAAGCAGTGTTTCAGTCCAGTGGTACTCCGGGCTTATCTAAAGCTGTGTTTTAATGCTGTGGTCCATAGGATGCCTCCTCAGTACAGTCCACCTCATTGGCTGTAATATATCATGTGACCAACGGGCTAAATGAAACACCCATCAGATTTCTGTCACCCTCATCATTATTTTCTCGCTGACAGCTGGTCTTGCGCTGATTGTGATTATACTCTCTTTCCCTGTGAGCTGTCAATCAAGCAAGCTAGTCGGACTAATGAAGGGGAACAAATTAAGGCTACCTGTAGGTGGAAGCGGAGAGTGGCTGCCATACAGTGCGGTTCAATGTGCTTTAATGGGAATTCATTGCAGGGCTAGTGGGTTGTTCACCAGGTTAGGATCAGGAAGGTCGCCGGTTCAAATCCATTCGGGTCAGCCGAGTAATGTCAACATTGGGCTCTTGAGCAAGGCCCTTAACCGGCAATTACTCCAGGGTCTGGCAGACCACAAATTGTACCTCATTTGGGATTAAAGAGTTTGAAAAATAAATAAAAATGTAGCAATGTTTCAGATCGCCGCTCTGCATCCTGTGCAAACTTAACATCCTCCCTGACGTGACTCTTGGGGCGGTAAAATCCCGGCGTGATGGTTTAGCAGGTGCAGAGTCGCCTGCCGCTCACACCTCCCCACCTGTGAAGCATGTTAACGCACGCCACCCGCCTCCGCCTCTCGGTTGGGGTCGAATCCCACCGCAACAGATGGTTGGGCTGCACCTACCAAGTGAAATCCAACTTGTCTGGCAGCGGGGGTGGTGGAAGGGGGGGGGGCACTCTTCACAGATATCCTCTGATTCCTGACCTGTTTCTTTCTCAGAAAATGCCTATACTGCTTCCTCCCAGGCTCTCTGCTTCTCACGCGTGCTGTTTCCTTCATTTATTTTGTTGGCAGAAACATATATTCCAAACAAAAATAGCACATAATTTTTTTTTCATCTTGCATATATTAACTAAAACAGGATGCAGAGAAGTGATAATTTGTGTTCTGAGGTAAACACAAGCATGCAGAATCAGAGGCTGTGCAGCTGGTCCTCCGACGGCATTCGGGTCAGACGGGGCTAACGCCGTGATGAGGGTTGCCATGGTAACCAAGGTCCACGGGAGGGATCGCCATCGAGATGCCGCTCGGCTGGGCTTTCAGACAAGACCTGCCTGCCCCGTGTGAAGACAGAGGTGTTAGTTACGGCGCTACTCAGGACATGGTGAAACGGGAGATTGACCTCGATCATGTCGGAAGTGGAGGAGCGGGGAGCAGATAAGGAGACTCCAGTGAGGGAGGGAGCCCTCAGCTTGCAGCCCGGGGAGCACCTGAGGCTTGCCCATCCGTCTTGAAGAAGCGAGTTACGGTTACCCAAGGAGCCTTTAATCAGAGCGATCTGCGTGGCTTACGGTGTTTTATTGCAGGACACTTTTATTAAATCAAGTCATATTTAAGCCTTGCAGGGAGGGAACAATAGTACAAATTCTCCTGGGACTTACTTCAGGAAACATTTGGGTACACATTTAAGTTCCAGCCACTTCCACTACTATATCGAGTAATGCAATGCATCATCTATGAATGTTATTATTATACAACACTATGAGTAACTAATCCGGTAGTACAAGGACTATATGTCTTAGCTTGGGCTGCTTGTTCACTATCCAGTATCCCGGAGACTCAATTAGCTGAATCTCCAGCCCAGACAATCAGACTCCCTTGCTGTAGGGGGCAACAATGTTCCCGTGGAACCATTGTGATTGTTTGGTAACATGGCAATTTATCCGTGCCCTCCTGGGATAGATGGATAAGTAGACAGACAGACAGACAGACTTTATTAATCCTGAAGAAAATTGCAGGTTTACAGTTGCACAACACAAACATTTAGACAGTAATGAACAGTAACAATAAATAATAAATGACAAAGAGTGTTCTGGAAAGTATTGCATAGAATTCTGTAGGAGCAGCTCAGAGAAAAATACCACTGCCTGGTGGGTTTTACAGGGAGCTGGTTGTACCACCTGAGCTTTTGCTTTGGATATTGGTGGGTTTAACTTTCTCAGAAACTTCTAGAGCACGTTCTTACAGGGTGTCAAGAGTTTACAGTGGAGTTCTGACCAGTTTCAAGTTCAGTCAGCATTCATGCCTCACAGTTTCAATTCTGGGCAACAGATATTTAGGGCTGTTTCTGTTTTTGAAGATGCAAAACCCCATGCAGATAAATAATGACTGAGCGAGATGCACCCATGAATGAGGAGTGTGCAGTGCTGTCGAAGCCCATCTGTGTGCACGCTCAGCTTTTCCTTCATGTCAGAAACTGCTATGTTCAAAGTATCGATCGCTGAAATTCCACCCATGAATGCGGAATGAGGATTTCTTCGACAAGAAGCATCAGATTTAAAGATGGCGGGGATGATCGCTTGATTGCTGATCTTATTTGGCATGTTGGTTTTGCAAGATTGAAGTGAAATTCAGGTGGAAGAACTTTTTTTTTTCCCGCTACAATAGGAGGTCTATACCCGTTCATCCTGAGCTCCGCTGCTAACACTGCATGCAAAGCATAACCTCTCCGTTCACAGGTATAATTACCTGCAAGGTGTACCGCGGGGACCCGGCACTGATAGACTCGCTCCCTGGAGCAACAATTTCCCATTCCATTCACATTGTGCTAACTCTCCCGCTAAAACCCTTTTTTAAAACGACATCTGTGGCTGTGCTCCTTTATCGACGCTGCAGGCAGTGTTGCTCCCCCCGGTGACTGTGCTTGAGGCGAGACACAGGAGAACGTTCAGGCCATTAGTATGCATTCTGGGAAAGTGGAGGTCTCAAGCCAAGAACATAGAACTAGCAAAAAAAATCAATTATCCCTTATGCATGTAATCACTGTAGTTCCCAGCATGGTCATGAGAGAGGGCCTCTTTGGGCCTTAATTGAAAAGTCTGAGGCTTAGCGAGGGTCCTAAGATAATGGGGCAGGGACCCTTTCTTCTAGGCCAATCCCCGCTTTTATGTGGAATTTCCGAGGGATGCATCAGCTCCTGCTCCGTTCGCTCCTACCATAGGTAAACTTCTGCAGTAATGCTAATCTCACATCACATACAAGGTATCATTCCGTTACCTTCCTGGTAATAACAGCCAGGGGGGAATTGGACTACGGTCCACGAGCTGAGCTTCATATTGCTTTATTTTTGCACTGGTATTCTGCCCTCGTTGTAATATTGTCAATAATATATCGCCTAATATGTTGACATGTAAGGGGTGTTAAGTAAATCCGGCTGTGGCCATGTCCTGAAGAAATTCTCTCATTTGAAATACACTCCTCGTTATGTTGTCGGCAGGAGCTGCCGTGCTCAACAGAGTTATTGAGGTATAGTTGCTAATCAGCCCTACAGGCTCTAATTTCATGTTCTTGTGATGACTAATGGTCATTTAGGAAGAGACGCTCTGCTTGCTGTATGAGAGACTAGAAGAAAAAAAAAGATTAAGAAATGAATCGGAGGCTTCCAGATTGTGAAAGAGAGCGACGGATTGTGTGTGGATCAGAGCAGAGGAGCCAACCCAGCAGAACACCTCTCGGGTCCGGGAATCACTGATTAATCATTTGTAGCCATTTGTTCCTGCGCAGAAGAGAATGTGTCGTAAAACAGTCCTTTTTGGCCAAGAGTTGAATCAATTCAGACCTACAGGAAAGTGTGGCTAGCCTCACCTAGCCTCGCATCGGGCGCACCGTAGTGTCGTGTTAGCCTTGCGTTAGCGTCTCATTAGTTGCGTCACGATGGCAGCAGGGAGTAAGCACGTAACGTTAGCGGCCCTCTGCCCCTGTGACTTGGAGGCTAACATCTCGGCTGGTCTGGGTGAGATGAGGTGTATTTTTCACCAGACACACTCATCGCCCTCTGGATGGGCTTCTCTGCACGCCGCCAGCTTGTTGGTCGCCTCAGGCCTCTTGTTGTTGCCAGAGACATGAGAGGGATGATGAAAAAGAAGATGAGCATGATTTATTTATCCCTTCCTTGTCTCCCGAAGCCCTCATTTACAGTCTGACTCTGTCGGCCATGTTTGTCTTTTACCTCTTTTACACGCTATTAGATAATGATGATGATTGTTGTTATTTTGATTCAGATTGATTTATTTATGTTACCTTACAGCTCATACACATTTATCGTTTTTGTAAAATAGTATAGTGGTAGTATGGTAGTATAGTAGTATAGTAGTAGAGGTAGATGCTAAATCTCCTTGGCTTGACCGGGGGCTTAGGGTGCCACATGGGCTTCGGCCAGTACCATCCCTGCAGCGAAATGCGACTAACCCAAGTGCCATTTACCAGGCACCTCCACAGAGTGCCACCTTAGCAGGAATCAGAGCCACATCACAGCATATTACATACTTTGTCAGACAGAAGTGTTACTGCTAATGTTTATGCTCTTTTTTTAGGACAGATCATGTCAGAATTCAAGAGGAAAAAAGGAAACCTTCAGTCACCCATGAAAGTTCTGTTATTCACCGAAAACAAATGATGCAAAGCGGGCGGTATAGCACATGCCTGACAGACAGCTGCAAGGGGGCATTCGAAGAGCGGCTTGACATTTAACGTTTCCCATGAGGCATCCCGATAAAAGGGTACGAGTTCGGCGCGGGGCTTGTGGTAGAGCCCGGCCTTTTCCCGAAGGAGGAGGTGTTGAACTTCTGGGGCGATCCTGGTGGCACAGCTGTCCTGTTAGTTCCTAGCTGGCAGAGATGTGCACGGACATACTTGCACGTCTGATGCTGCGGGTGGCGCTGGTTTACCGTTTACTCACCCCTGTGTTTCCCCACATGCAAACATACACACACATGCTGCCAAAAGGCAGGTAGCTAACCTCTAGAGTACTGTCCGCCTCACACATATACACCCCCACACACTCTTGATGATACATTGATGGGCACATACCCCCATACACAAACATTCACGTCTATTTACCGTCTGTTTGGCGCACTCTGGGTCTGACAGAATCTGGCCTTTTTATGGTATTGTTAAACTCACGTTAGTCACGGAGCATGGACAGACTGTTCTCCGGAGGGAATCAAAACAGGAAAAAACCTTTCGGCTTTAGTGGGAAAAAAGTCAGAAAGTGATGTTGGTTGCTTGCTTGAACACAGGAAGTGTAGCTCCTGGAATGCTACTACATAGGAGAGCAAAATGATAACAAGACACAAGGGCATTTTCTGGTGTGTATGGCTTACCTGCAGAGCCGCACCGATTCTATACAAGTTAAGCACACCGTGTTGACTCTAATGCGTGCATCCTGGAAATAGCAAGCCGGAACTGAATAGACGAAGCAGCTTTAGCCTAACCAGGAATCAAAAGCACACCTCAATAGAAGTCAGCAGTCTCTCGGAAAAAGAGAAAATTCAGGCTCCCTCAGACCATGTTACTATTACGATGGAAATCAGATAAAATGCGTAATCTCAGCCACGAAGGCAGACGACAGGTTCAGTTTGAGTTTGAGATTACCTAAGTGTCAAAGAGGTTCTATTAAAGGCAAACATGTTGCTGGAGGCTCATCAGAATCCTGCAGCATCTTCATTGTCCTGCTAGATGATGTGGTTTTCCTGTGCATCCAGAACACTCTCAGGGCAGAAAGGGATTTACTTCATTTGCACAGTGCTGGACTGTAATCTGGGAATCACAGTGTTTTAATCTGAATTTTTATTTCATTTTTCTGTTCTCCTATAATTCTCCACACCAAGGATCTCCCCACAATTTCGGCCAAATCCTTAGATTAAGTAAAAATGGAATAACCCACAGCTGGCCCAGTCTCCTGGGCTGTCCCAAGCTCATTTGGTTTAAAGAAAGGGGATAGAGATCTGGTTAAATGTCAGATGCATGGGCTGGATTGCCCTGGATGGGCCCTTAGGGTTGTTGGTTTGTGCTTAAGTGGGTTAGGCCCCTGGGACTGTCTTCGGAAGGTTGTTGGTTCAAATCCTGTGCTTGGCAGAGTAGCCATATCTCTGGTGGGCCCTTGAGCAAGGCCTTTATGCCCCTGAAAAATGCTCCTGGAGTGTTGGACAAATGGATGACCCTGTGTTCAGACCTCAGGCCTCACTTTCACCTTGATATGTGTGTGTGTGTGTGTGTGTGTGTGTGTGAGCGGGTATACCTATCTGTATGGGGACACAATGTCCCCATAACTTGATAAATATCCGTTATTTTTTTTTTCCCCTTATGGGGACCGGTTTCCTGATCCCCATAAGGGAAAACTCTATTTTATAAAATCGGTGACTGCTATGAAAAAACTAAAAATGCAAAAACTCTTGTATTTTGCTTGTTTACTTATGGTTATGGTTAGGGCAGGGTAGGGGTTAAGGTTGTCATAGTTAGCGCTAGTATTTTTCCCATTGAAATGAATGAGCGGTTCCCATAAGGATATGTTTACCCTACATGGGTGTGTGTGTGTGTGTGTTTGTGCGTGTGTGTGTGATGGGATATGCTGCGAAATCCATTCTGATGTATTTGTACAGATGGTAAGTAAAGCTTCCTTTTCATGTCTGTATATTATATATAAAAATGAAGCATATCAATAGTGGGCCTCCACCGTCCGCCTTCGGTGAGTTTCTTGAGTTCCTTAGCAACAGGCTCTGCTCACGCCGCTGTGGGTGTAGCGCGGCGCTGCTGGATCGCACGGCGGGACCTTCCAGCGCACGCTAATGATGTCAAATGTGCAGCTTCAGCTGTGAACTTTTGCTTTATCGCCTTCCAAATTAGCCCGGTCCCATCAGGCCCCAGTGTTAGCTGTTCCGTCGCTGCACGCGCTTCCGCCAAAAGGGTGGCCTGGTCCTTGATGAGCGTCTTTGTAAAAGGTTGCAGGTGGTGTGAAGGTTTCAGCGTGTGCTCTGTATGTGCGCTTTTCTGCGTGTGATTTTACATCCATTCAGTTTGTTTGTTTTACTGTCAACCCCCCTCCCCCCTTACATTACAGAGGTGGTAAAAATAAACTCTGTCTATATCATGAACCAGTTGGGACAGCCTTGCCTAGTGATGCGGAGGTCGGGGTAAATCGCAGTCCCTCTCCAGGGCCTCCACCTGCCTACAGCTCTCCCGCCCCTTTGATGGAGAGCGCTGGAGGAAAGGGGCCCTGCGGCGTGAATCGAAGTGGTTGGCGCTGTATCTGCAAGCTGCACCTGGCCTGCACACACACTGGAGCAAACTGGCTCCTCCCTGCTGGTGAGTTTGATGGCCTAGAGGCGTGGAAGTGAATGGGTCACCGTGCGTGCGTGTGCATTTTTCTAATTATTACATTGTGGAGTCCAGATTTCCCCACAGTATGATAAAAATCTATAACGTTTTACCTTATGGGGACATTTTTTTGGAACCCAAAAGGATAACCTCAATTTTATGAAAAATCTGTGTGTGTGTGTGTGTGTGTGTGTGTGTGTGTGTGTGTGTGTGTGTGTGTGTTACGGCCATGTAACCACATCTCATTTTTAAAATCGACCAGCACTGTAAAAAAAGAAACCACAAACGACACAGTAAACAAACGAACCTGAGACAACCTCACTGATCATACCATATCAAATGCTTTTAGCATCTGTCAGGGATAATGCATCTTTTACACACTTTATTTTCTCATTCACTTTTCAGTGATTCAAAGAAGATAAGAAAACTGAATCATCTCTGCAAAGGGTTTCCAAGCACAAGAAAAAAGTAATAAATAAGTGGCATTTTTATGGGTAGGCAGACTTGCTTATTTTGTTACCACTACATAAAAATACCCAGGAAAGTCTTTGGTGACAGGCTGTAAATAAAGAAATGTAACCGTGTTTGAGTCAAAGAAAACGATTCCCATACTAATGCTGGGAAAGGCCTGAAATTTTCTTGGAAACGTCGAACCAACCCGGCAAGAAACGAGCCGGAGAAATGGTTTATTATCATACAGGATTCGAAATAGGAATATTGTTTGAGTTTATGTCTCACAGCCATTTTCTGATGCTTATAAAGGGCAGTGTATGTGAAATGCAGTTGAAATAGGTTCTCTTTGTCAGTTGGGTTATAGTTCTGTGGGCCTCCATATGACTTCGGATAATTTGAATCTTTTATGGTTCCATTAAATATCCATCAAAGTACTGGAGATTCAGTTGATTTTTTTGTAGCAGAAAGATGTGTTCCGAGTTAATGAGCTTATGGTCCACGAGTTTCTACTGCACTGGTTTACTCATAATATTATTCGGGCAAAGAAACATTTCATTTACACGTGTTGAGGAGATTCAAACTGGCCAGCGCAGGAGAGCCGGCCAAAATACACAGCCTGTGTCTGTGTTACCTTTTATATCCCATCCTTAATCCTGACATCTTTCACAGCAAATTTTCAGTTATAGGATGAGAAACTAAAAGGATATGTTCAAGTGAAACACTTGCCCTGCTTTTGACTTGTGTCATTTTTTTCTAAATTAGCATCAGCAGAAGTCGAGAGGGAGTTTACTCCCGGCGCTGGCTGGTACCGCCCATCGCGGTCATCCGCAGCTTTCGCTGACCCATAAATGTGACTTTTTTCCTTTCTCACCACATCCCTCATAGTACTGGCCTGTATGGAACATTCCACAGAGCCTGGGTTAAGATAAAGAAAAGCAGTTATTTATCCAAACGAAACATTAATCCCCCCATTTATTTGAAAAGATATCAAACTCACACTCTTGGCTTTTGGAATTAGAAAGCCATAAAATAATAACAAACACAGAACAGCAAACAGCAAAAAAGATCAATCGAAGGATCAGTCCCTGTGAAGGTGTTTAGCTGCAGAAATCTGGGTTTGAACTGAGTAGTGCAGCACTTCAAACTCATGGGCCAATAATTACTGAATAAGAGGATAAGGTGGGGACCAGCTTTGGATTTCATCAACAAGATTCCTCAGCTCTGACTAAATGTCTTTCATATTAATATCCAGTTGAGTAGAAGACATCAAAATAATGTGGACTTAAAAAAAGTTATGGGGTTCTAAATAGGGCACTTTCCTCAAGATGAAAAGGAATGCGTGATGGACACAAAGGACGGCAAGAATCAACAAAGACCATAGGGAGGCCCTGATGGAACAAGGGATGGATGAAAATAAGAAGAGTGATGAAGATCCTGGGCAGCCTGGGAGATGGATGCTAGGACAGAGATCAATAGATGTTACGGAGAGATGTTGTGTTACACCGTGGATTTGAAGGAGGAAGGGAGGCTGCATCCAAATATCCAACTGCACTTATTATAAGTGTGTAGGTGATCTCTCTGTACCATGTTCTGTTCAATCGTGTGATTAAGGTGATTAAAATGAAGTTCCCTAGAAGCGCTTCTGTAAGTTGAAGTCACACTTACACACACACACACGCATGCACACCGTGAGGCAGAAAGCTGCGTTCACAGCTGGTGAATAGTTTATGTTTTTTGCCCACTCGTGTGCAGGTGGAATAAAAATACCTCCTAGAACAGCCACGGAAAACCAGGTGGGACTGGTGCTTGGCTCCGGTAAACTCGACCGCTTGGATCCCTCAGAGACAGAGCAGACATTAGCAGCGACGCACCATAGATGGTGTCTTTGCTGACACCCACCCCCATCAAAGTGTGCAAAACAAGCAAACACATATACCCAAACTGGGGCAACTGACACGTTAATGGGGCTGGGATTAGCCGGTCATTGTGTGGCATCTGGTTTATAGAAGAAAGCAGGTATGGGCCTCTGACGCATTATGACAGTGTTTGCTAATCCTCCTAAACAGACAGCTCACGTTTTCGAAAGCTGGGAGGGAGCAAAAACATGGACCGACTGTGGGTTCCCGAGGACTGGATTGGTAAATGCTGCGTTATATTGTTACTGTGTGGGGACACACTTTGGGAAGGTGCTGTTGTAGGTGTGGTCAAGGGCTGGGCTGGGGGGGGGGGGTGGTGCTCTTGCTGGAGCTCCTAAGAAGTGCTGAAACCCGAAATGTCAATGGCTCTGGGGAACATAACACAATGTGTCAGAAGTCAAGGGTGACATAGAGCACAGTGACTGGGACCATCTCTGGGGTCACAAGGCAAGACAGGAAAGAATGATATTAAATATTCCACATTTTTACGGTATAATCTCTGTCCTTTAGCCTGTATGACGGTTTTGTATGGGCCGTTTATTTCATTATTAAGTCTGGTCTGTAGGTCAATCTTTCATTTTCCCTTTGTTTTCCACATTTTTATTTACAAGATCTACATAGACTTGGCTTTCTTATAGTTTAACAGATGTTAAACCATTTCACGGTCGGCTCATAATAAATAGCTCGTGTTGTCCCCTTGGGAGAAGAGCTCCTAGCCAGTGGGCCCCAGGTGATTTGAATTTGAGACTCCTGCTTTGCTTATAAATCCCTTTGATCTAATTGCACTAAAAGATCAAGGTCATGGCAGGTCTTGCCTTCCTGTATTTTATTTCAAAGAACACACAGAGTACATGTATTTACCATGCAGAGTCTGGGTACGAGAGAATGACTGAACAGTTGGAGACTCTCCAGAGAGCGTAATATCAGGTTAATTTTCCAGTCATAGCAAGTGCCAGGCAACCCACTGGCAGGAGGGGCAGTAACAAGACAGAACATAGCGACGGGAAGAACCAGAAGAACAAAGACAAGCTAGCAGTACTCACAGATGAAGGCTCTCTAATTGCTACAGAACTGAACAAGTAGCTGAAGGTGCTAACTGGTTAAATAGCCTTACAGACTGATTACGGCAAATTGCTCTCCACCCGTGAGTCATTACATGGAGGGTGTTCTTGTTTATGCGTCGGCATGGAGATGAGTCTCGTCTGATAACCTGCAGCTGACTTGAAAATTGTGGCATGACAGTAGTAAACTAACAAATAATCTAATTACTTACCTAATTATCTAAATGCCTTGCCTCTGTGTTTCTAGATTCAAGGAATTTTGCTTTATTCTTCAGAAGGCCCGTGGAGTAGCTGGGGTTATGGGCCTTGCCGCTATGCTGAAATTGCTTCGCTGGCCATGGGATTTGAACCAACAACCTTCTGATCACAAGCAAGATACCACCCCCTGGGGTTGAGCTCGGTTACCTTTGGAGGGTATTTGAGTCGAATGGGTGCTCTGCTCACTCATGTGATGGCATTTCAGGGTCTGGATGGCGGATTCCAGAGAGGTCATGAATTCATATTTGGCAAGTGAGCAACCAGCACTTGCTGTTCTTGGGAAGGCGTGGTTGGTGCTTAGGGATGCTCCATCTCAGCATTATACTGTCATCATTCCCTTTCGTGTCACATTCAGTCCACACTACCCCACCACAGTCTGACCCTCCTTCCCAGGGTGTACCCCAGCCTTGAGCCCTATGTTTCCTGGGAGAGACTCCAAGCCCGCCAATGACTATGTACTTATGAATGGGTGTATGTAGGGTAGGAAAAAAAAAACATCTCTTCATATAAAGGGGTAAATGTCTGCTGTGTAAGTCATTTTAAATGGAGGAATGTAAGCTACGTAAATCATAACGGATCAAAGGAAATGCTCCGGAAATGAACAGCGTAATCTGTGACAAAGGAAGGCTTTATGCACAGCCCCGTAATAATGTGATTGTTATCCTTCTTACCTTGAGTCTACAGAAAGCGGCTGGCACTGGGGCTTTTTGACGGAGAATCGGCTAATGAGGTTGAACACTAGGATAGTTCAGCCTCAATGACCCAGTCCAAGGGGGACTCCCCACCCCCCGGACAAAGTGATATTAAAGCCCCCCCTTAGTACTTACGCCGTCTGTGCATATGATTGCACATCAGAAGGGGTTTCTAGCTTTGCTTTAGCAACAGTCCAGTATATATTTGCAGCATATTTACCATAGGAGTACATTGTTTTTACACAGTTTTCTTATTTATTCTTCAATTTATTTCTTTGATATTTATCTTATTATTGATTTTCCA
Organism: Cyphomyrus plagiostoma; assembly: GCA_019775915.2. Classification (NCBI taxonomy): domain Eukaryota; kingdom Metazoa; phylum Chordata; class Actinopteri; order Osteoglossiformes; family Mormyridae; genus Cyphomyrus; species Cyphomyrus plagiostoma. The sequence goes on along the minus strand of JABFEA020000010.1, from coordinate 20,094,136 downwards.
TTACATATGTATTGTTTTTTACTTATGCCATCCTGTGTTGTATTTGCTGTGTTGCTGTGCTATTAAAAAAAGAACGGATCTCATGCATTGTAATCATCTAAAGATGAGTTTACGTCAGAGGTTCATATAGAAGCAGAGGCATATCTTCCATTGCAGAAACATGTACTCAGTGACAAATCCTGAGTTACTGCTGAAACTGGGGGCAGAATCTCACCGTAAAACCGTGTCCGACGGTCTTTTAGCTTAATTGAAGCATCCAGATGTGAAACTTGAGTTAAAGAGTTAAACATGGTATTATGTGTTTGTTATAAATGCTGAAGCACTTGTAAGAACAAATTACTTATCAGTGCTGGTAAAGACACCCATGTAGTGCAGATCCCTGCATGGGGACATATTGTCATACCATTAGGAGATGGAAGGATCTGTGATCTGAAATTGCTTGTAATTTTGACAAGCGTGGTGTCCTGTATGTGTGAGTTGGGCCCACCTGACAGTAGTAGTTACCAGTGATTATTTTGTGGCCTCTGGGCTCTTCAGAGGAAAGTGGTGGAGATTGGCCCCTGTCCTTCAGCCTGTAGAGGCTGCACATACCACCCACCTCCTTCCATAATATGGAAGACAGACAAGCAGCATTTTATAAGCTTTGGAGATGAATTATGTATTCTGTTTGCTTCAACAAAGAGATTAGTTGATTATCCTGCTCATAAAACCGTCTTGACTAGAATGATGAGGGTGGGGGGGGTGGAGGTCTAAAAAAGGAAATGAAAAAAAGTGTAACCGAAAAGGATTTTCTTGCTCTCCTCATGGGTAAAATAATTAAGCATGAGTGGATTAGCCTGCAGTCCATGCATGAGTCCTTGTAACTTGACAGGAAGTCAAATGCCTCCGTGGGGAGGACTGACAAGCTGGTGGGTGACAGATGTTGCCGTGAAGCGCATCAGGTAAGGCCTCTCATTGGCCGCCGTCTGCATCATGTGACTTAGGCAAGCTTCTTAGGCACAGCCTGAGTATAAGGCTCTGGTATCAAAACAGAGCTGTAATACATGTGGACTCAAGTTGCAGAACTGGCCCCCTTACCTCTATCAGTTGGGTTACCTTTCTGCCCTTTGTCATCCAACACAAGGTACAAACACTGATTGGCTACGCAACTGGCAAGAAACAGCTCAGGGCTCATGTTTAGGATTCCGTGGTTTTGTAGGGATTTTGCAGATGGCAGTGGTTTAGTCTAGACTGGGAATGTGGCAGTCTGCAGGGTAGGTCTACAGCAGCAGTGTATCAGTCACTGACTCCCAGAGTCTCTTCTGCAAAAGTCTGCTCACGTTGTGCTATTAGTTTCCTGACCAAAATTGATTTTCTCATGCAGCTGTTGGTGAGGAACTTGTCGGCTTGTCAGTTTAATTCCTTTGCTCCTCTGGAGTCGGGTTAAGGAGGGGGGGAGGCAGTGGGCCTTGAGCTGGAAGAATTTTTCAACCCCGGGGTCTTGTCAGTCTGGTTCAAATCTGGGTGCCCATCAGCTGGCGTCAGTCTTCTAGACACACTAGGGAGAGCAGGGCTAGGGTAAGCTAAAGCTGATCTGTTTAGTTTATGGGGGTAAAAGGATGTTAGATTTGACAGATTTGGCTCAGCGTCTAATCCTACGGTATTGAATCCTTTGGTTAGACCCAGAACTGAGAGAAGGAAAGAGAGAGTGAAAGAAAAGGCAGATCCTGTGGCCTTCCGCATCTATGCGAGATTTATAGACTTTTTCCTAACGGGCATCAGCCGTGACCTCCTAGTGTTTAGCTTTTAGCCCTTAGCGTGTACAACAGGGCATACGTCTTTGCGAATTTTAAATCCCCATGCTGTGCTGACAGGCCTTGTAGTTATCCTTTATCTTAGCCATAACTCTTCATTGTTTACAAATGGGTTCTGACATTTGTAAAGCACTTTACTGAAGCTATTAAAATGAAAAGGAGAAAAAGAACTTTTTAGAAGGTAAAATATTACCGAGTAATAACCAACCTGCCTTTTTTTTTTTTAGCTTGTAGACATTAATCCTGTCATCTTCCTTCCTCTATGAAAATAAAAAGGACATTTGAGGACGTTGTGCGTTCTCTTCTTGTGTAATGAGTGTGTTTACTTGGTGATTATTCCATATAATAGCTCTGAGCCCTGGGAGGATGCTGGGAGCGTAGACGGGGTCCAGGGAGCATAGAGACAATGCTCATTACCTGGGGATACAGCACTGCTTCGCCATTGACACAGCCAGACGATCGCGATAATTAGGCACCACTGCCACAGTCTCGTTGACAATTGACCCTGCGGGTCCCTTCATATGTAAACGACACTGAGACTTTTGTTAAGTTCCATACTTTAGGCAAAAAAATAAAATAATAATGTCACGATTGGCATAGTCAATAAACAGCATCATCTTTAATATTTCAGTCGTCTCCACATGACAGCTTTGTTTGACGGTAATAAAATCCTTTAAAACCAACATTTTATCGTCGTCGGTGGCTCTGGTTTTTAAGATGGACCTTAGGTAGGTACTTAAACTTATATACATAATTGTTTAGAGGGTATTGTGGCGTTACAGATTTACTGCTCATATTTATCTTTAGTGGCCTACACTGTTAATTCACCCAGAAATGTCCTTCAATATTCCACTTTTGGGGGGAGGGTGGTCACAACTTGTGGGACAAGAGATCTGACTGTCGCCTAGCATAAAGAGTGACATTAATAACTCTGTCAAAGAATTTCATAGCTCTCACAGACCTGAACCGTTTTGGGTTAAAGAGTGATTACAATGGGAAGTAAATGGAAGGTGTTCTTATAGACTCCTGATTTTTCCCACTCACCCCCAGAAGAGCCTGTAGCCTAATACGATGTTGGGTGAGATGGGAGGTGGTTTGGGAATGTTACCCACAATAGTAATGCTTAGAGCCTCACAAAGCAATCTGACCTTAAATCTGTATCTCATCAAATTGCCCCATTGGACTGGCATGGCGCCATCTCTAACCCCTTTCCTCCCAAGTGGGGTGTATTCATAGAACAATATGCTTCAAATGTAAATCACAGGTCGCATGCATGAAGATACCTCCGCTCAGCTTTTATACAGGGAGGGACAGGCAAGTCATGCCACTCTCTGCCCCCCAATAACTATTTAGAATTAGCTTTCCCCTCATCTAATTCTGAGACATTAATCTGATCCAGGGTCAGTTACTGAGAGCAAAAATCATCAATATCTTGCTTGGGATTCACTGGACCTAACAAGATGTCATATGAAAGGCATGTAGGGATTATTATTATTATTACATTGTGTGCTGGATATACCTGCTCCAGTATTTATTAAATTAGTTCCTGTTTTTTTTTCCCTGCGTCGGTTTCCCCAGAGGCCGAGGTGCAGTGACTGCTGAGTGTCCTCCATGCGCCATGCTCAACATCATCCCCTGTGGCTTCTTCCATTTGCTTGCCATGACCCAGACTCAACTAAAAGCGGAATTTTTATGTTACCAGTGATTTGTGCATCCTCGTTGTTTTCTCCCCGCAAGTTCCACTTTTCCTGTCCGACGGGCCTCTGCCATCTATCGCGTCTGACGTGTTGTTCCATTAGCGTCCTTTGCCTCTCGGGTAATGTGATTACCGCCGGCCCGCGGAGTCAGATGAACCTGTAAATTGAAATTTAGGCTCGAGCCTCTGGTGAGTCCTGTCATCAGGCTTCACGGCGAGGAAAAGGAATCAATATGAGCGAAAACACCACTCAGTGTGTGGACATCTTGTGGAAGCCTGGACAAGGGGGGTGGGGGGGGGATGGGATTTTCAGTCAGAAGGCCATGGCTCTGTGACTTCTCTGAAAGTCACGCCTAGCTGTAGGGTGTGCGTCTAAAAGCAACAGTTTAACATCCTGTTTCCACATCTGTTTACTCCTGTTTTAAAAGATCAGATTCACTCTTAAGTGAAAATGTAAAAAGGGTGGTTTTAAAAACAGGATCTTCTCCTCAGGGTGAGTGGGTCGGCCACAGAATATAGCCAGAGCAAAGTTGCAGACCCTTATAAATAACGTTTCGGACATTGTCACGCAACGGCTCATCTCTGGACGCTAAATTTTCTGACTTCCACCTCTGACGCAATAGCCTCTAAAAGAGTCTCTGTAACACGACCACATACTGCACCGTTGAGTCCGGTATTTAAGCACTACACCACATTACAGTACACCATTACCCTGATCCCAGTCCAGGTTAAATCACTAAATGATTTTATTGGAGACTATGTTATCAACAGAAATTCCTAAGTAGCCAAAGTCATTAAACTTGCATTACAATGGTTGCATAATGGACAATACTTTTAGTACTACATCTAGCTCTGGTATTAATTGCGCAGCTACCGACACAACTACTATTACTAATAATAGTCAATAGATTGGAAGCCCTGTAATTAAGCATTTAATCGTAGCGTTAATTGCGTACGGTGTGGGCTTCCCAGAGGATTCCCTTTGGCCCTTAAGCCCCGCCCCTCTTCCGCGGAGCTGTCCAGCACAGCAGAGCCTGTAAATACCGGCACACGGCGCCGCAGCGCTCACTCCGGCTGCATGTGGGAGACGCTACTCATGCTGGGGAAAGTTTTCATTAAGATGCCACTCATACAGACGCATCTTTCTGATCGCTTTTAGGACAGCAAATGACTTATAAACACCTCAGCTTATAATGTTGTACCGATGCTGTACTATTCCCTGAATCACTCGTCCTGGTGAAACTTTTCAGAAAATATGATCTGGGGTATTTTGATATTATGTTTTTTAACTTGCCTCTTTGGGAATAAAACGGAGGATCGGGTGCCTTTCTTCCACGGCCATGTTTTTGAGAACTCGCCGGTGGGGTCTAAGGTGAACGGACTGAGCATCCCGGTAAAAAGGGCTGACGCACAGAGCCGGTGCCCTAAGACAGCCATGCATCTGAAGGTCCTGGGGGAAGGCAGCGAAGACTTTCACGTCCTTGCCCACCACAAACGCGGCCACATTTTGCTGAAGACCTCCAGGATCTTGGACAGGGAGAAACGGTCTGAGTACCTGCTGCGCGTCTGCTTATGCTGCCAAAGTTGCGAGCCGACGGACTGCGCGGTGTCCGAAGTTGCCCTCGTTAAGGTGGACGTGCTGGACACCAACGACCATGAGCCGACTTTTCGCGATGAAGGTGTGAAGATCACTCTGGACGATGTCACCGCCCTGCGGTCCGTGGTGTACAAAGTTGCGGCAGAAGATGGTGACAGTGGCAAGAATGGAGAAATGGTTTATTTCTTTAATCCAAAGAATGGCAGTTTCTACGTGGTGCCAAAAACTGGGGATGTCCTGCTGGTGGACTCCATTCTCGGCGTGTCGAAACCGATTACATTCAGTGTTTTCGCAAAAGACCATGGCTGGCCCTGTCGCACTAGTCGGAATTTGGAGATCCAAATATACCCGAAGCAATGGACAACTATCACACTGGGAAAACTTGGCAGCAGCTCCTCTCGGAAGTCCAGGTCCTTGCTGGAGCCGGACGATCCCATCGTTATCAGGGTGTCGGAAGATGCTAGCATCGGTTCGGTTGTGATGAACCTGAACCCAGTGAGATTTCCAACGGCCACCTTTGAGCTGGTGTTTCCAGCCCCGGAAAACTCCCCGGTCAGCGTGAGTCGGGACAGCGGGGAAATCGTCATTGTCAGGCGCCTCGACAGGGAAACGGAGCCCAGGGTGGATATTACTGTTAAAATTCAAGATAAGCGAGGTGAGTTTCATTTCAAAATTTTTACTCGATGAAGGGAAACTCAGCTTCGCTTTTTTTTGCGGGCTTTTTTATTTTTTTAAGTGTATTGAAGAGTTTCCTTTTCACATCCAGTAACGTTTGGCACCGATAAATTAGCCTAATTAGAAAAGTCAGTCTGTGTTTTTGAAGACAAATCTAATCCTATTAATAGTGTGGGAATGTGGCTATACTTAAATGTTAAAATGTCCATATAGAATTGACTGTGATTAGTCATATTCGTATTTTAAAGCAGTCAAGAATTTAGGGGCCAGCCTAGTTTGTTTAACATCAGGTGTCATTAAAATATTATGTAGTTATAATCTTCGTTTATTAGACCATAAATCATGTCTAAAAACGACAACAACTTAATCCCCTCTTTTGTAGCATTTATATATATATGGTTCATGCTGATCTTGCCTAATATTATGTTAATTAGAAGCTGTGGTGGCCTATTAGGCGGCACCTTAAACCTGTCCCAGTATTACCCAGGCAGTCCAAAACCCGTCCCGGAAAACAGATTTGCATGGAAATTACTGAAGCTAAGGGCTAGTGACAGGCCTACTGTAGTGGCATGGAGGAAATAACAGCAAGCATTTTCAGTTTTATTGAAATTAATTTTGAAGTGCATTAAAGTTGTGGAAGAACGAGACGAAGATGGGCCTTTAGTCCATTCCACTAATTTTTAATCTCCGCTAACGATGACTTAATTGCTAGGCACGCGCTGGACTTAATGATTAAGAAAGCTTAATATTGTACATTTTTATCTATGTTTACAGCTTGCTCTGTAATTCTCTGTTAATACAGCAGCAGACATCCTTACATCCTTTAAACAGCTTACTAAACCAGTGTGCTCCCTATAACATCGAGGTAATGTTATTTGTACGAATTTATTCATTTAGGCCTATTAACATCATAATGAACATTTACAGGGGATGTACATGAAGCCAAATACATGCATTTATTGCTTTTAAATGTCGCTGTATTAAATTTTGATTCATTGATACATATATAATACTACATAACATTTAGCCCGTATGCCTATTATAACAACGAAAAGTGTCGGTCTCATGTTTTTCTAAAAACTTTGTCCCACTAAAGACCATCACGCATAGTCTGTTTTTTCCTTAGACATCACTGGGTGTGTACTTTTTCATGGGTAGCTATAACAGCGGCTGAATAGAAATAGTGTGGGAGTGTATGTGAGAGAGTCACAAACAGCACAACAGTCGGTATACTAGCTAAGGCTGAACTGTCCCCACATGACGTCCTGAGAACAAATCATGTGGTTATGATCTCCATGAGAATGAATATAAGACTTTCGAATGAAACTTTGAATTAGCACCAGAAATTAAAACACTAAGGCTATGGCATCATCATATGCGTTATTGCACTTTTGCATCTAACGAATACTCGTATACCTGTCATTCATTTAAAATGCACGGTGACATTTGACATTTCCATTACATGAATGATGTGCCGTAACGACATTTGGGATTTATTACCATGCACGACACACCCTTCTGGCTTAGCATCAATGGATGCCATCATCTTGAATCTTGTAAGGTGCACAGCAGGGGTGTTTAAAGTGCACATGAGAACCTGGCCATAGTGGCAGTAGTGATTGTCACAGCATAATCCTAAATGACCGCTGAAATGGTCGTCGGCTGTCTGGGAGCTCTCAAATCCATCCCGCAGATTTAAGGCCTTTAAAGTTTAATTTCAGTCTGGGTGCGGGTCCGGGCGTACTGCGAAGTTCCCGTTAGGTTTAATACATTTTTAGCGGAGATCCTGCGCAACCTTTTTTCATCCGGTGGAATTAGCCGTGTAATCCTCTCATTCACTTTCTTATTTTGCGGATTTGAAAAAGCAGCGCGGTTATTCGGAAAGTGGCAAATTTCTCAGGGTGTGAAAGGACTGTTTTTTTTTTTTATTAGATCGCCATTTCTGTCGAGCATCCACCTGCATTATGAGCGGTGTGGGAAAATGCAGTGTCTTGGTTTGGGGGCACGCCTGTGCTTTCAGCACCATCCCCCCGGGCCCGTAATGTCTCTTGGGACCTGATTAGTGCTTCTGTGCGTGTATAAGCGTGCTTTTCTCTTTGGAAACACAGCCCATCAATAAACTATTTTACTAATAATGTGGCAGTTAGACAAAATCACCTCTTAAAACTCTAAATCTTTTTTTTTTTTCAGTTTTATCCATGCATTGTTTTGTTCATTTACCCTGCCGTCACCACTACTGTTGGTAACACCAGTGCGCGTTCAAATAGCCAGACGGTAAATTGTTATGAAGACTGGAAAGGCTGCTGGCTAATCACTCCCTCACTCTCCATGTACAATCATCAAATATCCCCCCTGCAGTCCTCGGTGCTCTCATGTTTATTGCTGACCCCAGGGAGTTAGTAATTCAGACTCTACTCTCCATTAGATGACCAGAATGGGATGTTGTCTCACAACTGATCGTCCCTTCTGGACGTCCCTACTTCAAAGGGAATGGCCTTATTCCATTCTACCTTAATTTTCACTGGGGTAGGCAGCAAGACGGATATTTCATCTGATTAACCTTGCCAGCTCAATTATTCCCCAACCACAGAGCTGTCAGATCCAAGTCCTCCTGTCTCTTAATTATTTGCTAAAGCTAAAAGCTGGACAAATGCTATCTTATGAGTTCGTCTTCTCCTCTCCAGCTACAGGTGTGGGTCTGTCTTACTGATATGCACCAAGGGTGCAGGAGTGGATGGCTGTAGGAGAGATCAGAAGGGTGCGGGAATGTGTAGATGTGCGTGCGCCCCCCCGAAGCCCCCTCCCACTAGCCTGCTTGTCCCTGGAGACACAGAAAATGAAAAAAAGAGGATGACTAACAATGACTTCTGCCAGTGTCTCTGTTTCTCTTGTCTGTTGTGTATTGTGTATCCATTAATGGGGTTCAATTTGGAGCAGAAGTTGTTTCGTTGCTGGTACATGTTTCCTGTTTGCTCTGGCGGAATCGCTTAATCTGATTGCAGGGAGTTGTGGAACTGGTGAAGTGCACTGGGGGAGCATAAGGATTATGTACGTGGCTTCCTTTATATGAGCGAGAGTGCATGCCAAGCACTGACACACGCGTGCAAACACGCAGGCGTGCGCAGCTGCGCGGTCCCACAAAGGCATCATGAGGCACATGCTTTTCATGTGCAGCCACATGCATTTTAATGCAAAAGAAAAAAAAAACACAATCAGCTTTTGACAGCCCTTTACTCCTGCTGGGTTTGAGATGTTTTGTTTGCAAAAATGAAGCACAGGACGGAGATGAGTGAGCTCACATAGAGACAAAGCAATTGAAACAAGCAGTAAGGATATCGACTTGATAATTTGTCTTCTATTTTCAAATGCCTTTTTTGTGTTTTTTTTTTAAGTCAAAGCAGAAGACCAGGCGAATAGATGAAATAGTAGGACAGTGAATTTGGCATTGAAACTGGAGCTGGGAGTTTAAACCCACCCCCCCCCAAGTCTGAGGGAAAACCATAATCCATTTCCAAATGGTCACATACGCACAAAGGGAGCCCAGGGTTTATCTCATCACTGCGATCCCCGCTGTCCACACCTGCCTCGCTTTCTACACCACGCATTGTTACCGATGACTAGTCCGGCTCCAACAAGTGACTCTCCACCTCCGTTCTGCCCCACTGAGTGAAACGTCCCCGCTTTTCAGCCAGGTCGGCGTTTATGGCTTTGCCAAATGATAACCCAGATGGCTTGGATAATGAATGATGCCATGAAAGCGAAAGTCAGCCAGTCGTGATTTTATGGGTACATATATTCATATTCCACCATGTTTTCTGTGCGTGTCAGACTTGGGTGTATTCTTTTTGTTCCCCCCCCCTCCCCCCTCCCAGCTGAACAGCAAGAATCGATCTGCAATTCTGCGTGAAAGTAGCCACATTAGCATCCCCTCGCCCCCAGTTTGAGCCCATCTGTACCTGAAAAGGGAGCATTTACAGCACAGCTCGGTTTGCTATTGAAATACCTGCATTGCATTGTTCTGTTCCCCAAACCCAGCCCTGAAAGAGAGGGAGGACAGGGACCTGTACAGCTTCCCCCCCCCCTCTTAGATCCCCCCTCTTAGATGGCTCTGGTGCATCACTGGTGAGACCTTCACACTCCCAATGTGAGTCTCCGTGCTGTGCCCTCCCACCTACACTCTTGTTCTGTCTCGTCGTATCTTTTTCTCTTACCCCGCTCCCCCCCCGCTCTTCCATCCCGTACCCCCCTCCCATGTCACGCCTACCTCTTCTACTCTCTGTCTCTTGAAATATTCAAATACGGCTGGGAAAGTCAAAAGCACACTGGGGTGAATCTGTGTCGTCTCGCCGGTCCGCCGTGCTGATCTAGCTGTGTGAGTGGAGCCTTTGCAGTAAAAACCTGCTCAGCTCATTTTTACCCACCTCTTAGCTGACTGGCTGCCGTTGTTTTGTACATGTTGGCTGAGAAAGGTGGGTAAGATCACTGTGTCCACGTTCTTTTAAAATCAAAGTCGGACTGACCGAGTCGAAAGCACATTGGCTCGAAGCAAGATGAATTCCAAATGTGTACTTCAAAGCAATACGAACATCAGACTATTTCATGTGCATTTTATTCTGTATCTCATATATTTTATTAAAGGACTTATACAGCTTACATTACTTAGGTTTTATGGATATTTATACATATAGATTCAATTTTGACAGCATATGAGTATACATTCATAGAATTTAGCCTTGCCCAACAATAATCCATTTTGCTTTAAAACGTGTTATAATGTACTTCTAATATGACAAGAGCATTGAGAAATGCATGAGCTCATCACCTGTTTCATCTTTTGCCACATTTGAAGACTACTAGCAAGCTGGGATGGTCTTACTGAGGTCAGTGATGTTTATCACCTAGAACGCAATGTCACATTGCTGCTGTACTCCAGTGTCAATGGCTACATAAATGTAAAAGGTACTCAAGCCTAATGGTGGGTGTGTGTCATACCGCCTGTGATACGTCGACCTTACAAGAGCATTAAACCTGGTGCCCATGGATTCCTATGGGGCATACTGGGAGGTGTGATACATGTTGGACTTGGTGGAATGTGACATGTATCCCTGTTGACAATGGCCCTGTGATGGCTCAGACTAAGATTCGGGGCTGTGTCAATCACAGACGTGTCTTGGAAGTATTCCAGATCTTTGAAGGCTGCTATGGTAACTACATCACAAAGAGCATGTGAGCTCGTCCTCATCATGGCTTGATGCAAAAGGGCTGATCCCCACATGTCCTGACTGTCAGTCGCTGTAAAGGATGGCGTTTGGGCTGCAGTGTGCATTCAGGTCTTATATGACACTCTATGAAACGTTATCAATCCATGCCTTTTAGTTCTGCGTTCAAAGAAATAAAAATGCAACCACTGTCCTTATTATTTTTTTCTTTTTTCTGAAATAAGCAAGAGTGCTGCTAGTTTCTGAATCAAGACGTTTATGAGTCAGAGGGCTTTTCATGTGTACAAAGCACCTTTTGACTTCATAACCTGCCATGTAAAGAGTTTTTTAGGCTGCTATGTCCTGGGGCAGGTTGTTAGTGCAGCTGTAGTCAAAATAGGCACAAAACCATACCAGGCAATTAGGGAAGTTTAATCATAGGTGTGTCACAGGGGGGTCTTTGAAGAATAATCCCATCTCCCCATTTAGTGCATGAATTTTTTACACTGGTATGCTGTATTTTTACTCCGGGCCTTATGAGATGTTCACTGTTTGCTCATAGCTCAGGGGGGAAATGACTGTTTGGTGAAGTCTTGAAGCTAATGGAACTTGAGGCATCAGTCATGAAATCATTACACAGTGACGTCTGGCAGAGTTTTTCTCGAGATGTTCGGAAAGTTTCCCCGGCTTCCTCGAGGGACAGGAGGCTTCGTGGCCTGTATCCTCAAATCACTCTGCCATGATGGTGTTTGCGTCCAGCCTCTTGAGATCACATCCGTTTTGTGTGTCATGGCATGGGGAGGAGAGGGACAGAGTCATGTTTTTTTATTGCTTTATCTGTCAGATTACATCTGTGGACCAACTCACAGATTCATAGGGCAGCAGGAGGAATGCATCACTGTCTACATAGGGCAGAGTTCAAGGCACTGAAAACAAATAATAGCTTACAGATGTGAACTTCTTATCCAAGCAGATACCTCCATTATAGAAATTCAAATTTTAAGTTATTTATAAAGTATTCAAGAGCAGTTTCTGTTTCTATTGTTTGATTTACTACTGTTTATGTGATGCTGTCGTGAGATTGCAACCTTTGTTCTCCTGTTTTTGGATGCCACAGTGGCTTGTCTCATAGTATTGACACTTGCCTCATCTGTTACAATGTACAGGGTGTCAAGGTTGTATTTATATTTTCTAGAAGTAGAAAATAGCAATATAATTGGTACAGTCTACACACGGCATATTGAGTATTTAATGAGAACCTTGCAAAGTTATGCGAGCTTTCCACCCACGTGTATGCACTTGATTGCCATGGACGTTGGACAGTTAATTAAATGCAAGTTAACATCTGTTGCCGTGCCCTGGTATGCACGTGGAGGTGGTGATGCCAGCGGGGTGACGACAGTGCGTTCATGGCAATAGTGACTGTGCGTGTCTTTACTGCTGCCGAGATCTCGTTTCAAGCTCCAGGGAGTCCCAGTGCAATGCTCCTCGTCACCACTGGGCCGCCCAGTGAACCTAGCAAACTGTGTTAAGTTAGCATGCTCTATTTGTAATGCTAGTTTCAGAGAGACCTGTCTCCTCGCATGCCTTAAGCCTTGTATCTGCTGATCTCTTGCTATCTGCAAATTAGTTTCATAGGCATGTGTGCTGTCTCACACAACTTTTAAGCAAAATGTCTTCCCTCACAAAGATCAGGATCATCTCCGTCAGGGGTGTTTGAAGTGGATGGTTGTTTATTCATCACTCCCTGATGAAATGATCAGTCAGCGCAAGACTAACATTTGCTCTCTTTTTTTTCACTTGTCTGTCATCTGTGCATTCAGTATATCTGACCTATTTCTCACCTTTGTTCATTAATCGTTATGTGGGTTCTTGGGTAGTGGAATAAAATTAATTGTCGTGAATTTCATTCCATTCTGGCCTGCACTAAAATGTCCAGTTTGTCATGTAAGATTTTGTCAAAATGAATTCTTCCCACTGCATTTGTGGAGTGATGATTTTCCACTTAATGCTCGGTGAAAATGTAAACACTTAAATAAACAATTCAGCTTAGGTAAAGGCTTCAAATTTTCGTCCGCTGCCCAGAAAAAAATAGCACAGTAGTTAATTTAGGGTTTTCAGCAATTTTTTCATTAACCTTGCATGGTATGTGCTTTCTGCAGTGTGTTGTTTTTTGTTTTTCTAAATTACTTTTCCACACAAAATAAACGCATCAGCTGACTTAAGGTTCAAAGCCCCCTCCCCTGCAATAACTCAGCATACTTTAATTAAGGATGGCATGCGGAAATCCTGACAAATGGAAGAGAATTTGTCTTGCTTTACGAAAAAGACTAAAGGAGCATTAGTATTCTGGAAGGTGTGGTGAAAACAAGATGGGGATATAACCAGAGGGAAGTTTGTTATTTCTGGGACCCCACTTTAAAAGTCACTTTGGGGCCATGTTCTAGTGTAGTGACTGTTGGTGGCCAACAGGGGACCCCAAAAAATTGGAGGCTACCCGAAATTGTGTGGTTTGAGTGGTGGTGAGCACTGCTGCTGGATTACGAGATATATGGGCTATGCAGTGAAGGTGAGGTAATAGTTCTGAGAGTTCTGGGCAACCAATTTGTTTTATTATTATGTCTAATGATTTCTCTGTATGGTTGCATAAGGGCCAAGGAATATGAGGCTGTTTTACAGGACCCGCTACACCCTATGGTGCAAACTTGATGATCCCGTATTCTAAGATGATAATACCCCTACACCCATGGCTAAACGCATTCAGGAGTAGTGTCATGAACACCAGCATGAAGTCAAATACCTTTCTTGCCCTCCTCAGTTATGACATCTGAACTTCATTGAAATCTGATGGGAAGTTCTGGAGTGCAGAGTGAAAAGTACATTCCCACCTCCATCATCCCTAAAAGAAATGGAGAATTCCTTTTTGAAAAATAGTGCAATATCCTACCACACACAGTCCAGAATGTGTATGACAGCATTCCAAGACAGATTAAAGGTGTTCTGAAGGCAATGAATGGCCCCACATCTGATTATATCCTCAGTAATAATACATAGTTATTTTGTCCACCTTTGTATAGCCTATATAATATATGCTGTATAGGCTATGACAGGGTTGCAGATTTTGGTCAGCTGGCTGGCTTGAGATTTTCAATTAGAGGAAAGTCTGTACACTCATTTATATTTATGTAAGGGTTTTATTACCTTGTAAATACACTGTAGGGTTTGCAAACTACACCAACGAGTTTGATGTAGCTAATTCTAGGTTTATACTGGAATAATATAGATTTGCTGTAAGATTTCTTGCATAAGCGTGTCACACCAGATGCGTGAGAATTGGCAACCCTGATATGATTCAGTATATATCTACTTATTATGTTTTTCAATATTTTTATTGTGTTTATTTTCCCTGCCCTCTGTAAACATACAAGTAGAGTCGTCGTTCGTGTTTTGGCGGCAGTTTCTGGCACGTGAACGTCAGAGCGCACCAGAGTGCATATACGGATAATTTTGAGTACAGATACTTTTAAGATTTTGATAAAACAGTACTTAGAGTTCAGGTAGCATGCTGGGTGGAAATAAATAACAAATAATTTAGCTATGTAACAGTTATTATGGTAATAAGTTTACAATCTCGTGCCAGCACCTGCTGTATTTACACCTTATACGTTATTATATCACATCTCTGACTCTCTTTAGAAATCTTTTATGAAAGTCGGTGGCATGATTTTCATATTTAAAAGTTATTTTCATTACATTTTGGGTGTTTTTACTTGATTTGTTAGTTTTTTTTTTTTTTTCTTTGTTGGATCCGCTAATCGCTATGCGTCTGTTTCTGCTCGCCACTTAAACTCTACGGACCGGCAACTGAACGCGCATTTAAGGTAATAAAAATATATTTTAATAAGTGTTTTTTTTTCGACTTTACATTTTCATTTTTGGAAAACAATGGGCATTTTATTAAGAACTGTATGCCAGAACTCCCTCGGTGAAGCAGACAGGAGTAATTGTGTAGTTTCAGTGATTTCTGTGCTTATACGGGTCTGCTGCAGCCAGCTGACCAAAGTTGACAGCCCAACGGGTACTTAAGATGATTCTGTGGAAGATGCTTAAGAGGTAATTAAGTGGATTATTTACCTTTCCAGAAGTTAAATTATGTTAAAAAATGT
The DNA here is from genome assembly GCA_019775915.2 of Cyphomyrus plagiostoma. Lineage (NCBI taxonomy): Eukaryota > Metazoa > Chordata > Actinopteri > Osteoglossiformes > Mormyridae > Cyphomyrus > Cyphomyrus plagiostoma. The sequence goes on along the minus strand of JABFEA020000010.1, from coordinate 20,079,011 downwards.
AATTTTTAAATTGGTTAAATTGGTGTAACACTCTTGTAGTTCAGCTAACAAAATGTGGCTGTAAACATTTTACAGCCACCCTGACCGGGATAAGCATGCAGCTAGTGGATGGATGGATGGAGAGTCTGCGTATGAATACACACTAGAGAGCTGTATGGGGTTGATATCTGTTCCTATAACCATCCGTTCCCTACCTGTCCCCACGGGCACTGATACCATCCCCAACATGTCTCTGTGCACCAGAACCATCCTCACTCCATCTCCGTACTCACCAACACCCCAGCAGTGGAGTGTAACATTAAACATTCTCCATATTTGCCTTTAAATATTTTAATTATTAAATTACTCACTTGGCACTTTTCCCCAAGCATATTTATTTTGCATTATTCAGAACAAATTATCCAAACAGTTTTATACTGAAAAGGAAAATAACTTAGAACTCATCGGAAATTCCTGAAAAGCCTATCTTACGTCTTTTCCTTGCAGTGCACATGGTAGTTTCTCGTCTAAAGACAAATTGTTCTTCAACGGGCCTGAACATCTTAGGATACATTGCCATGTGTTGGGGTGAAAACAAATAATTAAGGGACTTATACTTAATATAACGAATAGGCCTATACGAATATGTATGCATATACAAGCAATTTTATTACTGTTACTGTACTGTTGCCATACATTTTATTGCCATTGTTACCAAAGGAATATTTTCATTTGTTCCCCTATTACCTCAGATTATTGCAGTATTACTGGTTTCCCCATTCCCATATAGCGCTAATACACATTCCCTGTTTGCCATTTTGTACCTCCCCCCCCCCATTCTTTGTAGATGTCACAGAATCTGCGCAAACTAATCTGCAAACAGGCTATATTAATAACTGGCGCTTGCAGGCTGTAGCTGGAAGTGTGAAGAGCTTGGGGATTCTTACTTGGCCATGTAGTCCCCACCATATCACCGATGGCCAACACCCTAGATCCACTGTTCTCTGGACCTCACTTCCCAACATTGCTACTGCCCAGTAAAGGGGCTTCTGTAGAGACCTGCTTTGGCTGAAGAATCAGGAAGATCACATCCTTGTTTTGGCTGGATGTACATTGTTCTACATCTACATTTAATTTATTTAGCAGAGACTTCAAAGTGACTTGCATTTCTCCTTTTTCTGACAATGGTCAGACAGTCCCTGGAGCAATTAAGGGCTAAGGTTCTCGTTCAAGGGCCCAATGGTGACATCACTCTTATCAACACTGGGGTGTGAACCAGCGCTCTTCCGATCACAGGCGCAGTGTTCTTACCCGTTGAGCCCACACCTTTCAGTGTGTCCTCCCTACTGTCCGCAGTCCAAACGCTGTATGTGCATGTGCGCTTTTTAATTTCCATTCTCTCATGTTTGTCTCGCAGCATTTGTCTTTTAGGTGGAATTTTTTATGAAGTAAACTCCCTGCATGGGGCCTAAGAGCTGAACTGCCAAGCATGATCACCTGGGGTGGGTGTAGCAGCGCCCCCACGCTTCCCCCACAGGCCTGTGGTTCATTAGCAGCTGACAGATGTATCTGGTTCACACGTCCACCGCAGTCCTCATCTGTGGCTGCCTCTGCCCGTGGCTCCCAAAGTGCCAGCTAGAGGGTGGGGAGGTGATGGTAGCACATCATCGCCCACTGATGCTTCCAGATTCCAGCGGTATGTGAGACGAGATGAGAGCTGACGCACGCACACGCACACACGTGTAAATGGCACTGAGATACACACTTATAACCGTGTAGCACCATGGCTAACCCCAGGGCTGGGTTGACAGGGCTCCAGCCCTGGATGTTATTATTCGCACCCCAGTTCTGTATTTAAATTACGTTTTATTTACAGTCACTGTCACTGTGTTATGATCCGCGACAATTTCTGGGCTCAGTCTTGGATATCTTCTAAATCTAGAACCGCCCCTATACAAAAAGATACCCGTGTATAATACATATACACAGGCATGCATATACATATACACAGGCATGTGTATATAATCACGCATATATATATATATATATAGATATATAGATAGAAATCATTTTTTGCATACATATATAGATATACATTAATTGCCTTTGTTTGCATACAGTATAGTATAAATATCGCATTAGAAGAACATAAATATAGCCAAACACAGTCGGCTTAGGGAAATGGATTGCTCTAGATGATCCTGTTCTTTTCCTGTGTTCATATATCTACCCGGTTGCAGGATGAACTGGTTATTTCTATTCCGAGCGATCTAGAGGGAGTCAAACCTGTTGACCCTTCCTTCAATCCAAGCAGTAATTTTGTTTTGTGTCTTTTGGGGATCTTTGCTGACCTGGAGGTCAGTTGCATTGACCGATCACACAAAGAGGATGTCTGTCGCAGTGGGTGAAAAGCACGGCTGTATCACGTTCAAGGGAACATAGCAGGTGACATTAATCTTCTAGCTGTACCAGGACAAAAAAGTTACTGTCGTATTTGTGGGCTGTTTATTGTGGCTGCCTTGACTGAAGAAATATAAAGTCAGGTGTGTTTCACTTCAGTGCTGAATGAAGGATGGAACTTGACTGAAGGGCAGAATTTAAAGAGGCAGGACCCCAACCTTCATTCCTCTATTGTTAGAACATAAGAACATAATAAATTTACAAACGAGAGGGGGCCATTCGGCCCATAAAGTTCATTTGGGGAGAACTTAACTAATAGCTCAGAGTTATTAAAATCTTATCTAGCTCTGATTTAAAGGAACCCAG